>JAQFVV010012583.1:1245797-1845797 GCA_028023455.1 Epiperipatus broadwayi
ACTTAATTTATAATATTTTCTACAGAAAATTACTTTGCTATGTAAATTTTTAATAATCACTTACAGAATGGATATATATATTATATTTATGATCTTTTCATTAATAATTCAATTAAAATCTTTGAAGCAGCCTAGAATTTTTATAAGTTAAAGATAAACATGTTTCTCTTTTTACCAGTAATAGATATCTAATTAATATTTTCTAATAAAAGAAAATTTGCAAGGTATAGTTACTTATGTACAAGAAGAAATATAACTGTTTAAAATAAAAAATTAAAACTTACAGTGAATCATTGTAAAATACAAAATAGTTGTTTTAAAAATTTTAAAAACCTACCGGAAGTTTTGTTTAAAATTGAAAAATACTTAATTCTCGCTAATACATTTACATTAAACACACATGTTAATCAAAAGTTTTGTGATAATGACAATTTGATTGTATTTATGTATTGGACTATTTCTATCATGTGAATAAATTGTCAAATATTTTTAGAAAAAAAATCAAACTTTATTTATATCTTTCTAAATACATTTAACTATTAGTAATAACAAATAGGCTATTTTACCAAAGTTACAAGAAACACATAAACTTCAGTATTTATAAATCTAAAACATCATTATTTAAATCCTCATGGGTAAAGAATCATTTAATTGGTCAGCAATATTTGAAAAAGAGAGATAAAAACTGCAAATTTGGAATATATTCTCTATGTGTTTGGAAAATATAATTAAAAAAAAAAAAACAATTAACTAAATAAGCTAACGTTTAACTACACACACACACATATATATATATATAAAGGAAAGAATATTTACATTTTTTCATACAATTTAAAACATTTAATTTTATATGCATATGTATATCCACACTCACAAATACGTATATGAGTGTATAATGAAGTTTAAAGAAAAAATAAATCATGACACCAATTCATCCCAGCAATGGTAAGATACTATGGTATTACAAACCTATTTATAATCACACTGTCAAAACCCTTGACATTCATTAGCTAACTTAGATTTACTTGAAATCTTTAATTCTAGTTACTAATAGAAAAATAGTCATTTACATTGAATAATGCACTGTCAGAAACCACAGATAGTAGCTAGTGAATTAACCTTCAAATAAGAGAGTTAATTGTGAGTAATCAAAAAGCAGCTCCTGAGTAAATGGACTTTTCCTGCATATATAATATGAAATTAATGAATCAAAGGCTAGATGCTGTATTAATGTAAATAATGTTTTAAGTTTTGGCATTTTCTATACAATTTTCAGTCACATTTGTCATACCATTAATCACCACACCATGCAACTTGTGACATTGGGATTGTGCTTATGAAATTGCATTTCCATGTTTGAATAATTATGACTCTAAACTTTTATTACCAATCTCATTTTTATTTCCAATTAACTTTTAATACTGAAAAATAATGTACAGGAATTATTTACTAGACTAAAAGTACTTAATTCTAATTTTTTTTTAGCATAATACGTTATATATATATATATGAAAAAACATTTTTTAATAAAATTTTTGTATGGTGGAAATAAAAAGCTATGGATTTTTATTATCATTTTATTAATGTGCCACATGCTAAATTGAAAAAAAATTAACATCATCATCATCATAATAATAAGAATAATAAAAATTTTGAAATAAATGAGAGTGTACATTGAAAGAGTTCTTGAAAACACTATAGTAATAGTAATAAAAATAGAAATAATAGAAATGGTAATGGTGATGGAGGCAATAGTAGTAAAGGTGAAAGAGGTGTGTTGAAAAATTATTGTGAAATCCAGGAACATATAAAAACTAAATATTTTTCTATGAAACAAGCATTTGGATTAATCATAACCTTCCATTAATGTTGATAAAGGAGATATATTGTATATTATAATAGTCATAAAAATGTCTATTTTAATTTTTTGTTTCTAAATATAGATACAAGGAACATGCAAATATTATTTAATACAAATTTCCTAAGATTTTAAAAGGTCAGCATTTGTAGTTAAAAAGTTTTAAGATTTATTTAGTTGACTTTTATTGAATTTTTTTTAAAATATGTCTAATTGAACAGGTAGATACTTTCATGAGTTTCTGGAAGAATAGGTTACTCTGTGAAAAAGACAAGGTCTAATTTGCTATTCTTGAACCTCCTGAAGTATCAGTAAAAAATTAATGCTCTTAAAATTTAGTTTGCACAATAATATTTGTATCCATTTTATTCGTGCTCATACCTAACGGTATATTCAGACAGTTTTTGATAGATAAAATATTATTACATCAATATCATTACAAGATCAAATTTTGCTAATTAGTGACATTAATATATATGTTTCTGCAAATAATAATCTTTAGCCCACAATTATTGAAAAAAATAGGTATCTCTATACTAAATTCAAATGATCTGCTGTTATTAACATTTTACACAACTAATAAATTGACTGTAATAATTAAACACTTTATTTAGGTGAAAAAAATCATCATAAAAGTTTTGATTTTATATTCTAAAGGCTCAAATTGTCAATATGTAAAAGAATTTCATATTATACAAGTATTTATTAGAAAAGATTACAGAACAGATCATATATAGTATGTTCCACAGTTAAAATGATAAGTGCATCATATGCTCCTATTTAAGCCAATAAACATCGCATGACCACCTCCTCTTATGCTTGTGTATAACTTGTTAAAACAGGCAAAACTCACTATATATATTGACATACACAGCAAGCTAGAGTAATCAATGGATGCCATAAGGCTTGTGCATAAAATTCGCATCTAGTGCCTATTCATCCAATATCGCCAGACTAGTTTCTGGCTTATGGCCTTCATCAGTGAAAAGCCTTGCTAGTGCTCTCAGATCCAAGGCTCCACACTGATGAAGGCCATAAGCCAGAAACTAGTCTGGGGATATTGGATGAGTAGGCACTAGATGGGGATTTTATGCACAAGCCTTCTGGATCCATTGATTACTCTAGCTTGCTGTGTGTGGTAATATATATAGTGAGTTTTGCCTGTTTTAATGTCCTATTTAATCATATTTTTTAAAAATTAATTCATTTTTTAGAAGGATCTATTATCCTTGTTAGATTTCTAACAACTATTAAACATTATATAAACTATTTGGATTTTCATGATTATAGTGATACTAAATCATGTAATTATTTAAGAAATAAAAACTAATTGAACATTTCTTATTCATAATTACAAGTAAAATTTGAGCACCAGAAGAAATAGAGTAACACCACAATCCATGAAGGTTAAGCTGTAAAATTTACTAATCTAAAAATTCATTAAACTATATAGGACAAAATTAATTTAATGGTTAGCCAGGAGTTCAAATAAAATTCAAACATCAGAAGTAATAGAAAAAAGTATAACTCAATATCTTAGGTTCTTATTAATTTATTTAAATAAAATATGGCAATATTCAGCTTAAAAAAGTGAGTGTAGAGCTTTAAAATCAATGCAAATTGTTGATGACAGAAACTCAACAATTGCACAGAATTCTAGAAAATGAATAATGAAAACTGTAAAATATATACATACTCACTAATTATTGTTGGTTTAAATCTTTTTTGTAGTATTGGAAATAACATAAGAACATTGAAATGCTGAATCATAAATCTATCAAATATATGGATGGCAATCAAATAATCAGAGGAGGCAGTATCTAGATCATCTTGGATACTGATACAGAAATTGTGATAATATTTATCTATACTTATTAATAAAATATTCTATGATGAAACTGTACATATTGTTTGAAAAGAAGACAGATCTAAAGAAGTGTGAAATTGATTGCTTTAATTGGAAAAAATGGCTGAGCATAAATACAATAAAGACTGAAGCCTAGAAAAAAGATTTACTGCATAAACTAAAAACACCATCACAAGATATCAAAAATAAAAAATTAATGAATCACATGTTATATATATATATATATATATGGATATACAAGGCACGACCCAAAAATAACTGAAATTTTCTAATAAAAAAATTAAATATTTATTTTTAGATGTTGCAAATTGAATTACTTTCAAAGTTTAATTTATTTAATGCAATGCACCAGTTTAAACCTGTTTTTAACTTTTCAATGCAGTCTGGAAATATTTGCAAAGTGATGCATTTTAACACCTCCATATTTTTTCTTCTACTTCTAACTCTGCAAAAAAAACTGCAACTTTTTTTTTATTCATAAGATTGCAAATAGTCAAGCAGAATGACATCAAGCAAATATGGTTGATGGATAAGCTGGGTCATTCAGAATTTAATTAAAAACTGTTTACATTCAAGCTTTATGTGCTAGCCATGATGTCATGATGAAACATGCACTCCTCACATTGCCATAAAATGGGACCTTTACATTTTAACATTTAATACAAAAGATTCAGTATTTGTGGGTTTTAAATGCCTTATCATTACAAATAAAAATAAAGTGAGCAATTACAGTTTACAATTAAAAGAAAAAGAGCATCATGTTGACTTTTGACTCATTCACCAAGAATTTTGGGGACATGGTAAATGTAATACTTGTATTAAACCACATGTAAATTTGTGTTTTCCAGAGCAACTTGTTTTTAAGTTCTTTTAAGTATGACAGTTGTTTTATCTGCTGTATTGTTTAAAAGAAAAACAGAATTTTCCATTGAACCAAGATTTTAATCTTTACAAAAATTGACAAATAAGCAAAATTCACTTTACAAAAATGTGCTACATGTGACCATGATTTCACACAGTACTATTTGACAAATTGATGCAGAAGTCCCCCTGTAAGAGATATCTAAAAATGCAAGCATGTTTTACAATAAATAGATGTGGCTACCAAAAAAACATTTTTTGTTATTTTGGGTCCTCTCTCATACTTGTGATTTATGGACTAGTATGAACAGTTGTTATAAAACTCATCTCATATATTATTGTCTCAATTTCTGTCTTTGTATATTTAGGAGTTAGAATGACTACTCTTATTTCAAAATGACTAATGATGATGACAGTATGATTTAATAAATTTTACAGGTAGCCACATTACTTTAAAAAGTTTTTTTTTCTATCATTAACATACTTTTTAATTGTATAAGTCACATAGAGAAATGTATATTATAAAAACTTTGAAGCAACAAATAAGTATTCACAAAATTTTAACATCTCAAAAATAGTGTATAATTTTTTGTATGCATTGTTAGCATGATAATAATAAAGATAAAATTTTATGATGTGAATAAACGTAGAGCTTTAAATCAGTATACTTAAAAACAAATTTGATGACCTCAAACGCTTTTTTAAAAAAAAAAAAAAAATTATAATAAAAAATTTATTACTTTATTTTCTTTCATAATCTACCTTTCCCCCCTATTAACCATTATCAACATTCTCATAGTAGCTCATAAACATGATTCAATACAATCAATAATATCAATATTATATTTACGAGGTTATTACTTTACTTTTATTGTAAAACTATAAAATATACAGATAATAAGTTACATATATAATTATCATAAGCATTTTGGGTGATCATAAGCATCAATGTTGTTACTGAGAACTAAAAATGAGCAAAAAATCAGCATTAAATATAAATAATCAAATCAAATCATCATCTACAGATAATCCATAATCACTCATAGCAACATCAAAACAGACTGTCAAATAATTTATTATAGCAGAATATTAAAAGTTATTTAACAGTCATTCTTTGTAACTAAATTAAAAAAAGAAACATTATAAAATCTTAGACTAATGAACATCAAATCAATGCCAACTTGGGACATAATATTATAAAAGAGTAATCATCATTTTTACTGCATATATAAAAATAAATGCTATAAAGTGAATCATATATCAAAGAATCCTAGGTCCATTATACTAAAGTGTATATCCTGTTTAGAACCATCAAGCAGCAAGAGTGTGGAAGTCACCAATAAAGTAGTAATCATCATAAAACCTGTAACCTAAAGTGATCAGACTTAAATGGTCAACCTTAATTACCTCAGTATCATCTAAATAATTCTACAAAGAACCATATAAATGTCTATACACACAAACTTTTCATATACTTTTATCCAGTGGTCACTTTGGAATCACAGGAATCCAAGTGGTATATAGTTAAACTATATAAAGATTAAATAATTTCACTGGAACATCTTAATATTTTTCTAACTGTAAAATAAGTCCTTTATGAAAGCATAACAACATTAAAAATATATACTTATAGTTTATATTATGTGAAAGCTTTCTTGCTGCACGCTTTTCAAAATAACAGTATAATTTATTTTATTTCTTAAAAGTTATTTACTTTAAAACAATAAACATCACATGATCACCATTTTTTATGCTTGCTCTTAACTGATATTATATCAGGCAAAACTCTCTATACATATTGCTACTCAGTGCAAACCAGAGTAATCAATGTATGCCAGAAGGCTTGTGCATAAAGCCATAAGCCAGAAACTACTCTGGAGATATTGGATGAGTAGGCACTAGATGATTTTATGCACAAGCCTTCTGGCATCCATTGATTACTCTGGCTTGCACTGAGTGGCAATACATATAGAGAGTTTTGCCTGTTTTAATACTTTAAAACAAATTAGTACAATACAAAATAGGTTTTATTTTCTTTGGGTAGCAAACAGATATAGATCACCAATAACTGTAGAGTTAATGTTTGAAGTAATATTAATATTAACATATATATTTTTACTCATTAGCCAATTTCTTCCCAATGTAAAAAAATATATGTAGTAGCATGGGAGCTATATAATCAGCTTTTGTATATACTTCTATTCTGGTTCATTAACAAAAAATTTCATATGTACTTTTATACAAGTCTATCTTGGCTTAACATGTAACACTGGAATCTATCAATAGGTTTGCTTCTCAATGGACTATAATTAATACATGTCAGACCTTAATATATAAAGGATAAATACGAGATGTTTTTATATTAGCTCATTTTCTTTAAATTTCCAAACTTCATCGGGACAAAAATTGTCTACTTCACACATATTGAGCTATAAAATCATAAAGACGGAATCTCACTTTATTTTGTTGGAAATTCAAACACAGTCAACATATAGTCAGTCAGTAACAGCCCTTCCTTTGAAACTGATTTTCTACATTTCTATTAAATTGGACACAGAATTTATAATAGATGTAATTAAATTTATAAAAAGGAGAATTAACATTGATACTTTCTGCTATTGTTTAATAAAACAAAAGAATAACTAAATTACGATGTAATTAAAAGCAGATTATATAATTATAATTAAAGCGTATTATAAAAAAAAATAGGTATTTTATCCAAAAAAAAAAAAGTTCTTTTTTTCTTACAAAGTGGAAAATTTAGATTATTGTTAAAATTAGAAGTCTCCTACAATATTTTTTATTAAATTGTGCTCTTTTTCTATAATTTTGCAGTATTTTAAAAATATCAAAAAATATTTCTTAATTCTATTGCAAATTTAATTGAAAGAAATATTTATTCAAATACATAGTCCTACAATAAATAAATCATCAACATAGAAAAGTGACACTTTAGGTGTAGTTGAAATAAATATTTATGGATGTATAAAGTTATAAAAAATAATGTGTAGAAATGACTCATTCATAAATTGAGTTATGAATCAAATATTATGACAAAAAAATAAAATTTTAAAAAATAAAATTTTATACAGACGGTCTACTACTTTCATACATTCTACTTTCTTACAATTCCCTATTTCATACAAAGGGTTATCAAGAAAATAAAAAGAAGAGTAGAATTAAACTACGTCTTGATAAATTTATAAAGAAAAAAACCAGTTACTAATCAATAAAGTATTATTTATGTATTCGAGTTTTTGTTCTTATCCTCGCATCTATCACAAACATCAATCAGCACTACCATTTATATATACAGAATAATAATTTGCATTTTTATATAATATTAAGTTATTTAAGTCTCAATAAATTTATTTTTATTAATTTGAGATATCTTTCGATTACTTTTATTTTTAAAAAATGATTCTCATCAATTACATAAAAACTTAACAGGATTTTGGTTCATCTATCATCAGTGGTCACAGCAATTAATTTCTCATACAGTAAATCCTGCTTTCGAAAACATAAAATCTAAAATGTAATTATAAATGAGTAAATTCTATGCAAATTTAGCAATATTTTCAAATAATTAACATATCACTTTATTTATATAATCATAATAAAACTAATAAAGCTAATGAATTGAATTTAAACTTTCTGAAAAATAAATAAAGCAATTCACTTATATTTTTACCATACAAATTTTTTAATGAACCCAATAACCCCATAGCCTTATACATTTTTTAATAATTTTATAAATATTAATCTTTTATCTTATTACTATATTGACTGATTTCTTTTGCATAAACTGTTTTATATTTTTAACATGTGTGTGTGTGCCACAGAAATGTAAGTACAGTACTTTCTAGCCTCTTTTTTGCTCATTATTTTATTGGCTGAGTGATGTAAAAGTCTAACCTTTTAAATGGTCAATTCACAAACTCAAGAGTCAATTCACAAACTCAAGTGTCAAAATATATTCATCTTTTAATATTATATTCACTTTAGTTTCATATGTAAAAAGTATATTAATAATTTGTCAGGTTATGAAAGTGAATGAAAGTTTTTTCAAAAATAAATTTTTATTTATAATTATAAAAATATTCGATAGTGGCAAATCTAAAATGAACATTACTCACCAACCAAAAAGTTTTGCTGACGTCAGTGATTTCTTTCCCAATTTTACGTTGCGGAAAAGTAAATAATTTTTGCTAAAGTCTTAACTATTTTTTCTAAAATAATTTTATTTTTAGTATATTTTATCAAAATAATTTACAATTTGTCAAAAAATACTTCTAAAATGGTCTAAAACATTTGTTTATCATTTTCGAAATGAAAGAAAAGAAATCATAACTCTTCAGTTATTGACAATCATTTTCTTTGTTGTCGAAATTTAACAGCCAATCAGATTCAAGAAAAGACAGCCTTCTTCTTTTGTTAGACCTTCAATGTCAGTTTGATTGATTTTTTTACTTGTAAAATAATTCAAGAGAGAGCAGCATCTTACGGAACTTTTTATAAACTTTCAAATGATGGTAAAATCTTTGCCGTAGCATTAAAAATGACGGGATTTGAATGATGGAAAGCTGTCACATTTTTAGCCATAACTAGCAAAAAAGTAGGAGCGTCGTGTAAAATGCATGACTTGTCTAAAAACAAGAAGATTTGACGTCACTCTAAATCGGCTACTTTTTATCGCACGTATACATATAATATGTCATTCGAAAGAAAATCAAAAGTTCTGTAAGATGGTGCCCTCTTCAGAGTTATTTTACAACTAAAAAATCAATAAAAATGACCATATATGTCAAACAAAACCAAAGCACCGCCTCCTCACCAACTTTTCTTGAATCTTATTGGCTGTCCCACTTCTGTCAGAAAGGGAAATGGCTGCCAAAAAGTAAAAAGTTACGTTCATTTTGATTTTTATTACGAAAATGATAAACGAATGTTTACAACATTTTAAACAATATTTGAATTGAATTACAAATTATTATTGATAAAATAATACTAAAAATCAAATTATTTTAGAAAAATAGTTAAGATATTACCAAGAATTATTTATTTATTGCTACATATTGATCGTAACGTTAAAGTGAAAAAAAAAAAGATTGTGTCAGCAATCTTTTTTGGTTGGTTGAATAGCGGTTACTTTTATTTCACCGCAATTGAATATTTTTTAAATTATAAATCAAATTTTATTTTTGAAAAGACTTTCGTTTGCTTTCGTAATCTGACAATTCAGTAATATACTTTTTACAAACGAAACTAATGTATTTATATTATTAAAAGTGATCTATTTTAACAATAGATTTTGTTAAAGTTGTGAGTTGGCCAATTACAAGTTTTGATTTTTAACTCATTCGGCCAATTAAATAATAATCGTTGAAAGGGTTAATAGTTATAATAAAATTTTGATGGTTTTTATTATACATAATTGCATAATAAATTCTTGTAAGCAATTAATATATATCATGCATAAATTAAATAATGTTTTGATAATTATTATATTAAGCTTTTTCTAGTTTTGATTAATATATATATATATATATATATATATATATATTTAATGGTATGGAAAGAAATGATAACATATGAAAATGGAATATTATCATCATCCCCAAATATCACCATCAAATACAAATACAAAAGGAGCATAAGAGCACCAGCATAAAAAATAAGGTCTTTACAACAATAAGAAGAAGAAAAAGAAGAAGCAGCTATAATATTACTGCATTAAACAAGAATAATCAATAGTCATCCCTTTTGGTTGGATTTAAAAGAGATTCAATACTATGTGTTATTCTACATTTGTATAACTTTAAGCTTTTAAATAATTTAACTTATTTCTATCACTTTAATTATTTCATTAGCAAGGTAATAAAATTTAAGGTAATATTTTTTTTAAAAAAAGTAAAGAACATATACACTAATACATCTCACTAAAAATTAAATATTTTAAAACAACTTTTTGATGTTTTTTTTTTTTTTTTACATTGCTCTATTTATGTACTTTTCAATTTTTGTACATGTTTCAGGAACCAATTAGGTATGAACATCAAGGGTGCCTATATTCAGTTTTTTTTTTTTACATATAGTGCCATTTGATATTGATTTAAAGATTCATTAAATGTTATACTGTAACTCTAAAACTGACATGAAAAAAATATTGTGCTGACATGGTAGCAAGACATGATTAATTGATAAATTATTTAATCCACTTGGCATTGAGCATATTGTGAATGCAAATAAACAACACACACTCAGGCATTTACATATACTAACAACTAATTATTTGATAAAAACTGGTAGTTATTCTCTAGGATATTTACTTATTACTAGAATCATTATCCCATCATTTATATTTTCTTTATTATTTAAATATTTTTGACAAGAATTATTTTATAAACTCAAACAATATATTTTTGATTTATTACTAAATTTGCTTCTTCAATCTTTTATATGTTATTTATATGTTATATATTAAATAAAAATATTAAGAAAAAATTGAATTGATTGACACCTGTTAATTGAATTTTTGTGAATTGACTATCTTTAATAAAATTTGAATGATTGATGTATGTAATATTTGAAAAAAAGTAATTATTTAAAAAAGAAATATGTAATTCTGCTTTACCTTTATATTATATATGCATATTATAGTTACTAACAAGTTTATGGTATTCTATAGTCTATTAATTTTTTTTTTATAAATTATCTACACACAAAAAAAGAATTGTTTGACAATAAACTATTAGAACTGTTTTATCACAACTAGAGAAATAAGATATTAAAAATATCACTTCATGAATATTATGAAGAATACATACTCCTTTGACAGAAGAAATTATGATAGAGCATTAACCCTCTTCAATGATTCATAATTTAATCTTACAGATATTCATATTATGTGTATCTGTATTTAAAATTAAAAAGCAATCTTTACAGCCATCATTGCGCAACATGATGGAATATAAAAATAATATCCAAATAAATAAATTGAATCTAAATATTAAAATTATGTTGTAAAAGTAATTACAACTTAAATATTAAAACGATTGTGTAAAATATCATTATATTTATATATAAAATTTATATTAATTTTCATTTAAATATTCATGGCTACCTTTTCTAATTGATGCGTCATTAATTCAATAACATTTATACATAAACTGGAGTACTTTTAGTAAATAACTTATGGTAATGCAAAATAAAGACATATAACACAATCCCTAACTTTAAATTTATATTTTAAAAAGCAATTAATTAATATATTATAATGTCAATTTTTGAACTGATAAGTTTTAAATTAATTTGCAACAAAATGAAATATTAATATATATATATTTTGAATAGTGTATTAAAAATATATCTATAAAATTATAATTGAATTAAACTTACTGCAACTTGAAAATTTTTTGCTTTTGCATTTTACGGCGTTTTCTGAAATTAATAAAAAAAAAAAAACTGCATATAATATAGAAGGACATATGTATATACTTGTGTGTATTTAAATACGATAAATTTTTAAAAAAAAAAAAAAAAACAGGAATTCAACAATAAGAAGAAAAAAACTTAATATAAATTTAAAAATAAAGAAAATATTTGAATAAAAAGATTGGTGAAGGAGGACAGGGAAAAATATTAATAAAAGAATAATAAGAAAAATAAAAAATTTAGAAAGAGAAATATTGGTAAGTATATTACTTACATGAGAATGTGCTTAAAGTGAGATAATTTACATTTCAAAATATAGTAAAAATCAAATAATAAAGAAACAAAAATGAATAAATAATAAATAGCAAAAAATAAAGTGGAGAGACTATATATTATTTTTATATTTCTGAAATAATATATAATATTACAGTATCATTTGTTTAGCATAAATATTTTTCCAGACAGATGTTTGCAATTAGCTTTATATATGTTAAGTCACTTTAACCCGGAATAAAAAATAAAATAAAAACGAAAAACCAAACAGAAATAATAATAATGAGATAAAGCAAAGTGGATAGGGATGATTTGTAATGATATTGCAATAAAAACTATCATGTTATAATAAATATGAAAATCATGAAGTGCATCAAATAATATCAGATTTAAATTTATTTTACTTTTAATAGTATTAAAACATTATCATTTAATATTCATTTATTACTTACTATAGATTTAAAATAAAACGGCAAAAAATACATGTTTTTTTTGTTAAAATAACAATCAATTTCTATTAATATATTCATTAAATTACCACACACATACAAGCATATATGATGCGAGTAAAATTGAATATGTGTAGGATGTAAGAGTAAGCAGGTGTTTGAAATTATTAAATTATAAAACCTAAATAATATATAGAGTATACTAATGTAAAATAATACTCATACATAGTTTAAATATAAAATTTTAATATCATTGTACCGATATACTTTCGATGTTTTCATGTCATATTCATACAATATATGCAAGTGTATTTATATTTAAATAAGTACGATTAAATTAGTAGATTCTATAAGAAATCCTCATTTAAAATCAATTACTATATATTTTATATAAATTGTTATTTAAAAGTTCTGACCTTGAAAATAAAATAAAGACAAACAGTTTAAAATATTAAAAAAATAAAAATTAATGTATATCAAAATTTATTTGTGAAATTAATCATTAAGATAAATTTTAATACATAAAGTTTTCTTTAATAGATACACAAGTTTGTACCAAAAAAAAGAGAAAATCATATTTCTTTTACCAGTTTAGCTAATCGGAAATTGCGCAAGGGGCTCTTTGGTAATAGTAAATTAAAAAAAAAAAAAAACGATTTGTAAAAAAGAAACTTATTCTTGATTCATGACGTTTAATATTTCACCTGCAAGAAATATGATAATTTCCAAATATAAAGTAGAAAGATTGCCTTTCTAAAATACCAGTGATGTCTCTGATAGGGCATTTTTAAATGCACAAGAAGACAAAGGCAAGTTTATCAGTACTTAAAGGTAAAAAAAAAAGGTATTATTAATTCTGGCTAAAATTATCTACAATTAATTAATTTCCATTTTCAAAATTCTTTAAATATGTGCACTGTAACAAATTTAAAATGTTATGTTTATAATTGTTTTATTATTTTCTTATTACCTATTACTTTTACTCTTACTTTCATTTTTTTAAAAAGTATACACTCTTGGCTTTTCTAAGATGGATAATAGGAATAATCTAAAAAATAGAAATAATTTTAAACAGACAAAATAGCAAGAAAATAGACAAGTATAAATATTAATATTAAGTAATGTATCAAAAAAATTATATATATATATAGTTTCTCAAAGCGTAAAAACTGGAAAATTATTTTGTGCGCTGTATTTCTTCATCATTTCAGAAGAAAAAATAGGTTTGCCTAACTGATTAAAAATATATCTTCAATTACATGTAGAGTTTGCTTATGCTGATGATGTGGCAAAGCTAAAATTTTTGGACCCCTATAGAAAATTTCCAAAAATATCATTTGTAATATTCATAATGAATACTTTAATACTTTTTTTGTAATATATAAAATAAAAGAGCCCTAAAATCCAAGACCCAAAGACATTACCTTGTTTGCTTTATGTTAACTATGCCAAATATATTGATAAAATACTTAATGATGAATAAATAAAAAAATAATTATGTCTGAAATAATATGTTTAATGATCTGCCCAAGTCAACTTTTAGCACAAGTGTCTGTATCAAAGCATAACTGAGAGATAATTTGCAGGGAGTGACAGTGTCCAATTATAAAAGGTTGAACTAGAGGGTGAGAAAATTTGCAGAAATAATAAGAAAGTTATTAAGTGCAACCTATATTCCAGAATTGAACATCCATGTTTGGTGAGAGGAACTTCATTGGCTCCTATGTTTATTGAATGTGTGGAATTAAGTATATGCCAAGCCTTTTTGATTTTATATTTTCTATGATTACTTTTGAGGCAAAAAATCTGGGCAGAAGCAAGTTTAAAAGTGTAACCAGAAGTTTTCTTATGTTTCACAAACACTGAGCTATATGATTGATTTGTTTTAGCTCTGATATATAGATAACCACATTGGGATATCCTGTATTTCAAATTGACATGTGTCTCCCTGAAGTATTTGGTATTGTAGAGGGGACAGGCTATGGAATAAACTAGATGAGCTTTCTCATCACTGTTAAGCTTGCCCTTAGAATTGGTAATGAGTCTGTTGCAGGAAGAAGAGTGTTTATATGTTTGACATAAAAATGTTTCCTTTCATAGAAAAGGATCATTATATTTAAGTCAGAACTAAAAAAAAAACTCTTATGATAAAAATTAAATCAATGGCATATAAATCAAATAGCTTAAAGGCAGAAATTTAATGGAAGAAGCTTTCTAACTGTGGATCTTCAAAATTAAAACTGATCTCATGAAAATCAATAGTTAAAATTTAATATTAAATTTTCAGTTTAAAAACAAGGAGACTTATAAAAAAATAAAAATAATTGGAGCTAAAGAAATTATAATGTTTGTTGAAATAAGTGCACAAAGTTTATTTTGGATCAATAAATAGGCAAAAAAAACTAAAAAAGTAATTACAACAGGTCACTGCTTTATTTTCAAGAGATACTTGTAGCTATATAGAATATAGCTTATATATCATTCAGAGCTTCCCATAATTTAAAATAGAGTTACATTTTTCAATTTATTTAATTTTTGGACAAAAAACATTTTTTATTTTCTAAAAATTTAACAAAGTATGATAAATAATATATCTTGCAAAAAGCAATAGTGATGTTTATTAGTGAAAAAAGATTTAAAACCCTTACAAAAATTATAATTAAAAATTATAATGTTTTGCACAATGATAAAAATAATGCTTTACAAGTCAAATCGCTGAATAGATAATTTCCAGTGAAAAAAAAAAAATCTGACCAGTTGAATATTAACTATTGTAAAGGGAATATCACTTTAATTTTGGATATTCACTGACATTCAAAAACTAATTGGCCTAGTATTATTTGCAATTTCTTAGAAACGGTTATAAAATTAGCAATTAAACCTGTAACTTGAAAATGCAGGGGTGGGCAAATAGCGGCCCACTAAGACTTTTTATGCGGCCCTCCATGACAATCAGAAAAATCCACCTTGGACTGAGATTTTCTTCCTGTTGCATGACCGAATATTCATCTCATATTTTCCACTAAAATGGCCACATCAATATACATTTGCAGTGTAGATATGATGTGCAGTGATTTTCCAGTTGATCTGATTAATTTCAATTTTGTCTTTGCATTAGCAAATATATATATTTCCAACTTTTGTGAAACCATGAATGCTCCAAAAAAATGTAAAATTGGTAATGAATGTCATGTGTTTAATGAAGAATGGACAAACAAATATTTCTTTGGTATTACAGGGAATAAAGCAGTGTGTTTATTGTGTCATGAAAAAAGATGCGGCCCTCTGTTAACCTTCGCTTCCACAAAGTGGCCCCCTATGCGGCCCTCCTCCAACCTATGTGGCCCCCAAGCCAAAACAATTGCCCACCCCTGACTTAGACAATCCTTTTTTTTTCTTCAAAAAACCAAGTTAGCCAAACATTTTATATCAATTTAAATTACCAGTATAGGTTTTTCAGCACAAATATAAGTGAAAATTATTTACATTTCTCAGAATCTTATATTTTTCTTGAGTTCTGAATAAGTTCAATAACAATGTGTGACAGAATACTATATTTTTCATATATTAAATGTTTAAATTGTAGTGATAATTGGCATTAAATTCAGCCAATATTGAAGAATCTTGAGTGGAAGATCATAGTATATTTGTCTAATAATTTATTAATTCACCATTATATTGTATTTACATAAACTTCTGTGAGTTTTTGTTATGTATATGAAGTAAGCATGGATGCATGTTTATGTACTTATCCTTTCTTGAAAACAAATTAATTTACAGGATTATTTCACTGAGTAGAGAAGGAATGTGACACTTTTCAATCTTTATGATTTATACTAAAGCAAAGAGGAGGACTAAGAATTTAACACGGTGTGTTGCATTGTATGAAGCCCATAATTGGATAATTAAAAATGGTAAAATATGGACTTAAATGTGAATAAAAAAGCTATATTGGAATGGTGGAGATAGCAAAGTAAAACATTTTAAAAAAAAACTAAAAACAGATTATGTATATAAAAAAATTATGAGGTGGAAGAGAAATTTGATTGATATATAATTACAAATATTACAAAGAATATATAGAAGATAAGACATAATTTTTTGGAAAAAAAAGTTAAAGAGAATATGAATAGAGAAACAGGTATAAGTAATAGAAAGAAAAAATTGAAAATGTTATCTGAATGATGGTTGTTCTGTTTTTGACAGATTACTAATGATGATGATTACTTTTTAATTAATCAAAAAAAAAGTAATTAATTTAGTATCTTGGTAAAATGTAAATAGCCTTATTAGAACTAAATGACAGATATTTAAAAAATACAAAGTTAAATAAATATGTGTGTGCGGATAAAAATCATTAGTCATAAAAAAAAAATTTACTGCTTTATAAAGATAATTAAAAATATAAACCTTAAAATAAATTCTCACAGGATATAATAATCTTTTTATAGTTTTAAGTATTTTATTCCTTAAAAGGTATATAATAAAAGTTTATATGAATTTTACAAATATATATATAAAAGATATGAACAAACAAAAATTATGTATGCAAAATGAAAAATTAATGTTCATTCAAATTTATCTTCACAGTTTAAAATTTCTTATCAAAACTATTTTTTTAAAAAAAAAAAAAAACAAAACTTTATTAATAAGTGAATTTAAATGTTTTAAAAATATAATTCTTTTATATAATTCAAAATAGTTTACAATCAAAACAATGTAAAAAAAGGAAATTAACTTATGTTTTTCATTCAATTCTGCAAATATATATATATTTTTCAAAACATCATTCTATTCATTGACCTGGCAAAACCTTTTTTATTTTTAAAAACTTTTTCCATTTCAAATGATGTAATATGCAGTCAATAATTTATTTTAAAAAAATTAATATAAACAAAATAGAAACATTATTTTTTATGGCTGCTAAGAATAATGTTTATAAATAAAAAAACTTAAAGGAACTTAGTACAATTGTACTTCATAAATAGGCATATGATGGATGGAAAGATATAGTTAAAAAAAATTATTTGAAAAAAAAAAATGTAGGTTTAAAATCATTAGAACAAGCACAAAACAAATATATATATATGCAGGGGTTAGACAAAATAATAGTAATACTAGTGATATTTTTTTATTATTTGATGCACAAAGATCGTTAATAAACTTTTATAATATTTATTTTTAATCTATTTTTGTTTTTTTATCCTGAATTTCAAAATATTACTTGCAAAAACAACCCCATCATCTGCTAAGCAAAGTAGAAAAACATTTGGTCGATTGAAAACTAATATGCTCAACTTGTTAGTGGCATGTTTACATATCACATGACCTCATGATCACCGAAATCCTTACAATTTTGTTTTTAATAAAACAAAACACATTTAATAATGTACATTGATTACATAATGAATATTAAAATAAGAAAGATTAAACTTAATTTAAACAAAAAAATTACATAAAATGAATGTAATAAATTTATATATTATAAAATATCTATATAAACATTGATAATCTCCATTTGTTTAGTTACATTTATTTCCCATTTCGATCTATATATATATAACTGCTTTAAGAAGTTATAATTATCCTATTATATAATCTTACCAAACATATTCTTCTAAGTATTACTATATAATTTTTCAATTCTGATGCAGTTTTATAAATGTTCATGTGAATATGACATTATATTTGAAATATATGATATTCCAAAGCTTATTATAAAGTCAACTATATAAACGTAAAAAAATAAAAAGAGATAAAAAATAATAATTAGAAAAAATGAACAGATACACTTAAAAAAAAATTATATGTAAAAAAAAAAAACGTTAATGGCAATTCAGAAACAATATACTTATATAAGAATGTCTTCAAATACAAATATATGTATGCATAAAAATTCATATATACATTATTTACTTATTCTAAAGCCATCCAGGTAGTTTAAAAGTGAGGATTTTTAACCATTTACCGCCTAGAATTCACTGAATACTCAAGAATAGAGTAGATGACTTTATAGTAGGGCAAGAAGTATTCCTCTTGGAAGAATAAAATTATTTTTGGTATAATGAGATTTGATTAAATAATTGTAATACATTTACAAATTATAAATAATGTTCTTTTGATAAAACTGTTTTTAAACCTAAAGGTTCTGTGGCTAGTTTTAATTCAAAGATCAATGTACAACATTTGTAATGATGTTTGATAAATGTATTATATATAATTGCTTGAACAATGATAGGTTGTTTTTTCCAATATCTTCTATTGTAACTATTCTTAATAGCACAATATCTTTATTGTATTGTTTCATCATTTTTAAGAAATATTTAATTTTTCTTAGCATTTAAAAGTACGGTTACAATAATATGTATCATAGTAATTGCTGTTAGTTTATATCAATTATATCTTTCTTTGATTTCTTGTACTTTATTATTATGTACTTATGTGTAGATTATTTCTCAGATTTTATGACATCATATTTGAATTTAATAATCATATTCTATTCTCTTCTTATTAAAATAATAAATTTTCTTTCATTTCTAAGATGACATTTTATATCTATTGATAATTTTGTTTTCATGTTTAATGTAATTTTCACTTCATAGTCAGTTTGATTTTCTTAATACCATTGTCTGCTTTCAATATTAACAAATTCTATGCTGCTTGATCAACTATTCTAACTGAGTGCTTTAATTAATATTTTTGTATTCTTTCATTCTTCCGACATTTTCTTATTTAAATATAAAATTTAAATTAAACTGCTGCTTTTTTGTTCATACAATCTGTACAGCTATTTTTATTAAAATATTTATTTTTCTTATTAATCTCATTGATGTCTAGGCCATCTTAAAAGTCTTTTAATCAATAGAATAAAATACTGTTCTTACTGTAACTAGCTTATATCATCCTAATTTTGCATTAAACCTAATATATCTCTAATGAATAATCACTACTACTATTTTCTGTTTAAACTACAATTCTGCCTTGAAACAAATATTTTCTTTTACTTAAAATACAAGCAAATGTATTTCTATTTACATATCTAAATTAGGACAATGCCTTTTCCAACCTTTAATCCTTATTTATTTTCCAGTATTAAAACTCTCCCGAAATATTTTTAAAATATTGTATGAAATATTTATAAGCATTTTTTAAAGGGATATAAAAATTACCTACTTTTTCATTAGATTAAGAGATTTCTAACATATAAATCTAAATCATTATTGCTATCCCATCCATTAATGCCTCATTTTTTATTTATTAAAAAAAGACCAATTTCATTTTTATTTTCAATATTTAAATGTTTATAGTGAATATCATATTTACTGTCAAACTAATATTTTCTTCTTTATTTTTATTCTTAAAATTCAATTCATTGAATCTTCCTTTATTTGAAAGTAAATTCAGGCAGCAATAGTAACAATTTCATAGAAATAAATTATTTTAAATTATTAAAAAAATATTAATTTTAGTTTTTATCTCATACGTGATTATGAAGTATTAATAATCATTATTAAAAACATAATAAAAATATTTATTATTTTTTGTTAAAAATTTGTACAGTATTTAATTCAATATTTATCATATATATAAAATATTTAAATATATGTATATTTTCTATACTCAACTTAATGTAATTATAACGGATTTGAACTCAGACTTACAAGCTCTCTACATCTGTCCAATCCATCATATACAACTGAAACACTTGACCACATGTATGTGGGTATGTGTTTCCATTATATAAGATAGATTGAACAAATGTAGTGTCCTTATAATATATATATATGTCATATTATTATTATTATTATTATTATTATTATTATTATTATTATTATTATTATTATTATTATTATTATTATTTGTGGAATATTCCTGTATTGAAAAAGCTAAATTCTGACATTTCAGTACAATATCAAGTACCTTCCTCAGAGTGTCCTCTTTGTCAAATCATAAGAATGCGTGTGAGATTTAAAATTGTTTTTATCATTTTCTTTCTCCTCATATTTAAATTCTATTGGTTGAGAAGTTTTAAAATTTATTTTCTCTTCCAATACCTTCTTCCAAATGTTGTTAATCTTCTTTAATTCACACCTTTCATTTACACTCTTGGGCCTTTTAAAAATCTCTATAGCTTCTTTTAGCAATCTCTGGTAATATTGTTCAATTTTTGCTAAAATATTTGTTTTTTCAAAATTGATATCATGATTTGTTAATTTTATATGAGAATAAATAGCTGATGAATTGGATTTTTATCTGACTGCCAGAATGTGTTCTTCCTTTCTAATATTTATTCTATGATTAGTCTGTCCAATATATGTATGTGGACAGACCCCACATGGAATTTCATATACACCATGACACTCCAAAGCAATTTTATCTTTAGGAAGTGGAAATATTTCACTATTTTTTTTTATAAGTAGTATAAACTGTGTGAATATTATTATTTTTTAAAATGTTACCAATTCTATCAGTCACTCCTTTTATATATGGCAAAATTGTCTTAATTTTTGATGTATCAAAATCTTTTTTTCTTTTTATATGTATAAGCCCTATTAATAATCTTATAATTAAAACCATTAAGAAGAAGCATTTTATTAGTAGCAAAAAGGTCCCGGTGAAAATGGCTATCATCAGAAAGTCTCTTTGTTCTATCCAATAATGTCTTTGCCACTGAAAATAGTTGTGCAGGATGGTGATGAGAAAAAAAATGCAGATATCTCCAAGTGTGTGTTGGTTTTTTATATATACCATGGGATAAAGAACCATCTTCCCTTCTTTCAATCAAAACATCTAAAAAGGGTAATTGATTATTATTTTCTATTTCCATAGTAAATTTAATATTGTTGTAAAAAGAGTTTAAAAAATTAAAAAAAGCCATCAAGAGCATGCTTACCATGAGGCCAAATAACAAAGGTATCATCAACATCAGCCATATAGATCGTTTTTTAATTGCTGAAGTCAAAATTTTATTTTCCAAATCCTCCATAAAAATAGAAGCTAATGTTGGAGAAATTGGTGAACCCCTAGCTAGACCTGATGTTTGTTTATACATCTGCCCATCAAAAACAAAAAATGTATTCGATAAGCAGTGTTCACCACAGCAATATATATATATATATATATGTGTGTGTGTGTGTTAGAATGCAAAAAAATAGAATGCAACAGATTATTCTAATAGTAGTAAATCTGTAATAATATTTCTCAATTGAATATCCAAATAATTTTGCAAAAAATATATATATAATATAAAATGTTTATTCATAGTTTGACACCATTTAGCATAAAATCATGAGAAGTCAGTTAAAATAATTCTAAACAATGAAAATCACTAAAAATAAATCTAGTTTAGATTTTCCATTCATTTAACAAAATTTTTCTTAATCATATTTGAGAAATGGAGAACATTCAGATTAAGTTACCACAATTATACAAAATGGAAGCAATACATATTTTATTTTGCACAAATAAATCTTTTATAACGTGTAAACACAAAATATATATATGTAAGTGATTTACAAATATTTAATTATTTTGTGATGGTGGCTTAAGGTTTTACTGTATAGTATCACATTTCTTATTTGTAATTAGTTATGCTATGATGAATTTTCTAAAATAGTAATACATCATCAACATCATATAAATGTAAAGAATTACATTTACATCCTAGATACAAAATTAAAAATTATGGGAATAAAAAATACAATCTGCTAATAATAAAGTATTTCTCTCTCTAATTAGTACTTTATCAAAAAATAGTATTTAAGTGAAAACTAAAGCTACATTTAAAAACATAAAAAAAAATTGCTAGTGGAGATTAAGATTTATGAACATTAACCCTGGTGATAAAGGCATGTGACTGTCTTCTATAATTACACTCTAAAATAGATTTTTAAATTTGACAAAACAAAAATTGTCTTATGCTTACATTTTATATGAAGTAAAAAATGTTTAAGGTTTTAAATTGGTTATGCATATAATAATAATATCTATCTGTTTGTTCTAAATCTATGTAGTTTTCAACCGTGTATTTATGACAATGTTAACTCTTTATGAACAATAACATTTTATTTGAAACATAATAATAAATCTTCCATACAGTTTGAAATATACAAATCATTTATAGGCTGATAATCCAAATATGATAAATATATACACTCAAGTTAAAATGACCGTGTAATAATAATATAATAAACAAGAAATTATTTCCTATAATATAGATTTCATTATACTTATAAATTTATCTTAATCTACCGATAAAATGTCTATTTCTAGTTTATTATAAATAGTATTGTATAACTTGCTTATTCATTGTAATGTAGAATGTATTCTAAATATAAAGTTTTACTAGATAATAGGTCTATTATCTCATGATACCTTGTGTTTCTTATTAATTCTTTAAATTTAATTTTACTTATACAATTTGATAAGCATAAGTTCTTATGTGTATAATATTATATAATAATATGAGATCTTTTAATTGACTGTTTTATAAGTGAATGGTAATACTTCTTCACACTTGCATTTAGATAGTTTATAAAATTGTTACATATTTTCTGAAGCATGATAATCATTGCTATATTGTTTCTATTCCATATTTCTAAACTAAAATATATCAGTGGCAATACTGGAGCTTTAAATAATATAATTTTTGTATCTGTGGTAAAGTTTTACCATTTCTCAAGTATTCTTCCTATAGATTTATAACTCTGTTTTTGTATTTCTTTATGATGTGTGTTATAGGAATTATTACTGTCAAAATTTATTCCAAGATCCTTGTGAGATTCTTTTATCATGCTGTTATTAAGGCACCATTTCTCAAAACTATTTAGATCACTTTGTAACTAATCATATCATATGAATCACTTATTACCCTAAATATCTTGTTATCATCAGCATATTGTAAAATTTCAGAATATTTTATATTTTGGTCTATAGAAATATTAAATAGCAATGATGCCAAAAGCCCTCCTTGAGATATACATTGATTGATATTTATTAATTCATCAGATTCTTTATTGAGATAGATATAAATATTGTAATCTTTTAAGTTAGAAGCTATGGAGGTAATTGCTTTTATATTTACATTCAATTTAATCAATTTGATTATTAATAATTTATGAGAGACTAAATCAAAAGCAGATATTAAGTCCAGATATATGATATTAAGTCTTTTTTCAGCAATTAAAGCTGTTATATATGATCTCGAATTGTTATAAGATAAGTAATGAATGATCTTTTGGGTACAAAACCATGTTGAGATCTTGTTATAATCCTTATTAATATCATTGTTTTTATTTTTGAATAAAAACAATTTCAAAAATTGTAGAAAAAGTTGGTAAAATTGATATTGCTCTATAATTCTTTGGATCATCTTTTGCACATTTTTTTTTATAAATAGAAACAATTCTAGTTATTTTTAAATCTCTAGGAAAAATCTCTTTGTCTAATGATGCCTGCAATAATTTTTGGATTGAAGGAGCTATTAATTAACTGCATCCATGTAGAATAAATGTTGAAGTTTCATATAAATTGAAGTTCTTTTTATTTCTAAATTTTTAGTGGTCTTTTAATATCTTGCAGATTCATATTTTTAATTGAGAAATATATATTTATTGAAAAATTATCAGAAAGTTTTGTTATACTCATTAGTGGTTTCATTTGTTTTCTTGGTATTGTAAATTTTTACAAAATGTTGACAGAAATTCATTTAACATTATATCATTATAGATGTCAATTCCAGATTTTTTTGTTTACATTGATATGTTTATAGCTGATATTTAAAATCTATTTCCAATTTTTTAATATAATTTTTATAATCTTGTATTTTTTTTTCCTTTTTATAACTTTCCTTAGATATATAACATTATTATAAAAATTACGTTTTTTGTTTTAATAAATTTTCTGTAATGATGTTCTTTTCTTCTTATAATAAATCGAAGTTCTGTAGTAAACCAGATAGGAAAATTTCATTTTCGGTGAATAATGTTTGATATATTTGGATTGGTAAAATTATAAATGGCCATCAAAAATGTTTCAGTAGCAAGATCTATATTATTAATAATATTTAAGAAATTACAATCACAATTTTTAAAAGGATCATATATTTTATAGTAGTAACCCTTCCCAAAATCTTTTTGCAATCTGCATTTTTTTTATTTCTTTTATGTTAGATCTAGTAATATTTCCAGTGGTGGGTGATATTTATGTATAGGCATTATTATTTCTGTTGATAACTAGCATACTATTTCATATGCATCACTATGTAAAACTAAAGCTAGAATCTTATTTTGATGATTTTTATTTGTATTACTTTGTTTTAATTTGAGGATATGTATTAAATTTAGTAAGCTGCATGTCTTGCTATAGTTCTTTAAGTATAATGAGGAACTATTAAAATCTCCAGCAATAAAAATATTATGATACTTAATTAGTTTCGATATATATATATATATATATAATCATTATTAACCATTATCAATCCACTGCAGGATGAAGGTTTCTCCAAGTTTAATCCATCTTCTTCGATCTTTAGCTTCTCTTCTCCACATCACCCCTGCACACTTTCTTATTTCATTCATCCATCTCACATGTGGTCTCATTCTGGGTCTTTTACAATCTCTTGGAATCCAGTTTAAAATTTCAATTGTCCATCTATTATCATCTCTTCTAGCACTATATCCAGCCCAACTCCACCTCAATCTTTTAATTTTTTCAATGAGGTCAGTAAAACCTGTTTGTTCTCTTACCCATACATTGTGTTTTTGATCTCTTCTTGTTACTCCCAACATACATCTCTCCATACTTCTTTGAGTGGTCTGAAGTCTCTGTATTGCTCTTCTATTGAGTGTCCAAGTCTCAGATCCATAAGTAAGAACTCATAAAACACATTTGTTAAAAACCTTCCTTTTCAAACACATAGGCATATTTCCTTTTAGTATCAAGTTATTTCTACCAAAATCACTCCAACCAAGTTTAATTCTATGATTAATTTCATTCATTATGTTTCTATCTGTATTAATAATCTGAGCAAGGTATTTGTAACTGTTAACTTCTTCTAATTCATCATAATCAATCTTTATTTTCATATTTTGAGCAAATCGATTAAAATTACTTTAGTCTTTTTAACATTTATCTTTAGTCCTACTTTCTTACTTTCATCTGATAACTCCTGCAACATTTCCTGCAGCTCTGAAACATTATTTGCAAAAACAACTACATCATCTGTGAAATCTAAATGACTGAAATAATCTCCATTTACTTGCACTCCTTTAGTTTCCCATTTTAATCCACAAAATATTTCTTGCAGCACTGCTGTAAAAAGTTTTGGAGATATGGAGTCACCTTGTCTTACACCTTTCTCAATGTTGACTTTCCCAGTATCATTATGTAATCTAATCATTGCTGTTGCATTTTTATAAATACTCTTTAAAATATGACAATATCCTGGATCTATACCTTGATGATTCAATGCTTTAATCACTGAAGAAACGTTTATAGAATGGAATGCCTTTTCATAATCTACAAATCCAAAACATAATGACAACTCATATTCATTTGTCCTTTCTATAACTTCTCTCAATACCTGAATATGATCTACTGTACTAAAACCACTTTTAAATCCAGCTTGTTCTTTTGGTTGGTGGAAATCCAATGTACTCTGTAGAGGAGTTGTAATTATCTTGGTAAAAATTTTATATAAAACTGACAAAAGGCTGATAGGTCTGTAATTTCTAATATCTTCTTTATCACCTTTTTTAAATATTAATATTATTACTGCATTCTTCCAATCATCCGGTACATCTTTATCATTTAGACATTTAGTATATAACTTTGCTAAAAAATTTTGTTTCTTCACCTGTTTCTTTTAATATATCAATTATAATTCCATCATTACCTGGAGCCTTTCCTTTCTTCATACATTTAATTGCATTTCTCACTTCTTTATTTAAAATTCTGGGCAATTCAGAAGATGTAATAGATATAGGAGGTACTTGTTCTTTATTACTATATAATTCTTGATAAAAAATTTCTACCAATTTCATGATGTCATCTCTCTTTTTAGTAATAATTCCATCTTTTTTTCTTATTGCATATATAAATTTCCTACCAATACCAAAATGTTGTTTTACATTCTTAAGACTTTTATTTTCTTCTACAGCTTTCCTTGCTAGTTCACAGTTATACTTTCTTATATCATTTTCAACTCTTTTCCGCACCATTTTACAAAATTCAAGATATTCAATTCTTTTTAATGCATCATTTTTGTACATCTTCATATTTCTTCTTTTCTTCATAAATTCTCTAGTCTCAGTAGAAATTTTATTGGTCAATTGCTGCTTTTTTCTACCAGCTATCTTTGTTGCATTTTTTTAAAAGTGTATCAGTTATTTTCATATTAATTTCATTCAAATCTAAATCATGTTCAAAATCTACTAATACTTGAAACTGATTTGTAAGTTCTAATTTAAATTCATTAGAATGTTTCTGGAGATTAGGAATATCAACTGTAAATATTGTTTTTCTTAACAATTTTTGTCTTTCTAGTTTTACATTAACACGTATCTTGCACCTTACTAATCGATGATCACTTCCTGTGTTAAATCTATTAAGAACATTACAATTTTGAAATATGTATTTCCTGTTAGTCAAAATATAATCAAATTCTGCTGTATCTTCACTTGGATGCTTCCATGTCCATTTTCTTTTAGCATTTTTCTCAAAAAAAGAATTCATAATATAAAGTTTTTCTTTTTCTGCAAACACCACAAGTCTATGTCTTCTCTCATTTCTATTACCACAACCAAAATTACCTACAGCACTTTCATCTTTCATTTGTTTACCAATTTTAGCATTAAAGTCTCCCATAACAATTTTAAAATGTTGTTTACTCTGATCAAAAGCCTTTTCTACATCCATATAAAAATATTCTACTACTTCATCACTATGAGAACTTGTTGGGGCATAAACCTGAATTATCTGCTTTTGATATCTGCTATTAAGTTGAATAACTAATCTTGGCACTCTGTCTGATACACCATCAATCTCCACAATATTGCTCTTCCACTTTTTATTTATAATGAATCCTACTCCACTTGTATTTCCAATATTTGTGCCTTTATAATAGAATATATGTCCACTTTTTAAATCAATTGTCTCTTCACCTTTTCTTCTAACTTCACAAAGTCCAATAATATCCCATTTAATATAAGAAAGTTCATCTTCTAATTCTTGCAATCTCCCTTCACTTGAAAGTGATCTGCAGTTGTAAGTACCTAAATAAAAAGTTGTCATCAAATGGCAGCCTGGGTCTGCAATCAGGGATTCTTAGCACCCTCCGCCTACGGCCATATCTTATTGAAGAATATTCTGGTTCAAATATATAAAGGCTAAAAGTATTTTTTTTATTATTGTTTAATTGAATACAACCCAAGTTGAATCATCTTGATAATTGCTCTAATGCATTTACCAATTAGCATCTTATTAATCGCTCTAAGTATTTCCCCTCCTCTTCTAAACATGTAATCATTTCTATTTTGTCTATAAATATTACATCTGCCATCCATAATTTGTGAGTCTTCTACATCTATTGTTAACCATATTTCTATTAATAAAGTAATATCATAATTTTCAAATAAAAATTGTAAATAAATTTCATTTAGTTTTGCTTTAATCCTCTAACATTCACATAAAACCGAAGTATTATTTTGCTATTTTCATGATTTTGCCAATCCATTAAAGTAAGTATGCATTTTCCATTGTCTAGCACAATCATTATCCATATAATGTCTTTTAATAGTTGCATTAAATAATTTTCCAAAGCAATATCTCACATCTGCTTTCAGTGGTGTGAGAATCCATTTTAATTTTATCATAGCATCTCTATAATATTCAGGCAGACTTATAAAATATGCTGTAGACATTATATTGCCCATATCAATTTTTAATGCATTTAATAGAAGTTCTTGAATATTCCTGAATATAATTTTTAAAAACAATTTCATCTAAATAAGCATTCACTTTAGATATTAGAAATTCATTTTTATTATGAGATTCGTCATAATTTTCCTAAAACCGATAATTATAATTATCAATATTGCCATATATATCATTAACAGCAGTATATTTACCACTTTTATCATTTATATTATATGTTTGCTGTCTAAACAGTCTTTTTTGTAAGTAATTATATATATATATTACTTTTAATCTTTATATCTATGCCATTTTTATAAATTTCTTTCTCATTCCATAGATAGTTTTTTATTATAATATACTTTGGTTTTGTATTGTCTTCTTTTAAATATCTGCTTATTATTTATTTTGTCATCCATAGTATGATATTCTTCTCCATCTGCATCATGTTACTATGTTATTTTCCAAAAGTTTTCCATCTTTTATATATGTTAGTTTAATTTCAGGCATTTGTATAAATACATTATTTTTATTAATTTTCATTGATTTCTTTTTATTTCTTGTTTGTTTTATTTCATTTCCATTAATATTATCTTAATCTATTGATTTAAGCAGGTCACATTCATTCCATATTTGTTTTCCCCCATTATTCTCAGATATGTTATTTATTATGCTTGCCACTTATTTTGGCTACATAATAATTGCTTCTTTTATATATATATATATATGATTGCTGACTAAAGTAAACTTTTTTTCTTGTTCTTATTGTTGTTATTATTATAATTATTATTATTATTATTATTATTATTATTATTATTATTATTATTATTGTTGTTGTTGTTGTTGTTGTTATTATTATTATTATTATTGTAATGAAAATTTGATTATAAACTTTTTATAAGCGCATAATTTTATTATTATTATTATTATTATTAACTTTTTATAAGCGCATAATTTTATTATTATTATTATTATTATTGATAGTGTTCTGATCTATCATATCAGCCGCTTGATGATGTTGATGCTGAGCAAAATCACAATGATATAATGTTCCCAGGTCAGTGATTCTATAGAACTACGATTCGCATAAAAAATTTTCAAACAAAATATAAAAATGTAAGCTGACTTTTTGGACTTTATGGGACAGTAATGTGTGTGTGTCGATAAAAAATTATGTTACTTTCGAATAGCAAATAATAGTACATTAGTGACTTTTTTGGACAGTTATTCACCTTTTTGGGACAGTAATTAATCAAAGTGGCATTTTTGTGTGTGTGTATATATATTAAGTTAGTTTTTAATAACAAATAATAGTAAATATAGGGATTGGAAAAGTTATGGTACTTTTTGTATGAAAATTTACCCTTTTTTGGATAGTAATTAATCAGACACTGCATTTGGGGAGAGGGGAAGTAAATTAGATTGCAATTTACCCAACTAAAGTTATAATTATAAGAAACTATTAAAATGAAATCTGACTCCGATGTCTGGCAATTGCCAATTTTTAGAGTTTGAAGCAGCCATCTTCCTTGTCTCAGATGATGTCTTGTGATACGTTACTTTCATTGGGATTTTCAAAATAGTGCTGTGTCTCAACCTTAAATCCAATTTGTGAGAGTTACATAGACTGATGGAGCAGTGATGACACTGTTAAAACTGTTAAAAGGTACCAGCAGGTCAGTTCATATAGAAAAAAAAAGGTGGTCCTAAAAAGTTATATTTAGACATGATGCAGTCAACATACCCTCACACAATACTGTACTGATAAATAGACAAGCCAGCATTATGATAAAATGTGTAACACAAGTAACTACAGCAGCCAATGAAGGCATTTTTCTGTGCATTAGCATAGAAAGAAGCCACAGCGGTAGCTGGCAGCTGAGTTAAACAGACTCTGTGTTTTATCATGGAAAAAAGACTATCTGCTTAGCTGTGAACATGGCATCAAGTCACTGACATGATAGAACAGAACACTGCATTATTATTATTATTATTATTATTATTATTATTATTATTATTATTATTATTATTATTATTATTATTATTATTATTATTATTATTATTATTATTATTATTATTATTATTATTATTATTATTATTATTATTATTATTATTATTATTATTATTATTATTATTATTATTATTATTATTATTATTATTATTATTATTATTATTGATATGTTACCTGTTTTTATTTATAAAGGATGTGGTGAACTATTAGCTCCAGGGTGTTGTTATATTTTAAATATCTCTTTACAGCAGAGTATTTTTCCTAATTCATGGAAAGTTGCACAAATTATACCAATACCAAAAGTCAAATCAAGCGATGTTGGTAATTATAGACCTATTTCATTATTATGTATAGCTGAAAAAAATCTTTGGAAAATGTGTGTATAATAAGATAATAGATAAAGTATGTAAATCCTTATCTAAAACACAACATGGTTTATTGCAGGTAGATCTGTTGAGACTAATTTAATACATATTCAAGATGCTATTGCAAATGCAATTGATAACATATTACAACTAGAAGTGATTTATTTTGATTTAAGAAAACGATTTGACTGAGAGTTCACTCTAGATTCTTTAGTAAGTTGCACACTATTGGTTTTAGTTGTGAACTTCTGCAGTGGTTTGTATCTTTTGTTTTAAATAGACCTAATTTTGTATCTTTTGGGTCTGCAAAATCATACACATATTTTAGTAATGCTGAAGTGCCTCAAGGAAGTATACTTGGATCACTACTTTTTCAGTTTATTCTATGAATATAAAGCAGTGTGTAAGTGGTTTTGATATTTTTTTTGCTTTGCAGATGTTATTAAACTGCATAAAACTATTAATAATTTTGATGATCAAAAGATTTTGTAGCTGATATCAAAAGATTTCAGGATTGAAGTATAAGAAACTATATGGAAATTAATTTTGAAAAATGTTGTGTCATATCGTTTTCTAAAAAATCATCTACAAGTATGTTTAATTATACGCTAAACTCAAAAAGTATTTCAAGAAAAAAATATCATAAAGATTTAGATATTATTTTTAATTATAATGGAACATTTAATAATCATATTAAAATAATGAGTTTAATTCTCAGAAACTATAAAATGTTTAAGAGAAATACATGTGCATATTTGTTTCATATATTGGTTTTATCTATTTTAAATTATGGATCTTTGATCTGGAACTCATGTAAATTAAGTAATAGATTAGCACTGGAAGAGGTTTATAAAAAATTGCTAAAATATATTAAATCTGAGATAATATATGATGACAGAGCTCTCTACAAAAGATGAATCTCTACTAACATGAAGTACTTAAAAAAATTACATCCAGTATAATAGATGTGAGAGTTTCCAAACAACATTATCATTTAAGATGAAGATAAAGGATAGGAGATTTAAAAATTTCTATTACAAACTTTAAAAGTGAAACATTAAAAAATTCAGCATTAGTAAAATTACCTAGATTGTATAATTAATACTTTAATGTCATTGATATATTTGAAACAGATGGTAGAACATTTAGGACAACTGTGCAAAAAACTCTGCAAATGCTTTGTAAACTAGATTGGCTGTGCATTTTTGTTTGGATGCACAATCTGTTAAATGTACTAAATTAAATTAAATTATTATTATTATTAATACTATTATCATCATCATTATTATTATTTTCATCATTATTATCATGATCATCATTATTATTAATAATAATAATATTATATTTCAACAATAATCTTTATTAATCCTTTAGATTATGTGGCATTACAAAACATTAATTGCAAGGGTTACAGATACAAATCTGGTTTCATATTATTTACAATCACTAAGTTAATCTTGATTGTTGTTCTTTTAATTGTTAATCCTGTAATATAATAGGGTCACAACTTGTACTTTATGTAGCGCAAAATCAAGCAATGAGTGCTATATAATAAACAAAGTTAATTCAGAGTAGAGTTCCATGTGGTAACAGCCAGTAGAATGTGATAGATGTTGAGCAAATTCTATAGTCTAATGGTGGGTGAAGTTGAAGGCAGTTAGGGAAGGTGAGTTTTACTGAGAATAATGGAAGGTACCATTGAATGCTATTCAAGGAGCTTACTGTTGGATTAGTATTATTATGATAATGATGATAATGTTTCAACAATAATCTTTATTAATCCTTTAGGCTACATGGCATTACATAACATTGATTGCAAAGATTACAGGTGCAAATGTGGTGTCATATTAAAAGTTATTTACAGTCACTAAATTAATCTTGGTTATTGTTCTTTTAATTGTTAATCTTGGTTATTGTTCTTTTAATTGTTAATCCTGCAATATACTACAGTACCTACTTGTAATTTATGTCACACAAAATCAAGCCATGGATGCTGTACACAGAACAAAGTTAATTCAGAGTAGAATTATACATGGTGACAGTCAGCAGAATATGATAACATGGATCAAATTCTGCAGTCCAGTGATTAGTTTTATTGAGAGTAATGGATGTTTCCATTGAATGGTATTCAATGAGGTTATTGTTGGATTATGACCTATTATAGATTGGATGATTATTTAAGCAGTGACAAGGTAGCAGCAAAAAAATCTGGTGATGCAATCTCATTGTCCTGGGCCTTGATTTGTTGGAACTTATTGGTGAATGTAACTGGATATCTTCTGATGTTGGTACCATGTGAAAGATGCAGCAAGAGCATCAGAATGCATACAGGATGAAAGTTGTTGCACATGCTGTGAGAGGATGTATATTGTGATAAGATTAAATTAGTTGTTGTATAGATACACCTCATCATTGATGCATATTTAGCATAATAGTCCTCATTTGGTTGAGGGCTTGACACTGCTCAAAGAGATGTTGTTCCATTTCTTCTGCTACATTAGATAAGATGCAGAATGAATTTATTTTTATATAGACAGTGATACACAGGAAAATATGATGTTGGCAACGAATATAGGTTAATATGAACTAGAAAATTTAAAATTGAGACTGCAATAGCCATCTTTTGAAAGAGCAAATAATTGGCAGTTATTGATATTAAGCATGGGAGAAGAATAATTTTTGTTGGACTTTAGATATAGTATAGTATAGCATATGTTTGCAACTATGTATATTTATTATTGATTGGTAAAGTGTGGTTAGAAATGTTGCTGATATGAAAGGGGTTCTATCAGTAGAGATAACTTATAATAGTGATTGTCATGTTGGAAACTTATGAATAATTGATGCAATTAAATTTATGGCTCTTTGAATATAGAACTCTTGGGTACTGTGGAGGCCTAAACCATTATTAATGTGTGGGCATCTAAGTCTCTTAGCTTGTATTGAAACTATCTTCCTGTCCCATAGTAGCTTATTGCAGAGAGAGAAGATGGCAGAATTAAACAATTTTGAAAATTTAACAATAGACAATTAATATGTAATCTTAATCATTATGAGTATATTAAATAGGTGAATTTTTGCATAACGAGAGAGATAAGCTTTGGTGAGAAAGTTGCTAATCTGTATGGCATTTTCACACAACTTGTTATGTAAGATGTTCTTCATCATAAGTGATCTCATGTAAAATGGGAAACCTAAGAAGGGGCTTCCCTTTCCCTAGAATATTTGAGTGAATGCCTTGCTGATGTATATAAACCTTGCTGCTGTTTTACTCATGTTAAATCTAAGTTTATAGGCAGTATATTGATTGAGGATGCTTTTCAATATGATAAGATCCTTATGAGATGGCAGGAAGACAGTGACATTATCCATGTATACTACGCATAAAATATATTGGTGAGTATTTATAATTTGGATGCCTGTGAATTTATGTTGTATGTTTTTTAATACTCATCACCAGTTACACACACTTCCCCAGGTTTATCAAAAAACCACCAACCAACTTAAAGAATATATTTCCATTAAGAAAAAAATAATTTTTCTTACTTACCAACACATATGGACCTGGGGATATATTCACAGGGCCCTGGGCCACCCATCTACACTAAAACTTCCTATGGCACTCCAAGTTGATAGTAATATGTGTGAAGGCTATAACATGATTAAACCTATATACCAATATTTCAAGTAGAAGTTACAAATTTATAAAACAATCACACCACCTTCAGATCTATTTGGGGCATCTAATACCAACACCCTATTGTAAACCATATAATTTGCTGACAAGCTTGCCACTATAAATAACTCATGTCATTCAGACCAATGGAATTCCTGCTTTTGCTTTCACCCATCTTAGGCACTTTACTGCACTATACCTCTTTGACCTGGCAAATTATCTATCCTAAATGATATAAGACAATATATCATTTGACAATTGTACCATTTGCCAAAAAAAAAACAGGCTTAACTTCTACTTTAACCAACCTTCATCCAATTTCCATGGGGCCATTGGGAATTAAAATACTGGAAAAAGTTGTAAATGATCATCTAGGGCCACACCTACTTCCTCTAATTTCCAATATGATGTTTGCAAACAAGGCTCTTCTGCCATAAAGGCTATTGTGATGTTTAAAGAGTCTTGAACCTAGATTCAGGATTAAAAAATATGCTCCAATTACAGTTCAGCTAGATATAGTCTGCTTCTGACTGTGTCTGCTCCCATTCTGATTGATATGCTCACTAACACTACCATTTAAAGTACTCTGCTTTACTTAATTGCCAACATACTGCAGTGCAGAGGGATACATATCACTCTTAATGGAAAGAGATCACCATCATTTACTCCTAAGCAATACACCTTCCAAAGCTCACCTCTTAGTGCACTGCTCTTCAGTTTCTATATAAATCCTCTATTAAGCAGACATTTTCAGGCATCCAAATTATACATAGCCAGTAATACATTCCACGCATAGCATACATGGATGATGCCATCCTTCCTGCTATCTCATAAACACCTTACCACATTGATAAGCATCCTCAATCAATATAGTGCCATGTATAAACTTAGATTTAACATGAATAAAACAGCAGCATGATTTATATACAGCAACAAACCATACATTGAAATATTCCAGAGAAAGGCACACTCCTTCTTAGGTTTCCCATTTTATACGGAATCACTTATCACAAAGAATACCTTACAAAATAAGTTACAGAAAATGCCATATAGATTATAACTCCCTCTCCAAAGCTTATCCCTCCCTTTATTCTAAAATTCATCTATTTAATATACTCATAATAATTAAGATGATATTTTCAAAATTGTTTAATTCTGCTAGCTCCTCCCTCTGCAATAAACTACTATGGAGCAGAAGACAGTTTCATTCTCAGCTAAGAGACTTAAGTTACCCATTCTTTAATAATGATCTGGGCCTTCACAGTATCCAAGGTTTCTATATCCAAAAAACTATAAATTCCATTGCATCAATTGTACAAAACTTTCCAGCACTACAATCACTGTTACAAGTGATCCTACTGATAGACATCCCCTATATCAGCTATATTTCTAACCACGCTTTACAAATCAATCATATCTGCATCCAACTGATGAATGTTCCCCATGACTAGTTAGCCTATATCCAGAGGTCAACAAAGATTATCCTCCTATGTTTGGTATCAATAACCACCAGCTACTCTGATGCTTCAAAAGATGGTACCTGGAGGCTAATTTTTTTGATTTCCTAGTTCATCTTAACTACATGCATTGCCACATGGTATATTCTCCAGTATCACCATCTAAACAAACATATAAATCCATTCTGCACATTATGTGTAATTATTGCTTCACAGAAAACTCAACATCATCTCTTTCAGCCATTAACCAAATCAGGATTATTATGATAAATACACAGACTACCAGTTGCATCTATACAACAGCTAATTCAATCTTATCAGAAAATACATCCTTCCACAGCACATGCAACAATTTCCACTTCACATGCTTTCTGGTGCACTCGCTGCATCTTCATCATTGGCAACAACATCAGAAGACCTCCAGTTACAATCATCAATAAGATCCACCAAATCAAGACCTGGGACAACAATACTGCACCCCCAGATATTTTTGCTGCTACCTGAGCACTGCTTAAACAATAAACCATTCCATAATAGGTAATAATCCAACAATAACTCATTGAATAGCATTCAATGGTACAATTCCTTACTCACAATAAAACACACCTTCACTAAACTGCCTTAAAGACCATCCACCATTGGAGTATAAAATTTGCTCCACAATCAATCACATTCTGCTGGCTGTCACCACATGGAATTCTACTCTGAATTAACTTTCTTTGTTGTACAGCAACAATGGCTTGATTTTGTAATACATAAATTATCAGTTGGCACCCTAGTATTCTACAGAATTAACAATTAAAAGAACAACAATCAAGATTAACTTAGTGTCTGTAAATAACTTTTAATGACTCCAGATTTGCATCTGTAACTGTTATAATCAAGGTTATGTAATGCCATGTAACCCAAATGATTAATAAAGATTATTGTTGAAACATCATCATCATGATGATCATAATAATAATAAAATTCATTGTAGAATAAAAATCATTCAATATTAGTAAATGTTATTGAATCTTTATTTCAACAATAATGTTATATGACTATCATATCCTTACTCATATAATTTCAAATGCAGTTCTCTTCATTCTAATTTACAACCCTAAAACAATAACCTGTTTTCTAAGCTTGCGTCCCCAAATTAAAAAAAAACATCTTGCTGTCAATAAATTTCATCTCAAAAATTATAAAAAAAAAATAGATTGTCTTTTTTTTTTAATACAAAAATGCCACAATCAATTAAAAAGAAAAAATATTAAAACTGTTGTTTTTTTTAAATTTGTTTAAAAAATTTTTTATGGAAATTTTACCTTTTGTGTTTACTTAATCCATATCTTGTTGTTTAAATATATAATACAATATTGTATAATATTAATATTTCTTCATTGTTCCTTTGCATTATATGTCAATAATCATATCGTCGTTATGGTGCACTGTAATATTGTTAATATTATTTGTGTGATAATTTAATCATAACTAATTGTAGATTCCATTTGCCACATTAATTTATTACAGCAGTAATAATTTTAATCAATGAACATTACTAAGTCGTAAATTCAAATACTTTCAAACATTAATCTCTTTTGTATCCATATATTTCATTATCCTTAGAAAAAAAATCAAAGAATAGAAATATAGCAAAACTTTGCATTAAACTAGAATAGAGTAATTTGAAAAGGTGCATAAATAATGTCAAGAAAATTGATTTGATAAGAAAGAATTTAAGTATATATATAAAAAAAAAAAAAACAATTGACAAGTTAAAAAAAATTTTTTTTAAATATATATATACACATTTAAAGATTACAAAAGATTTAAAAGAAGACATAGCCTAGCAATTATTTTAAAAACTATTTAGTTCATTTATTCCTAAGACAATTTATCTTTGTAAGTGAGCTTAAATAAATGAGAGCTCCAGTTATCTAAACAACCAACAGCCAGATACTATTTAACCCTCACCAGGATTCGACTCTTAAAACATTAAACTGAATTTAAACTTTTCTCTCTTTTTTTCCCCCGTTTTGCATTTTGATAAATGCCATAGATTAAGCAAACAAAAAAACAAAACACGAAAAGCAACAATTTCTCTTTACTACAAAAAAAAATTCAAAATAATAGTAAAACAAAAGATTAAATAATCATAAATAATCAATGAATTTAATAAAAGAATAAACAATAATCAGAATTTATAAAAAATATAAACACCAGAAGTGACAGAGATAGAACATGATACATGGAACTTATTCCTCAGAGACTAGTCCTCAACCACTATATCAGACCAACCTGAGAAATGAGGTGTACAAATTCGATATTATATTTGGGTTACAAATTTTAATATATAAATTAGCTTATCAAGCTTTATTTCTCTTATTAATATATATATAATGTATGTCTTTGTAACCCAATGGATTACAATGAAGTATTAAAAGAAGTCACCGAAAGGACTGATGAGCATGAACTAATAAGGTGTTTTGGATTTATAAAATAAGAAATGAATTTGATTCTATAAACATCTCTCCAGTAATTAAAGGTTTCAACTATAAAGATACATAAATAGAATGCAGTCTAATATTTATGAAAATGCAATTGCTGTGATTAGATAACATGATGACACTAAGAAGATTTATATAATAATAAGTGTTTGTGTTAATATAATTTCACATCTTCAAAACTTGTTGTAAGAAAATGATTTAATCAATCTAGAATTAATTTGCAGATGATGAGATTGTTTTCCAAATAACACTGCAGAAATTTAGATAATATAAGTTATCAGATAAAAGTAAAAACGTAGGACTAAAGATAAGTGTAAAGAGAGCAATGTTCAACAAATTTTCTCAGAATAATAAAATAGTTCAATAAAAAGGAATTATAAATAAAATATAAATACTTTAATCAGATAATTAATAGGGATAAAAATATAATGAATAAAATTAATTGCAGAATTAAACTGGGATAAAGTACTGTGGTAAAAATAATTTCACAAAGAAGATATTTACTAAACTATTTTACCAGTTTTTACATATAAACCTAATCCTTAAATCTTAAAAGAAGAGAGGATTCAGAGACTTCAGACTATTTAATTATATATATATTCTAACTTATTCAAAAGGCCAATTATAACTTATTCAAATGGTAGCACACCTTCGTTATGGATTAATTGTAATATTTATTTATTTCAGCTCAGGTGACCACACTATGCATTAATTATAACCTATATTGAATATATCTGGCACTCAGACACTTTCGGCCGAGTTGCATGCCAATTGTAACATTTTAAGGATGGATCGATGGATGCTTCATCATTCCCAGCTAACAGTATTTCTAAAGCCTACTGGGATGATGATGATGGGATAGAACATCCATAATCTTATTTGCCAGGGCACTATTGAGGATAAACCTCAATTCAATAACTTATCAATAAATTTCAACAATAATATTTAATGAATGGGTTAATAAATAATCAATTGATTAATAGACCTGAGAATGCATTAAAAATAATATTAATATTCTTGGAAATTCTTGGTTATTCTCAGCACACTCCCCATTCACTATCATTAAAGTCACAATTAAAGTTTTCTTCAGATTAAAAATAGTTCTATATCCATCTCTACCTTCCTGATCCACACCCCATCATCCTCACATCCATAGGTCTATTACACTATTATCAATTTTACTATTAAATTTTCCATTATGCTAGCATATTTCTCCCATTATAATCTCTTCTCAGGGTTTTTAGAACAACAAGGTGTGGAAATCAAACAAGATGCTATGGATTATTGGTGATAAACACCCCTCTCATGATCACCTCCAAGGTCGATCTTGGCTGTCTTTAATGTAGTTTAATGTCTACTTACATTAAAGCCGAATAATTTAAACTTATTAAATCTTTTAGAAAATCATATATTATAAATATATTCACAATTAAAAGTAAAATTATAAAGAAATGCATCTAGAGAGGTGTTTGAATACAATGGATGGGGAAAGGATGTTATGCCCATCCACTACATCCACTATCACTCAATAACAATCCCTGTTCATAATTTATATTTCAACTATACTGAATTATTTGGTAATCTTGAGTATAGCCATGCCACATGAGCTCAAAAAATTAAACATTTTAAATAAATTTTACTGGATATTATTTACAAAAATTATGATTCAACTATTAATAATAATATATTGATGTATGATTGGATTTGAGATGTCTACATTATAATAACCACAAAACATTGAGACATACGCATTTTTTTATTTTAAACAAATAACAAATTTTATTAACATACTACAATTCAATACATAATATATACATTCACTTGATGACTCACATGGACTATTTTACAACCGTATAATGATATAAAAAAAAACTAAATAAATAAATATTCCTAAATCAATAGATAATGTCAAGAGGTTTTAAAATATAAATAATTATTTTTAATTATTAGGAAATCATGATTACCATGGAGTAATATTAATATCAGACAGATAAAAATAATATTTACCTTCACATATATTATATTTTTGTTCTCACTTTTATCCCAGACATAGCAAACATTAAATTTCTTACCCCCTTATTTAATGTTTTTACCTACTAATTTGTTTCCAAGGGTAATGCTTCCAATAATAATATTTAATAATTTTATTTAATTATTTTAATCTAATATTCCTTTACTCTAGGCTTTACAATAGAGATATTTTATGTATGGTGGGACTAAGTTAATTTTAGTTACTTTTCAAATGTCAATGAATCGGTATCTAGCTCAATCACCATCACATGTGCACACACACTATACTCCTGTTCTTATGACTATAATAATATTTTAGTAATATTACCATCTCAGCGAAGTTCTCAGCTGGCTGTGGATATATTTATTAAATAATTTTAGATATGCAATGCTTACAATATTTCATATACCCTATATATTACATATATAGACACAGGTACAGAATAAGTCTGTGTTTCAGTTATTACATCGTAGAGATGTCTGCCCATCCTTGCATATGTATTAAATGGATTATGTCCTGTACATGTGGGGTTCAAATTGACCTTAGGTCAACATGGGTGTGACAAGAATCTCGGCCTCAAGGTGGCCTTCGAGCATTCCATCATCAGATTTTCAATTGGATGGACGGTTGAAGAGTTGGAGTGTGTAGTAGATTGGAGCCTGTCCATTAAAGCATGAAGATTGTCTATCTTAATATATATCTGAGCACTTATAGTATATATGTGTGGGAGATGATAATCTGGACCAACTGATGATTGCTGGATTAGCATGAAATATGTATATTGGTGATTATTTATCTTTTCAGCATATATGTGTGCTTGAGTGTATCAGTGTTATTAGATAGAGTGGAGAGTGATGGGTCATCTGAAAGTCTGTGCTCATATACCCTATATATTACATATATAGATACAGTTATAGAATAAGCCTGTATTTCAGTTATTAACCCTTAAGTTGAATATTTATTGGCATTATTACTCTTGGCTCTTATTGATAAATTAAAATATATCAACAAAACAATGTTCAGGTATACCAATCACACACACACACTATCTGCCCTCATCCTGACATCAAATTGAGTTTGCGACCCTGTATCCAACATTTATAAGTAATGTTTAGTAATAGCTATATTTCATACACCCATAAGGAATATCAACATTAACATGAGGCAGGCAGTGACTGAATAAGAGAAAACCTTTTCACTAAGGTTGAGGTATGCTAGGATTTTTATCGCTAGTCATACAAAGAGACTTGGGTTTACCTATGAACCTCTGGCCATCAATAAAGAAATCATCTTATGGTGTAGAAAATAACTAAGTGGGAAAACTCTTCCATTATGTTTAAATACTTATAAATATAGTATAAATGTCTTAGGGAGCAAGCTAAACTATGACTCCACTAGCTTGGTGGGGACTCTTTGTCCATCCACATATATTCTGACATCAATTTGTACAAGTAAAACTTTCATATCTACATTACTTTTGTGACATAGTACACCAGAACATCAGCCAACATTTTTTCCAGCCTTAATTAGCTTGTATCTAGCTTTAAATTTATGATAATAGTAATAAGAAATGTGCACCAAAATTTTAAACTACTTCTCTGCACTTTTATAGGATAATGATGATGTTTCAGCCCAAAAATCACACAACCTACATAAAATATAGCATTAGGTCTAAGCACTTGACAAGAATTCCTAATCCGATCCAAAAACATTTCCCACAACAATATCTCTCACTCTTTTCATATAAAAAAATGTAATGCATTTAAAACAAGGCACATACAGAAAGATTTGGTATTAATTTCATCTACCTCTAAATGATAATAATAATAAAAGCATTTAACAGGCACATACAAACTGACTTGATATTAATTTCCTCTACCCCCAAAATAATAACAATTATAATTCTAACACAGATTAATTTTAAATGGATATATATATATATGTTACAAAAAACAATTCTTTTTTTTTATAGATTAAATGTTCTACATAAATATCAAAATAATAAAAATATACTTAAATCGTTCTCCAGGAGTGTCCTTCAGATTTCTGGTTTCCATTTTTCTTTTTTTCCTTCTTTGGTTTGCTTGTGTGCACACATGGCATGATGTGGAAAGAGTCCCTGTGATAGAGTTCAATTCCTATGCCAAAATGTACAAAGTTTCCATGCTGCTGAGAAGATTTTCTCATTTTGGTTTCTGGGGATTACAGCTGAACAAAACTTGTTTTTAATTTTTAAATATATAAGTCCAATTGTTTTATATTTTTCAATTCACTTAGTATTCAGATTTAACACTTTATATGAGATTACAATGTTCAGATTTGATGCTTTATATGCAAAATTAACCAATTTTGATTTTTTTTTTCCTGCAGTTTAAATTTCACCATTTGCCAATTTCTGATAAATTAGTGCAAGACAAATCATGACATGGATTAACTTCAGAGACCAATGTGTAATCAATAAAATTTTACTCGAGTCTTTTTTTTTACTTATATCATTAAATTTGGCTAAGTTGGTTGTTCAAGAGATGGACAGAATAACTTAACAAATGATTGATTTTCTCTCTTTTCTTTCTTTCTAAAAAAAATTTTTTTTCTTTAAACTTTTACAGCAAGGCTTCTCTATAAACCGATCATGAGAGCCTGCCCAGAGAGAGATAACCAATAAGAGAGACCAGCCAAAAGAGAAAGAGATAAAGCGACCCCCTCAATAAAAGAGCAAGCTCTTATAATGTCTGGCTTCTTTCATTCCCCTCCCCCTAACAGTGACCTTCCAATAACCCTTCCAATGTCTGGTCAGTGTTTTCCTCATTAATTGCCTATTGTTTCTTTTTCTTTCTTGTTATTTAAAACTTCTGCCCTCTTGAAAAACTACATGCCAAATTTATATCTGCATTCCAATGGATAATTATCCATTATTTTTAAACTTAAATTACTGTGTCACAGCTATCACACATTTAGTAATTCTACGCTCATGGAAATCACCCCAAAAAACAAATGACAGAAAACTTCCCCTCAAAACAAATGAGAAAAAGCTCTCCCCCCCCTTGAAAAATGTATAGCAGCTCAACTTCAAACCCAGAATCTTGACCGAAATTTTGGCTGCTATGAATAAACTATTAAAACAAATTAATTTCTTCCCTAGAGGAGTTCCTCATGAGATGACATGGAATAATTATTATTTAAATGTGAACTTTACAATTAAAATCCACAACTAGATTAAATACACACACGCATATCTCACATATACAATTTTAAGTAAACCAACTGTTCATATTCTAATCCTTACATTTTTTTTACAATTTAATTTCATGAACTATTTAGTTGTAACCTGTCAGTATAAAACTATGACTATGTATTCTCACTCTCTAAAGTAATTTTAAAAATCGCTCATCCCCCTCTCTTCTTTTTACTCCAACTATTAAATGATGTATAAATATTGCTTATCTAATAAATTATATCTTTAATATTAAATTGTCCCATAAATTAATATTAACTAAAACAATCTTCTGCCTAGAAATCTTTTAATGACAAACATTTAGATTATCTTCCAAGTAAAATGTATGCAATCCCTAAGAATATGGGTTCAAACCTAGCATTGGCTAGAGAGTTTGTCTATTGAAAAAAAATATATACAACCTATGAAAAAATTTTTTATTAAACATTGTCTTACAACAGCTAATTCAACAAATGGAGTCTTGGGCAAACCCAAGGGCTACAATATATATTTGGGAATAACAACAATGGATCAAAAGTGAAAATTGCAGGTGAGAAAATATAATGCTTTTATTTACATCATGGAAAGAATTCAGATACCTAAATAAAGCTGTCATGGACAATATTATCTAATAATAGATGTAATACCAAAATCTTAAGCTGAATACCAAATGGTTGTAAAGGTCTAAACAGCAGAACATATTTAAGATCAAAGGATGTAATAAAAAAGTTTAGTATGATATGAAAAGAAGAGGCTATAGAGTAAAGAAACTAGATTAATATTGGAAAGACTTTATTATTCCATGTACATATGATAGTTAAAAATGCTGATGATAAATGTTACATTAAACAAAATATATGTTAAGTGCTAATGTTTGAATGAATATAGATAAACGTCACTCAAGAATTAAGACATATTATTATCAAGTTATGAAAATTGAGTGTCATTATTGATAGCTTGTTTTTCCTCCTTATCCTTATTCTAAAATCAAATTTATTCTAATATCTTAACTCTTAGACTTGCATTAAAAATGTTATTGAGTCTTTTATATCAACATTTGCATGTAATAATATTACATTTCATGTTTAAAATGAAAATGTAAAATTTTGCTTTCAATTTAAAACAAATCAAAAACCAAGATCTTAAATAAAACTATAAAAATTTCTGTGTGCAATAAATGTTTGTGAGAGCTTTTCCTTTCTTAATGTCATCATAATCTGATCATTAATGAATATTTTCTAGAAAGCTTTTACTTCATATTTCCAAATACATATTGATCTGACATTTATCCCCGTACTTGATGTATAATAATTCCATATATTGTAACATTTTGCTTTCCCAGTGATAATTAGATTTTCCATCATTAAATGGTTTTCAGTCATTTAATGTATTTAAGTAAAAAAAAAATGTATAAAAAAAAATATTTCATTAACTTAATCTTAAATTAACTCTATTACAATTTTATAAGTATATGCCAATTTAAATTATAAATTACTTAAAATATTTTGTAAGTCCTGAATACAATTGAAGACAATTTTAATATTTATTATATTAATTTAAATTTATCTGTGATTGAAGTAATTTTAAGTTTTAACCCAAAGATGTACTTTCCTTTTAGCAAGAAATTAGTACTAAAAAGTCAAAGATTGCTTTAATATAATCTTTAGATATCTCAAATTTTAGTGTTTAAAATAAATAGTAACAGTAATAAAATCTAAAATTTTAATATCAGATGTTAATATTGAATTTTCACACTTATAATAAAGCATTTAGTTTAAATTAACTCTCAGCAATAGAATATTCATAAGCTAATATCATTAAGATTAAATACAGAAAGATAAAGATAGATTAGTTAGTTTAAAAAACAGAAAATTGGTTTATTGCTATTTAAAAGAGTTGTCAATTTTCAATTGAAATAACTTCAGTATATGTGTGTGTGAGTATGCTTACATTTATTAATTTCAATTTACACTTTATTACTTTAAATGTAGAACATCATTTTAAGTATGTGTAACTTAATTAAGATATTACATTAATCCATAGTGAACTTTTGATTTGTTTATACTCTGGAAATATTTTCTTCATTGTGTTTTATTTTACTGTAATACTTTTCTTCTTTTCAAATAATTATTTCAGACAACACTTATTAATTAAACATCAGAAAAATATATAAATGAGTTGCTATTTTTAGTTATCTGCCACAGATACTAAATTAACTTTTAACCTTAAGGTAAAAAAACTAAAAAGAAGTTGTAAAAAAATGTTTTTTTTTTCTGTCAATTAAAAAGAGTGTCATGACTAGGTGTATGAAGGGTCTTCACATGCATACTGAATGTCTGAACTGCAGAACTACAAGAACAACTAAACTCTAGTAAAAACAGATTGCAAAGGAGAAAGAAATTTCAAAATTTCCCAAGTATAGAATCAATTATATATGATTATTTTTTTTTATTATTTATTATAAAATAACATGTATCTTTAAGAGCTTTTAAATCCAGATGGTAAAATTTAGACTAAAATCACTGGAAAATTCAAAAGTTAACATAATTTAATGAGGAAAAAAAGTAAAGAATTGAAAATATTAAACAATTGCCCATTTATAATAGATAAAGTATATCTACTAAACATCACATGATCACCATCTCTTATACTAGCACATAATTGTTATTATACCTCCATACAATAGTACCACTCTGTGCAAACCAGAATAATCAATGGATGCCAGAAGGCTTGTACATAAAATCCCTATTTAGTGCCTACTCATTCAATATCCTCAGACTAGTTTCTGGTTTATGGCCTTTGTCAGTGAGGAGCTTTGGATCTGAGAGCACTGCACCAAGATCTTAGAATGTAATGCAACCCTCCAGCAGCCACTTTTATCTTTAGTTAACTACAACACTATAAAAATGAAATTGAAAACACAATAATAGTTTCAATCTAAGCTCAACAGCTTATGTAGTCATATGGGTCTGAACTCAGTTCAACACCCATAAATTTTGGTATCTTTGGCTCTTTAACAACCATAGTCACCACTATCCAATTACACAGGATTGGTGTTAACCCACTAAACATCATCTCTTATACTAGCACAGAATTGTTATTAAACAAGGCAAAACTCTCCATACAGTAGTGACACCCTGTACCACCCACAGTAATCAATGGATGCCAGAAGGCTTGTGCATAAAATCCCTATCTAGTGCCTACTCATCTAATATCCCCAGAGTAGTTTCTGGCTTGTGGCCTTCATCAGTGATGAGCTTTGGATCTGAGAGCACTGAACCCAGTGTATGGAGAGTTTTGCCTTGTTTAATAAAGTATATCTATTGGAAAGTAGCACATTGTGGGAATTATCTATAATTTGTTTTGCTCACATAAGAATCATTTATTATTTTATATTTCATAGTTGCAATGAACTTTAAGATAAATCTAACATTATTTATATCTTCATAAACAAAATCACTGGAAGCTCACATTTGAAATATTTATAACAGTATGCTAATATTTAAATGCATTTTACTGGCTTATTTGAGAGAATAATAATTATTAAGAATTTTCAAGATTTTGATATATTCTTTAAATTGTGTCAATAAATAGTTCCTCTTGAATGAATTTATTCTAATAAATGAACTATTAATTCAAGTTTTGAACTGTTTTATGTTAAAAGTAAAATTGACATTTTAAATGTTTTTAATAAATAGACATTTGTTTCTGTTGCCAGCAAGAAAAATAAAATTTAAAAAATGATTTATTTATGCTTCAATCTTAGATTTTAAAATAGGTTTGAATAGAGGAAATGTTTTAAATTTAGACATATGTTTTAAAGACATTAAATTTATATTCCTGGAAGATTATAGTTAAAAAATTAAATATCATTAATGTTCAATGAAACTTTATCAAATACTCTATGAATATTGTATGTTTATGATTTTTATTATTAATGCTTCAAAAATGTGTATGTGTAAATCCTGATCTCTTCTTTCTGAAAAGAAACCTGCCTAACTTTAGAAATATTTGCTTTCAGATACCTATATTGAATATAATTCTTAATTAATAAATGTAAATTAGCTTAATGTTGTAATATACATTATTGGAACTTAACTCAACTGCTTATATGTTTAAACAGTCTGTGAAATAAAGTGACCATTGTTTAATGTACTGGTGTGGATTGCTGCTAAGTGAATATTCTAAAATAATCTTCAATGCTATGAAGCTATTTCAGATTGTTTGACTGCCAATAAAAGGAGAAGTAATATCTGCTTGTTAAATTATCTTTTAGCAAATTGTGGAGTTTCCAAGATAAAGAACTTTAATGGTTTTAAAAGTTTTAGTAAACAGGTTATAATTTAGAATTATAATTTCATGTAATTATCGTTTATAATTTATTGTTTTCTTATTTTATGCATTCTTAGTTTGTATACTTTATGTATTATTCAGAAGTTCACATAATATTAATGATTTTATATGCTAAGTAATGATTTTGTTATTATATCATTTTAAAAGTAATGCTTTGTTCCCTGCTGTGAGTAATTTGTCTACTTTAGTAAATATTTATATATATACCATAAAAAGATGTTGTACATTCTTATTTTATTAATTTAAGTCAAATTTAATTATCTTATAAGTTTTATACATCAATTAATGATTATTGTGTTTATTAAAAGATTAAAATTAGTTTCTTTCATCTGCATTTGCTATAAGCTTATCTTGCCAATTTATGTTTTCAAGGGATAGGAGGCTTATCTCTCTGTTGATAATATTTATTTAGATAGTTATATATTTTAGAAAGAGATGTGAGCCTAGTCTCTCTCTTGCCATTGATATTTGCCTGAAGTGGTATATATTCTTATATTTCATGCTTGTACAAATGTATTGCTTGAAGCAATTCTTATTGTTCCTAGTATTTGTAATGGTCCATTCCCACTTTTCTTATATGTTTAAAGACAAAGTCCTAGCATATTTACTTGCCCTCAGAATATAGGTGCATATTTTGGGTTCAGACCGTCATGAGGCTCATTGCCTTTGCTTATCTTCCCCCTTGAAAGTATCATCTATTGTATTGAACAACATATGGTGTATTATATGTATTTATTATTTTGGCAATTGATATGGTTGTTTGCTTTTGGAGAGTGCCATTCTTTATTCAATTGCACTTTTGACTACACTTGGTGTAGATAGAGATGGTCCTGATGTATAAATCAGTTTTGCTGTGCTTTGCTAGAACTACATGAAATAAAAACAATAATTTATTCCAAAATTTTAAAATTGTATTTCTTAGCCAAAATAACCAATATACTTCATCATCATCATCATCCAGTAGCAAGTCATTGCTGGATGCTAAGATATAAATAATAGTTGGGTTTACTCACTATTTGGAACACTTTAAGCCAATAAACATCACATGACCACCACTTCTTATGCCAGAAACTAGTCTGGAAATATTGGATGAGTAGGCACTAGATGGGGGTTTTATGTACAAGCCTTCTGGCATCAAATGATTACTCTAGCTTGCTGTGTGTGGCAATACATATAGTAAGTTTTGCCTGTTTTAACAACAGTTATACACAAGCATAAGAAATGGTGGTCATGCGATGTTTATTGGCTTAAAACAAATCCTGCCTAATAGGATAGTGGTATTTATGGTTATTAAAGAACCAAAGACACCAAAATGTATGGATACTGAACTGAGTTCAGACCCATGTGTCTATATAAGCTAATGAGCTTGGATTAAAAACATTAAGGTGTTTTAAGTTTAAGGCTCATAGTTTTGGAGTTAAGTGGAGATAAAAGGTGGCTGCTGGAGGATTGCATTAGACCCTAAGATCTAGGTGCAGTGCTCTCAGATCCAAGGCTCCTCATTGATGAAGACTACAAGCCAGAAACTAGTCTGGGGATATTGGATGAGTAGGCACTAGATGGAGATTTTATGCACAAGCCTTCTGGCATCCATTGATTACTCTAGCTTTCTGTGTGTGGCAATACATATAGTGAGTTTTGCCTGTTTTATTTGGAACACTGTTATGGAGTAATTTTATGCTGAATATGGTACTTCTTGAAATAATTCATATGTTAAATACAAGCTTCATCAGTTAAAAATCTATAGAATTAATAAAATAATGCATAAGTTAATAAAATGTTCAAATTAAGAAGATATAGTATTGACAAAATAATGTTTATGTTAATAAAATTTATCATTTAGGAGGATATAAGTTTTTGTAATAATAAAACCAATAGTAACTTCAGTTTTATAAATGAAGAAAGGTGAAACTTCTCATAGCAGTAATTGTGTTAGTGAGGTGTACATTGATGCACCAAAACAAACAATAGTTGGTGAATATTTAAATTATTAATTTATTTATTTTTTTACGTAAATTTAAGATATAAGTTTTGGAAAGTGTATTTCTCTATTGGAGCAAAAATGTATTGTACACCTTGATCTCATTTTATGCAATAGATAGGTTCCTCAGAAAGCATGCGCAAACGAAATCACGCAAAAGTAGACATAACTTACCTTGAAAAAGGGGGGGGATACGGACTGAGATTTTTAAAAAATCGCGTAAAAGCAAAGCACCAATGTAAAATTACTTTGAAATTCGTGCAAAAAAAAAAAGAAATAAAATGACTAATAAAAAATTTCAAATTTGAAAAAAATTGATACAAGACAAACTTTTTTTAACTATAATATTTAATTTTATTCAAAACAATATATTTTTATGCATAATTTACAGTAATTTACATTTTTTTATACACGTTTTAATTATTATCATGATTTTCCGATAAACAGGTTCGTTTGCAAACTCGTAAAAAAATCAGATTCTTCACATGAGAAAATACAACTAGCACCAACATCACTCTCATGTTGTTAATGGTTTTCTGGTGACAACGTAATTAGTAATTAATCTAACAACTAAAAATTAAATTCTTATTTTGTCTTTAATTTTCAATTTTAATTGTGCTCAATGCTATTACTGATTAAAAATAAACTTGCAGGCACTAAATGATTAATAATTGATTATGTTCTTTTTTAAAAAGTAAAAACAGAATGTGATTTAAAATGCAAAATTAACACGCACAATGTTTGAACAAATTTACATTATAATCTTGTAAAATTTGTGTGTACATAAAATGTGGAAATCATGATTTTAATTTCATTATTGCATAAAATCTTACTATTATAAAGCACTGAAAATATTGAAATTACTAAGATGAAAGTCAAATTTCAATAATGTGCTATTACTTTCAATATACATGAAATTTATTATTTAAAGTAATAGCGCATTATTGGAGTTCGACTTCCGGTGAAACATGGAATCGCATAACTTCAAAATTGTGTTAAATAAGTCTGCGTAAAAAAAGACTCAGGTGTATTATTTTTAAAATAGCACTCTTAAATATTGTAATTTCCTATTATGTTATTATTGTTAAATTGTTTATTATAAATAAATGTTATATTTTATTGTTAAATCTTATTTTAAAGTCTTACTGGTACTGTATCTACAAATTATTTATACAGAAATCTAAACATTGTATAACTCATAATGCAATTATATTTCATATTCATTATTCAAGGTATAGTCACATAAATTAGAGATAATAAATCATTTAGTCATAATGATTTACAGATGCTCTAAATGACCATAAAATCATTACTTGTATGCTCTTGGTATTCAAAGGTTATCCTAGAAGATTATTACATTATTCAAAATTAAGAGTTTTTATGCATCTTATATTAATTAAAATATATTTTTAAAAAAAATTCATTATTATTACTATTGTATAGTAGGTAGACATTATCTATGGAATAAGTGTATGTCTCCTCACACATTTCACTAAGATACCATTCATTTGATTAATAACTTATAAGTAAATAAGGACAAAGAAATTTGATACTAAGAATATTTATAATGAACCCTGAAATATTAATATCATTATTTAATAAGAAGAAATTATATTTTATGTAAAGAAATTAAACAAGGCAAAACTCTCTCCATACAGTAGTGCCACCCTGTGCCAACAAGAGTAATCAATGGTTGCCAGAAGGCTTGTGCATAAAATCCCTATCCAGTGCCTACTCATCCAATATCCCCAGACTAGTTTCTGTCTTGTGGCCTTTGTCAGTGAGGAGCCTTGGATCTGAGAGCACTGCACCTAGATCTTAGGATCTAATGCAACCCTCCAGCAGCCACCTTTTAACTCTACTTAACTACAAATCTATGAGAATGAAATTGAAAATATGATATTTTCAATCTAAGCTCAATAGCTTATATAGTCATATGGATCTGAACTAAGTTCAGCACCCATACATTTTGGTATTGTTGGCCCTTTAACATCCATAGCCACCATTATCCTATTAGGCAGGATTGGTGTTAAACCACTAAACATCACATGATCACTAACTCCTATACTAGCACATAATTGTTATTAAACAAGGCAAAACTACATACAGTAGTGCCATCCTGTGCCTGCAAGAGTAAAAATGGATTCCAGAAGGCTTGTGCATAAAATCCCTATCCAGTGCCTGCTCATCCAATATCCCCAGACTAGTTTCTGGCTTGTGGTCTTCATTAGTGAGCAGACTTGAATCTGAGAGCATTGCACCTAGATCTTAGGATCTAATGCAACCCTCCAGCAGCCACCTTTTAACTCTACTTAAATACAAAACTATGAGAATGAAATTGAAAATATAATATTTTCAATCTAAGCTCAATAGCTTATATAGTCATATGGGTCTGAACTCAGTTCAGCAACCATACATTTTGGTGTCTTTGGCTCCAAGGCTCCTCACTGACAAAGGCCACAAGCCAGAAACTAGTCTAGGAATAATGGATGAGTAGGTACTGGATAGGGATTTTATGTGCAAGCCTTCTGGCATCCATTGATTACTCTTGTTGGCACATGGTGGCACTACTGTATGGAGAGAATTTTGCCATGCTTAATAACAATTATGTGCTAGTATAGGAGTTAGTGATCATGTGATGTTTAGTGATTTAATGTAAAGAAATTATTGTAAAATGATCAAAGTGGCACAAATAGACAATATTTAAAGAACATGATTACTATATCTAAATCTTGAACTGTGTATCTGATCATGGTAATAAAATGTTGGAATAGTAGCTATGAGGTGTACAATATGGCTATATGGGGGTAATAAAACAAAATTTATTATGAGAAAGCAATGCTATTATAAATTAACTACTCTGTAAATCTTAAGACATTTGTAGTTTATAAGAGTAATTTGAGGATTCACCTTCTCTTAAAATTTATTTTTAATTATAATTAGAGTATTTATAATGTTTAATTATTATTATTATTATTATTATTATTATTATTATTATTATTATTATTATTAGTAGTAGTAGTAGTAGTAGTAGTAGTAGTAGTAGTAGTAGTAGTAGTAGTAGTAGTAGTAATAGTAGTAGTAGTAGTAGTAGTAGTAGTATTACTATTATTATTATTGTCATTATTACCTATATGGCTCTTTTTATTATCATCATAGATCACTAATGGATATCCCTCAGCTTAGCTAATATTTATCAAATCATAATATTATAGCCTAATACTTGCTAAGCACCTAACACTAAGATTCCATGCTATAAGTTTGGCATGTCCAATGATCGTCTTTCTTTTAATGTTATAATATATTCATTTATATTCATTAATTTTTAATTAAAATTAATGAAAAGTAATGCCAATTTTCACTGACTGACTGACTGACTGTATAATTGTTATTATTTAAAGATATACTTTATGAAAAGATATTTGAAGTGTAAAATCTACTTAAATATAAGATATTTCAGCATAAATACATTGCTTTCAAAACAACACTCTTGAAATATACAAGTTTTTTCAATTGCTTCTACATTATTACAGGTATTTTATTTTTTTGTTACTTGGATTTTTTTAACTCTATATTTGAATTATAATATTCTATCATCATAAATTAAATTAAATAACAATGGTTATATAAAAAATGTAAGTTATGGAATTCACAAATATTAAGTATATGCACACATATAGAAAAGTATTTAACTACACATAGAAACTATAACATGAATTATCAGAATGATGATGAGAGACTGACAATCATAGTTATCCATTAAAGCACTATAATTCATTCCCACATCTATGTGGAACAAAATTTTTGAATCATGAACACGTATAATCATATTTTCATCAATCATTTATATATAGATAAAATTAATACTAAATATAAATATCTATTAAGTTAGTAGTGCTGCTAATGTTAACAATGATAATCATCCAAGATATATATAACAATATCAATTATTAATAATAGGATTAAGAACCAACAGGAGGCAGCAATCTGTGTATAGTAAGATTATCATAAATGAATTGCAAATAGAGATATAGAATATATTTTCTATACACAAAAGACATGGCATTATTAAACAATATTTCAAAAGCTGCAGCTATTACTTGTATCCTTAACAGAATATCCATTTCTCTTTGATTAAGGTGAAAAAGACACAATTCTTACTGTTTCTTTAATTATGCCTTTTCATATATTTCTCTGAAACTAAGTTCAAATAGAATATAATATGTATATAGCTGTAATAAACAGTTCCACCATTCTTTTCAAATTCATATAAATAAAGATATAATAAAAGACAAATTACCCCCAAGATGCATTTCATGCTGAACCAGCACTCATCAGTTGGCCCAGGTCACTATTTATATAATGCATATCCTAATGTTTATAAAACCAATATGTTTATATTTATAATCAACAGAGATCCATACAAATAACAACTAATATTCATCTACTATGAGATAATAATAATTCATAATAATTTTGTTTCCTGAAATATAATTATTTAGGAAATAAATACACAACCAATAATTTATATTTCTGGTTAAATTAATAATTATGGCTAAGTTATGTAAGCAAGATCAAGTTTATGTTAAAATTTTAATTTAGAATGTTCCTGGTTTCTTTTACTTTTTGCTTTAATTAATTAAAAAACAAAATAATTTCCAGAGCTCCTAATATTTTTATGATAATTGTTAAAAATAATTTATTACAATAAAACTTAATACTAAATTTGTCTATGCAGATATATATATATATATATATATATATATATATATATATATATATAGTTGGATATTAAATTGATTTAGTTTCATATTCAATTCAGTGAGAATATATATATTGAAACGATAAAAAAGCTTAAGAAGTTTGGCTTATGTGTAATACTACATTCGATCATTCACCAACAAGTGATGACACAAATCTTAGCTTAATCTTTTCGAAATAAAATGTACTAAACAGACCAAATTCCACATCAATAATGTCCGTTACTACACTATTGTATGTGATCATTAATATTTCTAAGATATCTCAGGTTTTTACAACTTTTATTAAATTATATATATGCTACTAAGTATATAACTATTCATCAAAGTTTATATATGTGTGGCTAGAATAATATCAAAACTGATAAGTAATATTTTAATTCTCATTATTTCTCAGGGTTTTAATCGCATTCAACTATAACACTAACAACAAAGACTAATATCTTTCATATAAACTACGTTTCTAGAGGATATGGCTGAACACAATTGGAAATTTTTTAATTGTATCCAGCTCATATCTCATAGTATATAAATATAATAGTGTAATAAGTGTGGATGCGCTTCAGCAAAGTATTTATAAAACAACATTCACTTACCTAATTTACATAAGGTATAATGAAAATTCGGAAATTGTAATTAAATTATGTGACTATATTATGAATCCAATTAATGATGATAATAGTAAAAATGCAAGTGATTATTTCTAAATAACAATTAAATAATTTTATTAACAAAATATTAATGCAAAAATATTAATATAAAATAAGAACAATATAAATAAAAATTAATATTTTTAATCACATTCTCTAAAATAAATTAAAAGGGATTTAATATATAAGTGCTGTTATGAAAGAACATCAGATAGCTTGAATGATTTGGAACTCTATGTGTTGCTGAAACATTCACAAATTTATTTAAAAAGGTTGCTAATATATATATATATATATTGTGCTGGTCAAAATCATGTATTCATTCAACAAGACCAATAATCCAAGCAAAAGTACCTTGAATCCAACCATACACAAGATACAGATGTCAGGGAAATGGTGAATCCTAACCTATTTGCCTGAACTATTGCCTCTCTGACTAATGGATAACATTTGTGATGACACGAGCAGTGCTTGTTTTTATTCCGTCCCAGCTGGAGGTCATGATTCACAAAGAGACTCAAAATAATAATGGGTTTGTATAAGAAATTTGATTTAGTGAATTGCAGAACGGTACAGAGGTGATTGAATATCGATTACTAATGGTTTAAACCATAATAATGATAATTCTTTACAGCAACATTACAAAAGAGTAAACTTAAATCAAAGAAATATTATAAATAAATAGAGTAATTAACCTTAGAGATTGGGAGTGATGACAAACTAAGCTTATTTAAAATAATAATATTATAGGAATTTATTAAAAAATTGATTTACAAAATAAGTTAAGTCTTTGTTTACACAACTTGGTTATTTTCTTGACTTCATTTTTTGATGTGGCTTTGATTAACAAAATTTAAAAAAATAATTAATTGGTCTGCCAAGGACCAATCAGCAATAAAATATTATTAGCCGTCTTTAAGATATTACGAATAAATCTATTATATATATATATATTACAAGACATGAAAGATGGGCATTTCAAACACTATTACATTTAAAATCATTTGTATATAATGAGTGTGGGAATCAAATAGTTCTTAAATAAATAATTGACAATTATAGTCAGCTTTAATTAATTAATGAAATTGGTTTGTGAAGGATGTGCCATCATGGCAGAGAGCATTTGAGGTTTGCTAAATAAAGATATAAAAGGATGAAGAAGGCAGTATGCTATTATAGATTACAACAAAATATATGAGGTCTGTTATAAACCTTTGGGTGGCTTTGCTAAACGAAATTCCTAGTAAATACAACTAAATGATGAGAAATGATGGCTCTCCAGCCAAAACATGTCTCTAAATAATCATAAAATATTTTTGATGTGCTGGACTTCCCATACACATCTTAATGACAATTCCCAAAAAGAATCCCTTGGTATGAACTATGTCTACTTTGAGGGAGTATGAAAAATTGGACTGGTCATAGTTAAATTTCCGAAGGTCCTGAGAAGTAAGTAGCAAAGCAAAATAATAATAAATGAATGGTTGTAGCTATAAATACATAATGCCTTAGACATATATAGATAGATAATGTATCACTAACAAAATTATAACTTAAATCCTGATTAAAATAATCGGCTCCCTGACATAAAAGGAAGTCCCCAGAAATCTTAGGCAATTAATGAATGATCCTAAAACATAATATAAAAGGGAGAATTAAAATTTCAAATATAAGTTGTTTCCCACACTTTCCAAATATTTCATTTATTAGTAAGTTATTAAACAGTTTATCAAAGATTACAAACAAGATAGTCTTTAATTAACATAGATGGGGTGCCTTGGATATCAAACTCACCTATGGTGAAGTTTGACAAATATACAGCATAACAAATTATACATCAAATTTTTACTATTTTTTGACGAATAAAATATATATCTATGAAACATGTACTGATAAAATGCCCTCAACGATTTTCTTTCCAGACATTTGTTTTACAGAAATTGTAATAGATTTACTAAAATTCTTTATTCTTTCAGAAATAATTACAGGGCTATTTTAAATTGGAGGTAATAATAAGATACGTTTAAAATAATTTCAATCATTCAAAATAAATTTATAATATGATGTACAAAACTAAACAAGCTTTCTATTAATAATATTATGGGAAATAAGTCTCCTGTAATGATTTTGACTGAAAAACAAGAAAGAGAGAATTTAAAGTTAATAGCTCATTGAATTTTGTACTTGGCAATTTCAGTAAGTCAATATTATAAATAAACCAACAAAATTTAATTTAAATTCGCTGCATCAAAATAATGTGGGATTTTGATAAGAATTGAGATTTTAAATTGAAGAGGAAAAAATTTAATGGACACATTTTAAAACTAAGTTGTATAAACAGATATAGATAATATAAATTAACATTGATTTAGAAAACAACGTAAGGTAGAATTAGTGGCTTGCGGCAAATTGGGGTTACCTCAACCAAACAGTAGATGTTACATAGCTTCACACAGGCAGTTATCATTTAGCCAGGCTTCCTTGACACAGACAGTCTCCAGCTAGATGTTGAAAAGACTGGAAAGGCATTGATGGCTGGTGGAAACAGAGCTCCAGAGAGCAACACTGATCTTTTCACCCTGTCATTTCTTTAATCACGATGTACTGTAAATCTAAACTACTCTCTTCAGTGAATTCTTCAAAAAAAATCTTCAATAATAATCCCATATTTATGTGATCTGGCCTTATCTATAGGATTAAATCTACAGTGACAACTGCCAATTGCAATCTCTCTAAGTGTTTCTCTGAGGTTGGTGCCTGCTTTGGAGGGAAATCTATCATCCTGCATTAAACATGCCCCAAGAGTTTAAAAGAAAACAGCAACAAGCATATTCAGTTTATCAGTCATTGTACTAAGAAAGCCTATTTAATTAAGATTTAGATTAACAAAAATGTAAATTTTATTCAGAAAAATTTTAGGAATTTGGTACAATGACTTTCAAATTTAATATTTGACATAAACTTAAATAGAAATTTACAAAATATTTCTTACAAATATTACATTGTTTACATAATTGATCCTTTAATGTACATTTATCAAAATATAAATATAAAATGTTACCAACTGATTAATTTAAGAAAAATGAACATTAATAAAAGAATTTAAAATATTTGTAACAATTTATAGATATCCAGGATTCAATTCAATTTAACAAAATACACAATATAATTTTTTACAAATATAAAATAAATAAACTATTATAAAAGGTTAGTTAATCTTAAAATACAAATTAATTAGATAAAAGATTATAATATTGATTATAATTATACCACCACCTATTATGTGGTGGGTGTCAGTTAAGATAAAATGTTGGGTTCAAACCCATACTAGTGCTGATGACATTGGCACTAGGTGAATCAGAAATATGTACTATATTTCCAGCTTCAATATATATATATATAGGATATAAATAAATTTTTACTATTATAAACTAAAATAGAATAAAGAGATTCATCTGTTTTATAGATTCTAAATATCTCCTCTATAGGAGCCCTTTATCTAAAATAGTATCTGCTTATCTTTTAGCGACTTTTATTTGGGTATAATATTTATCTGATTATGAGCAATTATAATGTCAACATAGCATAATGTTTCATATAATGTTAAGATCCTTCAACCTTTAGCCATGGACTTAAGTCCTATCTATTATTTTCTAATCTTATTATTAAAGGTACATTTTTAAAAATCATTTATTTGAATTAAACACATTTGAAATAAGGTATCATCTATAAAACAAGTGCATCTCATAATCAATAAGAAAAATTAATAATATTACTACTAATAATTATAACAATAATAATAGTAATAATAAAAAGTCAGATATCACATGACTTATATATAGCTTGCAATTACCAATATATAAACTTAAGAGCATGCTAATGCTCTAAACAAGCTTTTTTTTATTATGATAAATGCTTTCACAAGAGACAGCATTCAAATCATCTTTATCTTAGATTGTCCCCATCCCCAGACCAGTTTCAACCTATGGGTCTCTTCAGTGAGGAGTTGGGACATTAGATTCAAAAAGCAACTCAAGATAAGCATTTATCTAAAAGATAATTCTAAAGAAGAAGATCTAAACCTTTAAACATCTGCATGTCTTTAAAGTCAGCTCTCCAACTGAAAAAATTATATGGGCCTGAACTTAATTCAGATACTCCATATATTAATAGGCTTAGCCATTTAATTTAGCCAAAGCCCCAACAGCAAAATAATAATAGTAATAATAAAAAGTCAGATGTCACATGACTTATATATAGCTTGCAATTACCAATATGTAAACTTAAGAGCATGCTAACATTCTAAACAATAAGAATAACAATTTATCTCCAATGACAATGCTACATGCAAACATCTTGTATCAATTAAATATTTAAATCATACAACCTGGTCTTCAGATTCACAAGAACATTGAGAAATATTAAGCACCAGCAATAAGTTCAAAAATATTTATCATAAAACATGGCAAATAAAAATAAATTAATTAATAAATATGTGATTATCCATTAAAATTTAATGAAATATATAAATCTAATTTATATATGTGCACATTTATTTTAGTTTCGGTAATTCTTTCAAAATTTCACTATCTATTTTCCCAAAGTTATTTGACAGAATAAACAATATTCTTGTCAATGATGTAGATCCATTAATAATATGCTGTTTCATTTAAAAAGAGAAATAACAACATTGTTTATCACAATTTTAAATAAACTTTGATGGTAATTATGTCACAGGTTTCCTAGGTGATTAATTTCCTGTTGTTTATCCCATTAAGACATGAGATTCCATTTACTGATATCCAAAAGATTATTTTGTAAAAATAGTGAAACAAAATCAATGAATTAAATCCAAAATTCACAAGTGTATTAAAGTAAATATCCAAGTAAACTTTCGACAAAGGCAACATCTGATCCATTTGGCATAGCAATATTAATAATTCAAAACTATTTTTAAAGGTTCAAACATCTTTGCCTGTGTTTTAATAATTTCCAGATTAAAATAAAAATAAATTCTATTTAAAATTTTATTGGCATAATAAGATAAGCACTTAGTTATTATATTATTAAATCACATTTTGATGATGATGATCGCAAAGACTTGCCTTCACCCCAAATGTAAATGCTTAATGATTCCTCTAACCAGATATGGTAATCAACAAGGTAGCCACTATGGCGAATTTAATGATGTATAGCTTATAAAGTTTACTGGTCAAGTTTCAACTGAGTAGAACCTCGAAATTCTTTGGGTGCTTCCTTTTGTATCATTTAACACATGATAAAAAAATGACATAGACTGAAACTCTTATTTCACTCAAATGCAGTTTGTAGGTGAGAGTTTGAAGTAGTTACTTAGGTGATTTTTTTTTTCAAATGATGGAATCCTTTTTTCTTGCTTTATAAGCGCCATCTTGTTTCCATTTTACACATGCAAAACAATTTCAATTAAATTATTTTAAAGCTAAGATTACAATTATTCATCTTTTAATTTAATGCTAACTATTATATTTATACTTTACATATCAAAATAAATAAAATTTAAGCTAATTTCCAATTATATTCCTATGGTTTTATACAGTTTTTTTTTTTTTTTTTCACATATCAAACATTACTTCATTTTCACTATAAACATTCATAAACACATGACACACACATTTAAATATTATATGTAGGTTATATTTGTTTACAAATGATTTTAAATCAAATATATAATTATTATTATATTGCGGATCAGTTTCTTCAAATTAATAATAAATATTTAATAATAAAATGTTTTTTCGGTGTAATGTAGGATTGGAAACATAAATTTGTTAATGAATACTTTTTGTAAATATTTAATTTGAGCACGATTTTTCAAATTTTGATACACGTTTTTTAACTTGATTAAAAATGCATTCGCTATGTTGGATCTCCCTAGCATCACTATCCATATATATATACTACATGATTTTAAAATTATAATTATTGCTAAAAAAAAAATTTAAGTTAATAATTTTTAATACTAATAAACCTTTAGGATTACTGTTACAGTATACATATATGTGTGTGCGTGTGTACGTGTGCGCGTGCGTCAATTGCAAACACGTCTTTTGCATACAGATATATTACAAATACATTAAAATTTACATGTATTAAAAGTTAAATATTCCTTTATTTAAAAATTATAGCAACAAATTTAGATAGAATTATATTATAATTATAAATATTGTGATAGGAGATTTATTTAAATAAAGTGGAGTTATTTTTATAAAATTTGTAAAAAATATTTCATTGTTTCTAACTCAGGCTACAGATTTTTAGGTTTCAGTTTTATTTTGATTTACTTATTTCCTAACATGAATTTAATTTTTTTTTCATACAAAATAATAGACAATGCTTCACTAGTAGAGCCTAAATGTTTTTTTCTTCGATACAGTTAAGCTATTTTTAGGTAAAACAGAATATAGCAATAGTTATTATCTAGACATTGAGAAGACAATTCTAATTATTCGGTTTTATCAAGCTTTGAAAGTTTTGGTATGACATCATATTCAGGATGTAAGACAACTAAATTATTTATTAGTATTCTATTAATTCACTGTAATTTTAGATAAAGAAAAATAGTTTGATTCCGAGTTTTATAAGTTGACTTAAAAATTTAATTGGACAAAGAACACGTTTTTCAAATCTTTACATGATTGAATTTATTTTCTAAAATAACTAGTTAGTAGGTTTGATAGACTCCCTTATTTGTCCATATAATAGTTGATTTTATATTCTTTAAATTTTAATGAAAGTACTTTATTAAAAAATAAATTTAATAAAATATTTAAATGTATTGATTTTCTAGAATTACAACTATATAAGAATATTATTAAAAATATTTAATATTACATATAAGTAGATACATTTTTTTTGTTTCTTGATCTTGTCAAAATCTCATTCAAAAACACTTTTTAATTATTATGATTTTATTTTTTATTTTTCTATAATCTATTGAAAGATTAATGTCTTCATATGGTCTTAATAGATTAGACTTAAATGTGTAATTTATTTAGTAGCACTTGCTCTGTATGCAAAATGTTTATTCACTACCAGGTCTTATATGATGCACATTTTCCTCTATAACTAGACATTTCCGACTTCCTACATCCTAATAATAGAAACTCAAAAATAAATATAGAGAAATTATGAAATAAATTATCAAAAAAATAAATATATAATAGAAACAAACTAATCATATAAAGTGTAATATATCAATATTAAAATATAAAATAAATATTAGCGATAACTGTCTTATGACAAGTCCACTACTCCTAGTAGCACATACCATCAATTTTGTAAAGATCATCAATTAACATGATTTTTGCCAACTATATTTAAATAACCCACAATTTATTTTAAAAATTACCTGCTATATGTATAAAGTATACCTTCTTGAGATTTCTTTTTCTCATATCATCTTCCATAAGCAAATAAAATTCTAATAAAACCCAAACAAAATCTTTCATTGCAATCATTAGCTTGTTCTGCAAAAAATAATTTGCCTCTATCTTTCCCATCAACCAATGTTCTGTATTTCTTATACAATAATTTATTACTACATATTTTTAATGGATATTTAGATTCTTTTATGCAAGCATGTCCATTCATCAATAGCACTCTATATATAACACTGTATTTGTCTGTTTTTGTAAATATTAAACTTTCCATTACTATTAATGAGCAATATTAGACACTACATTAAATTTGATATTAAACTGTGTAGTAAAACTGTGGTAATGATTCGACGACAAGATAATTATAGTCATTTCTTCTCTTCACTATTTTTAGGTCTCTATTCACACTTATATTTATTTAGTTTATTAAATAATTTTATATATAATTAATATTATTTTATTTATGTTTTTAATTCTACCTCTGTCACTGCCTTTATGCAAAATTCTTATGAATATTATGAATACGCATGCAATAAGCCATTCATTAATAATGATGACAATAGCTGCTATTGCTACTGCTACTCTTCCTCATATTATTATTTTACTTTATAATTTTCTAAAGAGCATTCAACTTTTTTTTTCTGAAATGGAAATTTTAGTCGATTCTAAAGATCTGTTAATTAAATTAATAATATTGCATTCTTTTGTCAGTTCTAGGAATCCAGGAAATTGTTTACTAAAAACCTTTGTTTTTTTGCATACTTAATAAAGCAATTGATTTTTTTTAAATTATCAAATCTATGGGGTTTTTTTTTTTTTGCATTTTAAAAATGAAAGAAACAACAAAAATGCAACAAAATAATAATAATAAAAGAAGATTACATATTTAGAAATAACAGTAGTTTTCTTATTATTTTGAATAGACCATGTATAATGGTTGTTTTTGACAAAAGAGTTCAGCATTGAAAATGCACTGAGGTTACATTTAATGTTTTCAATATTTTTGAACATAAAACAGTATTAGTATTAACTTTAATTGATTACAGAAATTATATATTGTAACAATGGATATATATACATGGTATGTAAGTATGTGTATATACCCAAGTTACATGATAGTATTGATAAAATAAGAAAATTACTTCAATATTTTATTGTTTGAAAAAAAATTAAAATAGAAAATTAAAAAAAAAAGTGAAAATCTTGGGATTAAGTTAAAATACTAATTATAAGTTACCTTTCAAATATGTACAAGATGTAATCAGTTTCTGGATATAAATTCTAGACTGATTAATTAACAATAGTAAACTAACTTCTGTGTAATTATGAATATAAGATAAAAAATGTAACTAATTAAAAAAATAAAGATCAAATGAATTGATACCATGGGTAAGAATTCAAGCAGTGGGTGGAGTCAGAGAGTATAAATGTTATAAATGTGGCAAATGCCTATTATGCAGTATCAGAAGAGGGAAAAAACAAAAAAGAAAAGAGAAGCCAATGAGAGTTTTACAACAATAATTGACCTAAGAGTCTACAGAGAATCCATCAAGTTAAGTGATCAAAGAGTTGACCAAGATCAGTTGGCAGTCCACTGAAGAGTCTACAAGCAGCTAAAAATGACTGAGTTCATCAAGATGAAACAATCTATGGTCATGTTGATAGAAAAATGCATTGCTAAAACAAATCTGAGTGTTTGTTTGTTTCCACCACCTGTTTTCTAAACACCAATAGCCAGATGCACTAATATATATCTGACTTGCCTTTACCAATGTTTTACCGGCCATGAAGTAAATGTATGGAACCAGACCTAACAGTAGTACACTGATCCAGGAGAAAGCATCCAACTACTGCCAAGATTAGAAGACAGGGGTGATCATCCAGATATTATATTAAAAAACTTAGGAAAATATGTCTAGACATCATTAATAGAACTAATTTTTATTTCAAGTATTAACTTTTAAACTTATTTTCTAGATAGAACTTTTAAATGTCATTTCTAGTGCTAACTTTTATATATGTAAATAAGCATGTGATTGTTTAAAATCTTATAGTTTTAATAAGTGTTCATATTTGTGTTTTAAATGTGTAAATATTCCTTATATGTTTTTTTATCTTTTGATAAACATGTGTAAATGTTCATATTTGTGTTTTAAATGTGTAAATATTCCTTATATGTTTTTTTATCTTTTGATAAACATGTGTAAATTATTGGTGATTAAAGTTTTGCTCTCTCTCTCTCAATTTACCAATGGATAGTCTGTGTTATGCCCATCTCATGTTTTAATAGCTAGCCAAGAGTCAAGTGCTTGAGGTATGTTAAGATCATCTCATGGGGTACAGTCTAAGATTAGATGATGCCTGTGAATTAAAATCCATTATAAATATCCCCATGAAATGTGTTACACTTCTTGCAGTCATAGAGGTTGTGCCTGAGGCTGGAAAGGTGACTGCCAATTTCATATTCTTTATTAAATCTTGGTCTGACCAGAGGTATGGCTAATATGTAAATATTGATCATATCTATGCCTCTGCTTGAATAACATGGACTTAAAATGAAATATTAAAAATTAATATAATCTAATAACATAAAATAATAAATAATAAGTATAACAGCCATAGAATAAGTGGTAAATGATGGAAATCCCATTACAATATATATATATATATATATATATATATATATATAAAAATTAAGAGTGTGCTAATAGCTCTAAACAAGCTTTTTTTTATTTATGTTAAATGCTACTACAAGAGAAGGCATTCAAATCATTTTTATCTTGGATTGTCCCCATCCCCAGACCGGTTTCGACCTATGGGTCTCTTCAGTGAGGAGTTAGGACATTAGATCTAAAAAACCAACTCAAGCAAAACATTTATCTAAAAGATAATTGTTAGAAGAAGATCTGAAACTTTTAGACATCTACATGTCTTTAAAGTCAGCTCTACAACTGAAAAAATCATATGGGCCTGAACTTAATTCAGATACTCCATATATTAGTAGGCTTAGCTCTTTAATTTAGCTAAAGCCACAACAGCAAAATAATAATAGTAATAATAACAAGTCAGATGTCAATGACTTATATATAGCTTGCACTTACAAATATGTAAAATTAAGAGTGTACTACTAGCTCTAAACAAGCTTTTTTTTATTTATGATAAATGCTACTACAAAAGAAGGCATTCAAATCATTTTTATCTTGGATTGTCCCCATCCCTAGACCGGTTTTGACCTATGGGTCTCTTCAGTGAGGAGTTGGGACATTAGATCTAAAAAACCTTCTCTTGTAGTAGCATTTATCATAAATAAAAAAAAAAGCTTGTTTAGAGCTATTAGCACACTCTTAATTTTACATATTTGTAAGTGCAAGCTATATATAAGTCATTGACATCTGACTTGTTATTATTACTATTATTATTTTGCTGTTGTGGCTTTAGCTAAATTAAAGAGCTAAGCCTACTAATATATGGAGTATCTGAATTAAGTTCAGGCCCATATGATTTTTTCAGTTGTAGAGCTGACTTTAAAGACATGTAGATGTCTAAAAGTTTCAGATCTTCTAACAATTATCTTTTAGATAAATGCTTTGCTTGAGTTGGTTTTTTAGATCTAATGTCCCAACTCCTCACTGAAGAGACCCATAGGTCGAAACTGGTCTGGGGATGGGGACAATCCAAGATAAAAATGATTTGAAATGCCTTCTCTTGTAGTAGCATTTATCATAAATAAAAAAAAGCTTGTTTAGAGCTATTAGCACACTCTTAATTTTACATATTTGTAAGTGCAAGCTATATATAAGTCATTGACATCTGACTTGTTATTATTACTATTATTATTTTGCTGTTGTGGCTTTAGCTAAATTAAAGAGCTAAGCCTACTAATATATGGAGTATCTGAATTAAGTTCAGGCCCATATGATTTTTTCAGTTGTAGAGCTGACTTTAAAGACATGTAGATGTCTAAAAGTTTCAGATCTTCTTCTAACAATTATCTTTTAGATAAATGCTTTGCTTGAGTTGGTTTTTTAGATCTAATGTCCCAACTCCTCACTGAAGAGACCCATAGGTCGAAACCGGTCTGGGGATGGGGACAATCCAAGATAAAAATGATTTGAATGCCTTCTCTTGTAGTAGCATTTATCATAAATAAAAAAAGCTTGTTTAGAGCTATTAGCACACTCTTAATTTTACATATTTGTAAGTGCAAGCTATATATAAGTCATTGACATCTGACTTGTTATTATTACTATTATTATTTTGCTGTTGTGGCTTTAGCTAAATTAAAAAGCTAAGCCTACTAATATATGGAGTATCTGAATTAAGTTCAGGTCCATATGATTTTTTCAGTTGTAGAGCAGACTTTAAAGACATGTAGATGTCTAAAAGTTTCAGATCTTCTTCTAACAATTATCTTTTAGATAAATGCTTTGCTTGAGTTGGTTTTTTAGATCTAATGTCCCAACTCCTCACAGAAAAGACCCATAGGTCGAAACCGGTCTGGGGATGGGGACAATCCAAGATAAAAATGATTTGAATGCCTTCTCTTGTAGTAGCATTTATCATAAATAAAAAAAAGCTTGTTTAGAGCTATTAGCACATTCTTAATTTTACATATTTGTAAGTGCAAGCTATATATATAAGTCATTGACATCTGACTTGTTATATATATATATATATATATATATATATAAACAAGTCAGATGTCAATATATATATATAAACATTACAAGCATAAAGCTAAACTAGTCAAAATAAAATAAAAACTACCACAAGTCCAAAATTAAACCAGACCAGCATAAAAACAATATTAAAACACAACCTAAGGTTTCACTGCTACAGGCAGACTTCTCAAGTGTAAAGAATTACCAAAAACTATACAATATATGTAATATTAAAAACCACCCACAAATCCATTCACTTCCCATCCACCCTTAATATTAAAAGAACTCAAATAAGTTAAATGCTTCAGAATAATAAATTTTCAATAATAAAGACTCTTTAATTCTTCTTTTGATTTCATTTCTCTCAAAGAAGACAACCTTAGCTTCATCAAAATCAATAGTGTGGCCTGTATCTTTTTCATGGACATACAAAGCAGAATTAAGATATCTATTTTTAACTCTACTTTTATGAAGCTTTGTTGTCTCATTTAAACTCAAACTACTCTGACCTATGTAAACCTTCTTACAAATAAACAAGGAATAAAATATACTACACCAGGAATAGTCTTTCTAGCAAAAACTTCTTTTGTATTATTTAATAAATTAATCAATGCAACACCCCTTTTCCAAGCAATTTTCTTATTTCCAAACAATTTACTATTTCTACACACAATTTTATAAGAAGACAATTTAAATGGGAAATAAATAAAATCATATTTTTCTTTAACCTCTACATCCTTACAAATATTACTATTAAATAAAATACTTTTAACAAATTTATCAGAGTATCCAACACTCAAGTAATCTTTATAAAATTGATATTTCTGAAACAAAGCTACCCCACTAGAATTATTTAATTTAATATTCCTATGACAATAATTTCTTAAAGCAGCTACTTTATGAGATAGACTGATAGCTATCAGGTTTTATTTATAGATCTTAATTCTTTACTTTTAACTAAATGACTGCACAATAAACAATTAGTTTCTACATTTCTAATCACCAAAAGATCTAAAAATTTAAACTTACCAAAATCTAACCCCCCTCCTTCTAACACAAATTTTATAGAAGGATCAAAACAATTAAACTCATTTACAAATTCCTTCAATTTATCATTCTCAACTACAAATAAACAAACTTCCGCTTTTGGCAGCCATCTTTGCAACTTGTCTTAGAAAAAGCGTCCCTTAGCAATTCAGTTTCAAGAAGACAGGGACGATTGTCCCCTTACCTTTACATTTTTTATTCAAGGTAAGTCGGTTTTAATCATTATATATTATGGAAAGTGATAATATAATCGATAACTCTCAAATTAATGTTAACCCCGATCTCAGAATGCAATCTAGCAATTCAGTCATCGGTCGTAAATATTATAGCCTTAGATTTAATCTAAATGCAACTAAACTAACTTCTACTACAAATAAAAACCCACAAACCAATAAATCAAATGAAAAACACCATTGCAAATATCAACAAAAGTTTAGAAAATTTTCAACTTACCCCTAATATAAACAATAGCATAAAAATCTCATCAAGCGATACTATTGAAATCCTTAAAAATACAAGCAAAAAACAATCATCTCCTCTCCGAAGTCTTTACGCTCCCTCAGAAGACTCTAATGAGCAATTTCCTTTGCCCAATAATACCCTGAAAACCATATCTGAAAATAATAGACAAAATTTCCAATAAGATGATTTCGGCTAATTTTTTAAAGTTAAAACTTTTCCACCAGATGTCGACAAAACCAGCGCTGCCACATTACAGTTTGTCAACAGTAAATTTAAAAATCAAAAAGAATAAATAAATTTTAAAACTAATAAATCTCATTCCAAAACAAACAAAGATTATAGCACAGAACAATCCATTGCTACATCAGCCAACTTGCAATCTAAACCAATTTCATCAATTCCAAAATTGAAAAATTCCTCTACGTACGCAAATATCGTAAGGTCTAAAAATTCTGAGAGCATCTCCGAAAATATTAAGGCCGATAATTTCAATGAACTATATTTGAATATCTCAGAATTAGACACAGAACAAGAATCAAAATCTCTAGAAAATGTCTCATTTAATATAAACGATCTTAATGACGACATGTTCCTAAAAATAAATAACGATTTCAACAAAACAATTCCCAACACCCTGTATAAATCGTTTACAAACTACTACAGCCATAAGTTGTTAATCTTAGCCATAACAAATCAACAATGTGTGTTATATAAGTTCCCTCTAGAACAACTATATAGTCTAATTAATCAAAATCAATTAGGCAGAGGCATTCACATAATCCTTAACCATCCCAATGACCACTATGTTATCATTGAGTTTAAAACGTGGGCGGACCGTATGAACTTTAAAAATAACTACCGATCTTTGGGAAATTATATACTATGCTCCATAGATATGAACCATCCAGTTACACTATCCGGCAGAATTCAAAACTGCCTTGCCCACTTGAAAGAACAAGAACTACAAGACATCCTTATTAATTATGGTTCAGTTAGCAAATTTAAACACCAATTAAACCCTCACTTCGAAGATCAAATCCTGTCCAATACAGTTATCTCCACACTTACATTAAAGAAAAACATTACACCCACTGACATACCCACCATTATTACTGCAAGAGGCTCTCCTATGGTTTTGGCCTTCAGGGGAGTACAGCCACAATGTTTCTTCTGCCTTCAAAGAACACACCTTAAGATTGTGCAGCAAGAATATGCACACACTGTGGTATTAAAAAGAAAAAGTTCACAGATGCCCTGGTAGACTTATTAATACGACTATCACATCCTTAAATAGACAATCACCACATGGGACTAATCCTAACAGCAACCTCCCAAACCCAGACAATCTGATTCAAATAAATCCTCCAACAAACCCTTTCACATCCAAACCTATCTTTCAAAATGAAAATCTTCAAGAAAGAACAAACACCAACCTCTACACTAATAGTAGTGAATCAGAGAACCAAGCAATAACATATACTGCTACTAAACCAATCACTCAAACCAATAATACTCAAGATCATTCATACGATACATATTGTACTAATCCCAGAGAAACAAGGCTAGACCAAACTCTTTCTTCAATAGAAGACAATATGACCAAACCATCTAACCAGAGCAAGGAAAACCCAGGCGAAGAAGAAAATACACCTAAAAAACTTCAAAACAATTCATCTATAACAACTCCCACCCAGCTTATAACCAATGATGCATCATCATTCGGGCCAGCTAAGTCTAACAAACCTAAACAAAGCGATCCATAACCTGTCCTCATTTCTTCAACGCCTGCAATAATTAACCATCCAGATGAAAAGACTTATCAAACACTCAACCCGGAAGTCAGCATAATTAATGCTTCACAACAGTTACAGCAAACCGAAAATGACTCAGGTCTAAAATTTAAACCAAATTCTTATAACAATAAAAAAACACTTTCATCAAAAGAACAGAAAAAAGAAAACAACACTATTAAACTTAAAAAAAACCCAAAAAACCAACATAACAAATACCCAAAATACAAATAAGAAAATTAAAAGAAAATCAATTCGTTCAGATAAATCAAGCTCTGATGATGACACCTCCCATCCAATACATTATTCACCACCACCCGCTAGCAAACAAATTTCAGATTTATCCAGCACAAAGCTTCGCAAATCCATAGAAAAAAAGGAAAACCATGGATCCTATAACCATCGATACCATTGATCCCTCTGACGAATCTCAGACAGATTGCACTACTTCATCAGACACCGAAGACTTCATGGATGCGTTTCCTCAACCAACAAATATATCACCAATCCATCCACAAGTTAAATCACAAGACTCTGATTGCCAAACAACATCAGAACTCATTAACATGGGGATGTCCCACATTGACTTGGTACACATTGCTGAAAATGGTTTGGATTAATCTATCATGTTCTGCAAAATTGCTGGCATTAACATTCGCGGCATCAATTCAATTGATAGAGTTCTAGCTATTAAAAACTGGATCTCGCTCTGCTCCCTTCATATACTTCTTATGGGTGAAATTAAATTTCACCATAAGACTGATCATAAAATATTATCTCTTCTCTCTGCTCTCGGATTTACTAGATTTTCCATAGGCCATTCTGCTTTAAGTGGAGTCGGTATTCTTATCAGCAAGTCAACACCACCAAACAGTTTTAGCATTCTATTCCTAGATGTCAATATTATTGTCATAGAAATAGACTATTGGGGTTATCCAATCATCATAGCTTATATATATATATATATACAGCCAAAGACACCTCTCTATATCTAAAAATAATTCATATCCTAAATGCCATCAACGCTTACAGAGCCTCCTCTACTATTCTTCTGGGAGACTTTATCACCACATACAATGACTTCAACAAGAGATTTTTGCATCTAATTAAATCGCAGATTAATGTGTGGAGAAGGTTTCTTCCTTCCTGAAGCCTACTCTTTCTATACTAAAACTAAAAAGTCCCTGATTGATTTGGTTTTCTACACCCCAGACCTCCATTTCAACCTTGATGCAGCCTTAGCCCCTGTTTCTTTCTCTGATCATATGTCTCTAATCTTACAACTTACACCTATTGCAATCCCTACACCTATTGATGGACCTGGAAAAACCATGCGCATGATCACCCAATCAAATATGACCGAAGCGATAGTGTCTGAGGCATACATCCTTTTCCAGAAAATAAATATCCTTTCCCTTCCTGCTGAGGAGGGCTGGTTTTCCTTCATTGGAATACTTCAGTCCATATTATATCACCACACCAGGAAAATCAAAGGACCTAATGGCCTTCTAAATGACCTAACAGACATTATTTTACAACTCCAAGCATCACAGCAAAATTTCACAAATACAGAAAAAATTATCTTCCTTAAAAATCTCTACAAAATCAAGCAAAAGTCCCTTGCAGAATATATATCCATCAGAAGAGCCAAATGTTTCTTAGCACAACAACACTGCTGGACGAGAGACTACCTCAGATGGGCACTGGGATACAATAAAAAACAAATCACCCCCTTATCCATTAATACTAATGGAACCAATCTTATTGGCTTTCCAATGATGCAGCACATCAGCAAACAATTCTGCCAATTAATGCAAAAAGATGGAGCTCCTCCTATAAACAGCTGGTTGTATGCTGGTGACCCTGGAGAACATGGCATCACAGAAATCCAAATCAAAAAGAAGATAACATCTCTCCCTGACGGCGTTCATCCTGGCCTTCATGGCATTCCAAATTTCCTTCTCAAACATCTCAATCAATTTACTGTGCCAATTATTAAAAAAATGATTGATCACCTAACCTCCGGCAACAGAAACATAACAGATCTTTACCCAGTGTCACTCGTGCCTTTTATTAAAAAAGCAAAACCACTAAACGACATTAACAGTATCCGGCCAATTTCCATGACCCCATTGCTTATCAAGATAATTGAGTCAGTCATTAAAGATCAAATCCAAACTCAAATTCTTAGCCATATCTCGTCAAACCAATATGGAAAAAAGGGATCATCAACCTCGCATGCTATGTCCAATGTAACTGCACTGTTCAATTACATCAGAGGACATCATAAATCAAAACCTATTGCTGTCCAGCTGGATGTTGCGGCAGCATTTGATTCAGTCCAGATAAACATCCTCCTGGATATTCTGTTGGAATGCGACCTTCCAGCCGGGATTGTATAGATGGTCAGCAATCTGCTCAACAACAGAGAGATTTTTCTCTCTCTTGATGGCAAGATCACACCAGGCTTCAAGCCATACAAGTCCATCCCTCAAGGATCCCCACTCAGTGCCCTTTTCTTTACAGCATATATCAACCCTCTTCTGATGGATATAGAAAAAAACCTCCCTGGAATTTTCCTTCCCTCTCTCAATAAAAACTTCAACATATTTGCATAAATAGATGACATCATGGTTGTGTTTCCCTCCATTAAATACCTTCCCCATCTCATGAACATATTAAACAGAAATACAGCGAAACTTGGCCTACAAATAAATTTTAACAAATCTTCCATCTGGAAGATAATGTCTGGTAAACAAATTAACTCTCCCTTTTCTGCAAAACCCCAAAGATACCTAGATTTCCCAATCTACAAAACTCCAACTGCAATAGCAAGAGAGATTCAAGATGCAATCCTCCACTCAACTGAAGCCATCACCACTTCACCCTATAGAGTTTACCTTTCAGTATATGGAAAGGTTGGCCTCCTCAACATGATCATAATGCCAAAAATCTCATATTATCTTCCATTCGTTAAAATGTCTAAACAGTTTCAAAATAAAATTAACCGATTATGCACCAAACTTCTCTGGAGAGGAAGGCCAGTTGCTATTAGCTTGCGAGGTATCCAACGACCACGCAGGTTCAATGGACTGTCATTCCACTCAATACAAGCAATCATTTTACAGAAAACACACAACACTCTACATAATCTGATCCTCTCCTGCGGATACTCTAACATTATTAAAAAAATTACACCGACAGATCGTCCTCCACCCTCTTCCAGTTCATGGATAGCATCCCTAACACAGCACCTACAACTTTATAACCCGATAATACCCTTTAACCTTAACCAAAAAATCACCTTATGGGAAGCATACAATATAATCAACTATAATCAACAACCCATTAAAATCAACCTAAAAGTAACCAACCAAAGACTCATTACACTCTTCAAAAGATGGAGTCTGGAACCCAAATTCCTTGACTTCATCATTAAAATAAATCTTAATGCACTACCCACGAATTGGTTTCTTTATCAACGAAGAGGTTTTACCAGCATTGACCCTATATGTTGTCTGTGTGCTCGTGAAGATGAAACCATAGACCATATTATACACCGGTGCCCAAGACTTAAAACTCTGAAAGATATAATTATAATCAATTCCAACATAAGACCTGATATGATTTTCTTACTTGAAAATGCCATTCATAATGGATTTTTTTCAATAATAGGGCTTTGTACCTTTGTCCTTTATTCCATATGGATAGTGAGATGCAAAAGTCTCATGGAATTACCCCTGCCACAAATCATACCATTGTTTTATCAAACGCTCAAAAAAATCAAGAAACATGACCAGCTCCTTGCCTCCAGTAAAGTCTTTGCTGACACCTGGTCTTTAATTGCTCTTTCCTTTTCCTGATTATCAATTCCCACCTACCCAGCATTATAGAATAGTCAATTATAAAAGAAAATATTCATGTTCATATTAAAAATGCTAATACCATTAAACAATTCTTAAAATCTCTTCACTATACCTAACCACATAAGAGTATAACAATTGTGCTCTCATAACATAATCTAGCCAGATGACAAATAGAACATCACATAATCATATTATTGTACAATTTATTCATTTATTTATCCTTTATTAGTATGTAATCACTATTTATTGTTAATAAAATTTTTATTGAAATGAACTACAAATAAACAATCATCAACATATCTGACAAATATTTTTTTAAGTGTCATAGCATCGGCTGGGACGTGAACCCACAACCCGGGCAACTGCCTGCAAGTGCAAGGCAGTCACGCTGACCTCTTGACAACCAATTCTTTTTAATAATAATTTCCTTTTACATATAACTAATATAAACTGAACATCCTAAAGGAGAAATAATATAACCTATTATCCACCCTTCCTTAATCTTATAAAAATTACCTTTATAAGTAAAATACATAGAATCTTCCAATAACAAAAGCAAATCTTTAATTACCTTAATTTTATTTTTTGATAAAGAACTTTTCTTTGAGAGAAATGAAATCAAAAGAAGAATTAAAGAGTCTTTATTATTGAAAATTTATTATTCTGAAGCAATTAACTTATTTAAGAGTTCTTTTAATATTAAGAGTGGATGGGAAGTGAATGGATTTGTGGGTGGTTTTTAATATTATATATATTGTGTAGTTTTTGGTAGTTCTTTACACTTTAGAAGTCTGCTTGTAGCAGTGAAACCTTAGGTTGTGTTTTAATATTATTTTTATGCTGGTCTGGTTTAATTTTGGATTTTGGGTAGTTTTGATATATATATATATATATTGTAACGGAAAGAAGACATTTGTAACAGAAATAATAATAAATTGATAGAAAATGATCCATTATTAACATATATGTTTATCTAATCTGTTATTTGTAACAGTAAGTAAACATTGTCACAGTATAGATAAATAGATGATGGATGAAATGATAGTTGCTATAATTCAATAACTAAATACAACATTATAGCCCATTTGCAATATCCTAAACATTAATTGTGTCACATTAGTAATGAAATAAATAAATTATCTCATTTCTTAGTATTTAAAATAACAACATGACAATTAAAACTATCATCCTTAAAGATTTAAAATATTTAGATATTGGGGAAGTCATTTGAACAATAAAACATACTGGCCATTGTCATCAAATAAAATAATATTAAATATAGCAACTGAATAAAATTACCCACTTGGAGATTCCTGGAGTGCATTATGCTTATCTCCCATACTAGGTTCTTTTAACAAAGAATCCTTCCTATTCTTCTTTCCAACCATATAAGACCATTCATGGTCACATGCACACACTGGTGCTATTAATGACAACTTATAAAATATATATTATATAAAGTTAATATTATGAAGTTGGAAAGGGATTATATCACTCTTTATACAGTTTAGCTAAGTATATGTGTTTTCCCATGATCGCCACTAGATTGTTTTAAATCTAGATAAATATCTGTTTAGAGTGTACTGAGTTCAAACTCATTTGGTACATTTTTATCACACATGACTTGGATGACTAATGAAAAAATGACATTCTTACATTTTATCTATATCGATAAAATTACAAGATCCCAATATTACCAAAATTTATATTATAGATCAAAGACTCTTATAGACATTGCTAGCTCATTTTATGTATATTGATGAACAGAGAAGTATCATCTTATTAATGGCTTCTAAACAAGCATCGTGAAAACCATTATTAATATTGATGGCCATTTAACTAGATTATTTATCACAATATAAAGGTGATAATGATGATGATAATAATGATGAATGATAATAATAGTGATATCATAATAATAATGATAAAAATAGTGATGATGATACTAGCCATAGCTTATTAATAAACTCACAACAATAAATTAATCTTTATAAACTCATATGCATTTATTAAAAATTATCCTATTTCAAACTGAGATTTAAATATTACATTTACTAGCATTTATATAAGTTTATAGTTATTTACTAAAATACTTTTATAGTTAAAACCAGGATTTAATAATACTAGTGATGATGAATGATCATCATAAATCTTTATGCATGATATTCATCTTTCTATAAATCTTTATTTACTACATATATTAATTATGCTAAACATTAGATTTAATGATTATAATTTATTAATGATGATGATGGCGATCATAACCCTTGTATAGTATTATTTGAAACATTTTAATCAATAATACGATATCCATCTTTGATGAGGATGATCATAATTCATGGACACAACATAATTTTAGCTTTCTTTATACACCTATAATTATTAAAACTTGGTTATTATCAAGCTTAACCCTTAAATACCTAAATGTAAATCAACATTCTAGTTTACTTAACATTTTGCGAGCGCTTAATATTAGCAAGTGATTGCTCAATATTTACGAATGATGATTCTTAATATCTGTGAGCGATGATGATGATGATCATTTAAAACCATAGAATTAAGACAAGAAAACATAATATTTTTAATAAGAACTCGGAAACCAATTAAAATATATAATTATATTTAATTAATACTATTACTCTTTCTTTCTTTAAAATCAAATTAATAATTAGATAAATGGCTTTTTATTACATTAATTCAATATAGAACTAATACAAAATTTTATATACAAGTTCGTCATTTTGGATACTTTTAAAATAAGCTGGCTTAAAATGACATTTAAAAAAATATATATTTCATGGAATGCTTACTTAAAACTTTCCTAACTTATTATATTATAAAAATAAATTTCATATGTAACTTGTGTGTTTTATTTCACTTCCATTCAAATGTGATTCCTGCTTTATAATTTACTATATTTAAACTAACTAGGTATAACCTATTCTTTTGACGTGTTTGTATAAGCAATTACACATGCACACACATTCGGTAATGTTAACATATATGTTTAAAATGTATACCCCTATATTAGAGATTAATACATAAATTACATATATATATATATAAAATATTCGTGCAACCTTTTAGCAAAAGAAAATAAAATACATTATATCAATTTTAATATGCAACAAGATAAAATAAAAAAAAACATTATAAATGCATATATTTATAGGTTGCTCATTATCATAACAACTGAAGAACAATTAAAAAAAACATTTCAATATTACAATATAATAAAAAAAAAATGAACACTTAAGTTTAAAGATTTAAACTGTATTTGTGTTATGTTATGTTATGTGATATTGAGAATAACTATAGATAAACAAGCCCTTAATGTTTCTGTATCAAAAAAAAAAAAAAATAATGCTTTGAACAATAAATTAAGGTTTACTTTTAATAAGCAATAATAAAAGATCTGTTAATGAAAGTTCATAGTTACCCGATCACTTTCACTTCTTATAAATGTGCTGAGTTTGAATTTTCAGACTGCTTGTCTTTGCTCCATTTAAAAAAAAAAGTTCTTGCAGATACTTTAAGATAAACATGAATTAATTGACCTGCTTATTTCTTCAATTTTAAAATTATTTATTGTTGATACTTTTGATAATGCTGAATTCGTTGATTGGCTTCATTCTACCATTTCAAAAAGAGTTATTATAAATATTTTTAGATAGGTATGAACTGGTGAATTTTCTTGTCTCTCCCATTTTAAAAAAAAATTGTTGTAGACACTCTAGATAAATATGAAAAAAATTCCAACAAAAATTTGGTTGATAGCTTAATCAAACCTAGCTATAAGGTCTTTATACATTTTCTTTTCCTCTTTTTTCCCCTTCTCCCTCCATCCAAAGGTAATCAGCCTATAATGGACCAGGAGCCAGAAAAGAAGCATTTCATATAGCTTTTGTGGTTGGCTTCAAACTCTATCATTTTTTTGGTTATTATTTGATTGGTATATGAATCCACAGTAGATTAGTGATCTTAACCCATTCTGTATTATTCCAGGAAACAGAAAAAAATGGTTTTAGCAATGCAAATTCATGGTATTATGCACAGCAAGATATATTAATATCATTTTTATATAATTGTTAATAATTTCTTCCAAGTAATTCAATTTTGTTCCATTCTTTCTTCTTTTCTTAATCTTGCTGGAATTTACTTATATAGATGCACATCTTCGTCTATACTAACTAGCTTTAAAACAAGAGTCATTTCCTTCCTTTTTTCAATTTTTAAAGAGTGAAAAAAAAAATCAAATTGCTCACTTTCTTTTTCCAACATTAAAAAAAAAACTGATCGTTTCATCTCTTTTTAATAATAATGACTGAGTGATCTTTAAACATTTCTGTTTAATAATAATGTAAAGACTGAGTCATTACATCTCTGATTAATAATACTGACTGACTGACTGTCTGTCTCTCTAAAATAATAATACTGAGTGACTCTTTAAACATTTTATTCATTTATATTGCCAATCTTTGGTCAAAGAAACTGACCACCTGCATATCTTATCTTGAGATAAAAGATAAAAAATCAGAGTTTGACAAGTTGATGTTCTATCATGATTTTACAAGAAAATCAATAATCACGTTTTATTACATCAAAGCACCCCTTTTATAAAATAATCTTAGATACAGATAAAAACAATACAACAAAGCTGGCAATCTATAGTCACTAGCAATAGGTGTAAAAGCATTTTTGTTTTTATACAGACATTTTCATTCTTTCACACTTTTTTGCACGTGTACATTTTTTTAATCTCCTAATCTACTAATCTGATCACCTTATTTTACACTTTCTGAATGTTTTATTTTACAGAAATAAAACTAAATAACTGAATATATTAATTATTTAATAAGAAAAAGAACATATTAAAATATCATTTCTTACAACATTATATTCATTCACCACTTATTAATTTATCAACTATATATTACACATATAATATACGTACACATAAATCTATATATATAAAAGAATTTTTTTTTCTCAATTAAATAATATATATGTGTGGGACATGAGAACATACATATATGTACAATATATAAACTGAAATGGGCACTATATATATATTATATATATATATATATATATATATATATATATAAACTGAAATGGGCACTATATATATATTGTGCCCATTTCAGTTTAGCCTGTGACTAAATTTGTAGTAATGTGCATAAAATGAAATACAGAAAAAAATCATCATCTTATTTTATATAGAAAGGGAAGCTATAGGGCACCCAAATTTAAACCCTACAGGATCAAGTCACAAAATGCCTAAAACAGAAAGAGAATATGGGAAGTGTTTATGCTCTTTGTTTGTGGTATTAACAAAACCCCAAAAAGAATAGTGCATACCTTGAATTATTTAATAATTATTTCATAAAAGTTAGGATTAGAACACATACAAACAGTTGTCTCTGGACACAAAGTATTAAGTTTTTCATTTTCATATTTTTGAGTGTTAACTTTCTTCTTCTTCAAAATTAATCTATACTTGCTAAATTCTGCTCTCTATTTTGTTCTATAACTGTAATTCAGGTTTAATAGTTCTAATAATTTAATTTTGAATATTGAATTATAGTTTGTAGAAAGGATTCAGATTATTTTAATAGGCCATTTTTTCTGAATAATTTGAATGGCAGAGTGTGTGCTTGTATATTACAAAAATGAATTTACAGTTACACATATAGTAAAAGTAAATTCTACTAATTTTTTTTGAAAGAGAAAAATGTGTAAAGAATTATATTATATGCTAATTAAACTCACAGATTGAAGTTTAAATTGGTAATATAGCTGGAAGTCTGTAAATCAGAGATAATTGAGGAGGAAAAAAAATCTAAATTTTATAAGACTAAGATTTGGGATAAAGGTGCTAAAAGACATTAAAGTAATGTATTTTTATATACCAGTTCATGTTAATTAACAACAAATATAGTCTGGATTTTTTGCAACAGTAAATTTAAAACAGATGATCATTTTAAAGTAGACTGGTTAAGTAATAAACAAAATCAGGTGATTATGTCTATTAGTCTGGATTTTCTTACTGATAGTAAATTTGAAGCAGATGATCAGTTTTAATCAAATGGTTTTATTAATAAAAATCATGTTTCTATCTGATTTGTTATTAACAGACTGAATGGTATAAAAATGCCTGTCACTTAGAGAAGGAGAATATAGATTAAATATAGAAACTGTGGAGAGCACAAGTTAAATTCTGAAAAAAATATTAATTTGAATTACTATCATTTTCATATCATATTTTTTGAAAGTTTTTCTACAATCCCATGGCAGACTGAAATATATATGTTTCATCTGTGTGGCTCAGCCATCCTATTAACCAATGCACATCTGAAAATCTCTAAATCAAAAGTATTCCACATCTTGTGACTGATTGGTAAAAATCAGAGGAAAGTGACTGACTACTCATCCATGTTAAATAGAAGAAAAGATTCACCAAAGAAAAATAAATAATCTCCCAAAAGTATTAAACCATGCTAGTTCAGTTATGTCCGGGTCTGAGTTTAAACCCCAGAAAATGTATAAATATGAAAACAACAGATATCCTTAATTTATTAAATCCATTATGCTAAACAAGAAGAGAAGAAACAATTCCAGTGCTAAATGTGCTCCCTCAGAAGCAAGTAACTTCATCACCATCACTGTAAAAAAATTGCAAGTCTCAAGTCAAGAAGAAAAGACTTCCAGTAAACCATGGAAATTGGGAATATACACATGTTACAGATTGGTGTATGTGTTTGCTGCAAAATTTATAGACATTCTCCTAGCTGAATTTAAACTCTTGGAAACCTCAAGAAAAATAAAAGAAGAACTGGTAATATGAATTTTAATTATATATTTTCCTTTTTATGATATCAGGGACTTTAGCAAAATTTTTAATAACAAAATTTTTATCGCTTCTTGTCTCTGAATTTAAAAACCAAAATCGAGTAAAACCAAGAATTTCAGTAATAATAGCTATAAGCTTTGTGAATGATTTTATGTCTTCTAAAATTATTATAGGCATCCACTTATTGATGTATTTTATTTTATGACATGCTTTATTGTGTATTAATTTAAATTTATGAAATAGGTTGTTAATATGTCAAAAGGTTTTTTTTTTGTTATTATTATTATTTTTATTTAATATTTTCTTCATAATGGGGATTAACACACACATACACAGTAATCTGATATTCACTTAATAAACGTGGCATAGAAATGTTGAAAGTTATACAATGTAGTATTGAGGAAATTAGGTGTTCTTTTTAAAATAAATAATGATCTCAATAGCTTAACTCTTATAATGCATGACTCGTCTAAAAATGAGAAGATTTGACATCGCACTAAATTGGCTACTTTTATCCCATGTATACATATGATGCGTCATTAGAAAGAAAATCAAAAGTTCTGTAAGATGGTGCTCTCTTCAGAATAAATTTACAAGTAAAAAATCAATAAAAATGACCATATATGTCAAACAAAACCAAAGCACCGCCTCCTCACCAACTTTTCTTGAATCTTATTGGCTGTCCCACTTCTGTCAGAAAGGGAAATGGCTGCCAAAAAGTAAAAAGTTACGTTCGTTTTGATTTTTATTACAAAAATGATAAACAAATGTTTACAACATTTTAAACAATATTTGAATTGAATTACAAATTATTATTGATAAAATAATACTAAAAATCGAATTATTTTAGAAAAATAGTTAAGATATTACCAAGAATTATTTATTTATTGCTACATATTGATCGTAACGTTAAAGTGAAAAAAAAAAGATTGCTGATGCAATCTTTTTTGGTTGGTTGAATAGCGGTTACTTTTATTTCACTGCAATTGAATATTTTTTAAATTATAAATCAAATTTTATTTTTGAAAAGATTTTCGTTTGCTTTCGTAAACTGACAATTCAGTAATATACTTTTTACAAACGAAACTAACGTATTTATATTATTAAAAGTGATCTATTTTAACAATAGATTTTGTTAAAGTTGTGAGTTGGCCAATTACAAGTTTTGATTTTTAACTCATTCAACCAATTATATAATCATCGTTCAAAGGTTAAGGAGGAGATAAGTAATTTTAAACTTGTTTCTGTAGATGCTTTTACTTCTATAATCTAACTAATGTTTTTCCAATTAATCATTTTACTTTATATTTTAGGTTTAAATTTACAAGGTAACAAAAGTATGTGCATGCATAAAGTGTTATTTTAAGGAAATATTTTTCTTGTGGATGGAAATTCTTAGTTATTTAGTGGCCAAATTGATGCACAAGCATGATAGTCTAAGAAAATTGGTTACTATCATTACAGGGAAAGGGGGAAAAATTTAATATTAATATTAAGATTTTAATATAAATAACTCATAATTGTTAGTCATACAAATTTTCATTTTATATCTTTAAAGAGTATGTATATTTTAGTAGTCCAGTAATAAATGTTAATTTGTTTTATTAAAAGGTGCATGTATTTTTATTAAGAGTATTGTTGCTTTATTAATTATGATCACTCATCATCCCTGTTGAATATTAATGGTTGAGTTCTGATTTAGATATGCTAAAGTTAGGCAAATAATTATGAATTTATAAGTTAAATTTATGTTAGACATTTGTTTCAAAGCTGTGTCTGGAAGTGCCATCATCATCATCACCATCATCATCATCATCATTGTCATCATCATGTTTTAAATTAATGATCTAGATAAATGTGTTTAATGGCCCTAGAAAAATGATTTTCACTGTAATTGGTTATCATTTGTGAGTCATTATAAGATAATAACTACCATCCAATCATCCAACACCATTCAAGAATAAGTCAATTGCCACCATAAATTGATAGTGTTTAATATGAGCTAGCAAAACTGATGACGATATTGAAATGCATCTATAATGTTAAAATCTAAGTGATAATTTTGGTCTGATGAATTTTATATGCACAATTTAAGCATAAGTATGTTTTTGTTTTTCTTAATGTTAGTGCAAATGTGATATAATCCAAAAGTCCTACATTTTGTTATAAATAAGGTATTAATTGGGTTCAAACCTGGTACATTTGAAATTGGTATAGAATATAATTGTATCTAGGTTCACCCTGATGGACCATATTCACTCCATATTCACATCCTAATCACTTAGATAGTCACTTAATAAAACAGAGATAAAAAGTGGATAAAATTACTGTTGGATTTATTTTGAAATGTTTTGATTAAATGTACTCACCCACTTAATATTATTTCATAAGTTACAATGTGTTATTACTATTTTATAAGTTGGTACAATATATATATATATATATATATATATATATATATATATATATTGTCAATCATTGGAAGTTGATTGAAAACTATAAAATAGCTTTTAAAAAACTTGTTACTGATAATGATTTTAAAAACTGGCTTGAATGTAAAAAATATTTCTCAAAGACAAAATAAATATCAAAAACCAATTTTAAAATTATATTAAGCAATTTCATTTTTTACTTAGTAAATAACTCCCTGGATCTATATTATTGACAAAAGATTGTAAATATTGTTAGTTTCAATAGTAAATCATTGATTCAATTAATATTTCCATTTTATAAATATATTGAAAGCTCTTTAAAAAATTGTAAAATAAAATAATGATAATTGAATGATTTATTGCTCAAAGGTTTATAAAAAATAAAAAATATCAAGAAATAAAGATCATAATAATACACTAAATCAAACAATGCTTATAATAGATCTACAGTTAAGAAAAATGCCTATGAAATACATAGATACAGTATATTATCTACAATGTCCTCTTATAAATGGTATGGTTTGTCTCATGGTGCCATTTGATAAATGCAAATGAGTCTACTATAAAAAATTAAAAAAATATGGTGAATAAATTTTAAGCTTTAAAAAATATATGTAGCTGGACAATGCCGTGCCTAAAATTTGTAAAGTCAATTTTATTGAAAATACCTAACATTTCTATTTCTTATGTCATGTAGGCTTCCCTTTATAAAGATCTAACTTAACAAAATTACAAATTAAAATATTTTCATATATTGATAACATTAATGAGCTGATGATTGGATATTAATTTAATAAGGTTGTGTGTATTATCTCAAAATTTACAGTGAATAGCTACTATTACATAAAATGTATTTTTCTAGCCTTCTATTCTGTGAAATCATAATTAATTATATCATCATAGTTTAAAAATTCATATTGCTGATGTTCATTAAACAATATTGTCCCATAAGACAATATTTCTTGAGTTACTTCTAGTACATTTTTATTGATTTTAATTTTAAGAAAAGACAAAAATAATGTATGCTATATATGTAAATACTTAACCAATGTAATTCATAATTACCAATTGTCATAAAATTTGATGATAAATTTAAACCAATGAAAACAAGCTTTAAAATATAAAAATTTGCTATTCATAAAGATAAAAATTATTTGTTAATAAGTAAACAAAATTTTCTATCATAATTATAAGTATGTAAATAATTTCAAAATTATTATTTCCCATAAAACAACATTTGTAATTCTATTAATTCAAATTCTATCAAAAATTTACTATAAGAGAAATAAAGTTTTAAAAAGATGTTTGAAATTTTAATATCTAGACTATTAAATTTAATTCATTTAATTTTTATGAAATGCGGAAATCCGAACCCATGGAGCCTCTAAATAGCAGAATCTGAGACAAGTACTCCAGTTATCTGCTACTAAAGATAGTGTAATTTGGCATTTACATTAAGTATAAAAAGATCAATATCTAAAAAACGTTCAAACAATTTAATACATAATAAGTTAAATGACTGAATAAATACTACATTAATTCAATGACAGAAAAATTCACAAATATTATATGTAAATAAAATGCTAAATAGAAAGATGTGTTTAAGTTTGCACAGTATATTCCACCAGTTTCTGTAATTCTAAATGTGTGAATGTAACTTATTCCTTTACAAACAATAGTATAAAAATACTATTCATCATATGATTTTGTTAAAAATACAGAATTTTTATTTTTATTTTTGGTTAATGACAGATGAAAATTCAGATTTTGAATTGAATCATTATGTTTGTATTTTTTTAAAATTACATTGCAAAACTAATTTAATTAACAATCAAAGATAATTATTATTAATAACTGAAATAATATTGCATGCAGCTTTATATAGCATTTAGATATAAAAAAAAAATAAGATAGTTATATATATTTTAAAAGCAAAAATTATCAATTAATTGGAATTTTTTGTATTACATATCTAAACATGTGTATAAATACCATAAATTACTAACTATGAAAATATTTAATACATTTGTGTACATCAAAGTCAGATATAATTTATTTAAATTAAGGAGATCATTTAACAAGCCTTTAATTCTTTATCACTATTATTATTACTTATTAATTATTATTTACATTATGAATTTGTTAAAAGCTAAATTAATTTTTTTGGTCTTTACACCTGTGCACATAAGTTCAGTAGAGTTCTTTTACATCCAAACATAATGGAATTTGGGATATATTATGTGGACATCTAGATATTTTCTTTAAACTTATGTATATGGTCCTATAGTACTAATAATTACCTTCAAAGTCCACACACATTATGTATGCTTCATGATAACTACTGCTTTATGTACATCACTACCCTCATAGTATCAGATTTCTCATCAGCATTTAATGACTACAGAATTTAGTGATCTTTGTATATACTATTTGATGGGTTATGCCTTGTAATTGGCATTAGCTTGATGCCCATTATTGTAAGATATTATACTATGTCTCTTTTAAATTCAATAACCAAGAATAACTGTCAATTATTTGCTGCTGATCCTATGTTTATTATTGATCCTTGCTTCTAATGATAACCTACTGACTTTATTCAAAACTTTCATTCAATTACATGTTGTGCTCTAACATGTGACCAAATACATTATAAGGTGATAATAGGACTTTATAAATATTTTTTGTCTACTCACCACTATATATTTCCTGAATGCTACAGTATGTTGATAAAATGAAAAATTTGCATCCAATTCTCTGTGTAATAATTTTGCCATCAGATGTTAAGGATGTTGTTTAAGCATTCACAAAATTTGGCCTTTTCAACCCTTTTATAATTGTAATGCTAATACATGACTAAAAAATATATAAATTGTCATAAGTAAAATTTCTATACTACTTTAATACTCTCCATAATATTCCTAACAATGTGTATCATTTATTTATTTATTTTAGAAAAGGCAAAGCTATATGAATGTAACCAAAACTATTATTTACTTTGGAATGAAATTTATTGATTTTGCTAAAGTTTATTCATTTTGTCAATGTATGAGATTTGTTGTCATTTAGAATCTGTTTTCCTGATAAATCCAAGCAACTTTATTTAATTTATTATTCAAACATCAGAATGTTAAATTAACATAATTCATTATAAAACAAATAATAATAATTGCTAATGAGATGTTCCATCAACATATTTTATTACTAGCACACACATATACTTTATCTAATAGGTAGATATTTGGAAATGGTTGGGATTCATCTTTTTAATAAAACTATTCATGAATTTTAATATTTCCATTTTGCCTATCAATTAAGGGTTTAGCATTTCTATTTATAAAGGTTATTATGTCCACTAATACTTTATATTTATTACAAATATTAATCTGTAACATGCATTTTATTTTTTTGCAATATATATATATATGGCATATTGGTTGTGTCAATTTAAATAAAAATATTAAATTGTAAAAAGTAAAATGTGGACACTAAATATGAAGTGAATCTTTAATAATAGCAATTATAATAAAGTATCATAATTAAAGAATCATACTTATTATTAAATATAATGTAACTATTAATAATATTTAGGAAATTAACATCCTCCTTAAAAAAAAAAATGGAGAAATCAGAAGGATTTTCATATATAAAAATATAAACTTTCTCCTAATTGCTGCCTCTGACAAAATAGACTAGTTGGTAGATGCCACTTTAAATTGATAAAATAATTTAGTTGGTAGAATGTCACTTTAAATTCAGCTTTCATGAATCTAAAGGTCATTAGTTCAATTCTCATGCTAGCTGCCACTGGTCAGATCAGCAACTCTGGAAAAAGAGAAAATGTAACATCAAAACATTGAGTTCCATACTAATGTGAGAATTATTATTAACTACAAATAAAATACTATCATAACAAACCTTCAGACTAATATTAAATAAATATATATAATGCATAATTCTTTATAAAAATAAATCTGAAAAGATGTATAAAAATAATTAACAAATTGTAGATTACCCTAATCTCTAGTGATAAAGTAAATTGAAATTAAAAAAGTGATAATTTTATATGTCTTGAGACTAATTTTTATTACCAATTATAATATTTTTATTTTTAAGTCTCCTTTGGTAATTTTCATATTCTGTTATGATTTTAAAGTTTTCATTTGTCAGAGAGATAGATTAAATTTCATCTCGGTCTCAAGAGATTAACATTGCTAAATTTTTCTTAATTAAAACAAAACTCAGAGCATCACTGAACCTACAGTAATTCGTTCCTTTGAAACACTTTTTAAGCATTAATTAAATTTATGCAAAAAAAAAAAAAAATTCTGTACCATTGAAAAAATAAATGAAAATAATTTCTAATAAGAGACAATAAAGTGAACAGAATTCTTTCATTAAGAATTCAATGTTCAACTACACTAAACAATCTTGAAATTATTTGACACCCCCCCCCAATAACTATATATATATATATGTAATAAAATAAAACAGATTTAACACATTATTTTCCAGTTGCAACTCAATTGCTCATTTTGACGTATTTTGATGGAACTTACATTGCTTCAACTTTACTTCACTATTTTGCAAGTATATGTAATGTTAATGGAACAGTTTGAATTTTTATGCAAAAAAAATTTAGAACTAAAATTATTAGGATAATAGTATGAATACTAAAACCTACTGTTTGATGGCATTGTTTTTCACACAACGCACATCAATATACCATTTTAGCAGCCTAACTTATGGCTAACACTACAACAGTGTTGTTTAGAGCTCTAATAGGCCACCTAGAAGGCGATGTATCCTATGATTACATAACAAAATACTATGCCCATTGACTTGCAACAGTATTCATCAAGTGAGCACAATTTAATTATCACTATGATCTGATTTGATGGTGGCCGTATTTGAAGGATACAAAAGTATCAAAAAATTCATTATGGAAAATTTTTGAGAAAGCATAGTGGATTTAGTATTACACATTATTAAGAATTGTCAGGCTGTCATACATGCTTCCATACAATTATGAACTGCACACAACCTGAAAAGGTTAGGGTTTTCAGCAGAATTCTGCCAAGTTCATGCACAAATGCCCTTTTATGCATGAATCCATGCAAGAACAGTAAATGACAGCACAGCATAGGTTCAAAATTGGTTGAAGGAGAGTGAATTGCTGGCCACAAAAGTTGATGCTGTTGTGTTTTTCCTGAAAGAGAACATCCTTCCAGATGCAAAGCTATGCGTTTGCAGGAGGAGCATGATTTTAGTCAACTACAGGATCTGGAGGATTTCATTGCCATTCTTGCAAGCATAACTGGGATCTGCATAAGGGAAGTTAGTTGGATGGCTCCAAAATTGTTACTTACAGCTTTGAGGCTCATCTCCTATTGGAATGAAACAAACCGTAACTTCCCGCCCCCCTAAAAAAATGTTGTTGTTTTTTTTTTAAAATGAAAAAAGCAAAAAATAAAAGAAGTACTTTTCATTATCATATAAAAGTTTCAGTAGCATAAATATTAAAAAAATAACCTCATAATAAAAAAATAAAAGACGATAATTAAAAATCAACCCAACCCCTCACCACCTTCTAAAAACTAACTGTTGGTTTATTAAAAATGAATTGATTAATAAAACTTTCCAACAAAAAAAAAGCTCAAAATCAATAAAAAGTTGATAATTTAAAAACAAACCAATCCCCCCCCAATAATTCGTATATTTTGTTAATCTATCTCTTTATATGTATTCTATATTCGAACACATTTAAAATTAATATACAAAGTTTTCAGTACATCGGCAAAAGATACTAAAAGACGAGAATTAAAATTCAAACCAACCCCCTTCCACCCTCTAAAAACCAACTGTTGGTTTATTAATTAAAACTGAATTGTTTAAGGCTTTAAAAAAGAAGCTCAAAATCCAAAAAAGATGATAATTTAAAAGCAAACCAACCCCTTCCACCATTTAAAAACAAAGGGGTGTTTGTTTATTAAAAAGGCAAAAAAAAAAAAAACCTACAAATTTTATGTATAGAAAGGGGAGGGGGAATTTTTTTACCCTAGTATTCAAAAAAAAAAAGCTCGAAATCAAGAAAAAAGTCAATAATTTAAAAGCAAACCAACCCCTCCCCCCACACACACACCATATTAAAAACAGTGTTTGTTTATTAAAAACACAAAAAAAAAAAAACATAAGAGTTTTATGTATAGAAAGTGAAAAAAAAAAAACATTTTTTTATCGTAGTATTCTGTAAAGAAAATGATGACCTGTGAATCAGTATATTGATGTGCATTGAGTGGAAAATAGTGTCATCAAATGGTAGGGTTCAGTATTCATACTATTACCATTATTAGTTTTAAAGAAAAATCTGAAGAAGTCAGTATCATAGATATCTTACAAATATGCAAATTTCCATATTCAAAAATAGATAGCAACGCTTGATTGGTTGTATCATAATATAAAAAACTGACAACACTTCTGACTCATATTATTTGGTCTCAGGCTATTGAGAGTGTAGTTTTTCTTTTATAAATGTATCAAATATCTTCACACCACCACCTCATATTCTTTTGACAGTATATAAATAAAAATAAAATATAAAAAAAACAAGATATATTCCATGCTGAATCAACAATCATCATTTGGCCCAGGCCACATTATCTCATATATATCTTTATAATGTGTGCAATATTTATCAATAATAAATTGTTACTTTTTGATTGAAAAGTGTAAACTTATTCCATCCACAACTTTGACACTAAAGTAATTGTTTACTATATCAGAAAAAGGTATTGTAAATTTTTAATATTAATTTATTTACTTATTTAAACTTATTTGTGCAACACATTTTAAAATATTTATTTGAAATCAAAAAAATGTGCGATTACAATTAAGATTTTATTTTAAAATGTTTATTTTTAAAAAAAAAAGTCATTTAAATCTGAAGTTATGTTAAAGTAGAAGTTGTTGTTATATGCTAAAAAGAAATGTTTTCATAAATGCCAGTAAAGAAACTTTTTGTGATATTTTAATAATAAGTTTAATTTTAATGTGTATTTTCATTTTTTATGACAGATCAACTAAAATTCGTTTCCATATTTTAAAAATTAAATTCAAATAAAAAAGTTTTTGTTCAATATTTTTTAGGAATAGATACCAAAAGAATCCATTTATTTCTGTTTCTAATCACAACACAATCTTTTTTTTTTCTTTTCAAAAATATACAGTACATATAGCCATATAATTCTATAATTAAAAACACTTCTTTTCTTTTCAAAAAGTTTATTTGATGTGTATATATATATATATATATATATATATATATATATATATATATATATATATATATATATATATATATATATATATATATCCACTTATTCCCTAACGTTTCAACTATCTTTACTCTATAGTCATTTTCAAGGATCTAGAAAAAACATATTACATTATAAACACACTTCACATAATAAAACCAAAAAAAAAATCAAAAACAATATAAAACATATAAACCACATAAAATTTAAAAATAAATAAAATACATTAAAATCAATTAAATTAAAAGCACAAAACATATACCACACTTACTTGACTCCCTTCTCAAAAAACTTTCCCTTTTTACATTTTCTTTTATCCAAAAAACCAATTGTTAAAATAAAAACCTTATTTCCTTTTTCTTTCTTATATACTTCAAAAATGAATTTATTTCCAAAAATTCTTTATCCATTACTTATCCAATTCTATTTAAAACAGGTTTATATCTTTTTATATATAAACTCTCTTTTACCATTCTTTCTTTATACAATCTAACCCCCTCCAACATTTTAATCTTAAAATCTTTATGTCCAACTTCCTTACTATGTATATTTACATTAGAATTCCTATCTCTCAAATGCTGTTTCAATCTTGTCTATAATTTGTTCTTTGTTGTACCAATATAAGATACATCTTTATTCTCTTTTTTACAATCCAAACATTCTATTTTATAAATACCATTCATATTTTCAACATACCTATTTCTTATCATATTACCCAAATTACATTTTCTTTTATATACTGGTTTCAACAATAAACCACATTCCTTACCATATTTCTTATTCATATCCCTCATTATCTTTTTAATCTTAAAGAAAGTACTTTTTGACACTTTATACCCACTATACATAAATTCCTTCTTTTTTCTTTCTTTTTTTTCAATTTCCTCTCAATTTTGTCTATATTCTTTTTTCCACATAATTTATTAATAATCTTAATTGGATAATCATTTTTATTGCCTCATTTTTTATACACTCCATTTCTTCCCTAAATAACCCCTCCTCTGAACATAGATTAATTCCTCTAACTATTCTATTATTAACAATATTAATCCTATGTATGTATTCAATATCTGATTCCCAATTACTCAATAATCCATAAAAAGTATCTTTTCTAACATATTAGTCTCAATCCCTACTCTATAATTTTTTTATAACTTTTTTAATTTTAACATCCATATAATTAATTGAATTATTTATTTCTTTTTCCATTGTAAATTTTATGTTTTCCTCAATTGAATTAATATATTTTAAAAAACATTCTGATTTCCTTTCATTCCCATATTTTATGTGAGATATATTGATGATTATTTTTTGGTATTCAATGCGAATGAAAGGAAATCAGAATGTTTTTTTTTTAAATATATTAATTCAATTAAGGAAAACATAAAATTTACAATGGAAAAAGAAATAAATAATTCAATTAATTATATGGATGTTAAAATTAAAAAAGTTATAAAAAATTATAGAGTAGAGATTGAGACTAATATTTTTAGAAAAGATACTTTTTATGGATTATTGAGTAATTGTGGATCAGATATTGAATACATACATAGGATTAATATTGTTAATAATAGAATAGTTAGAGGAATTAATCTATGTTCAGACGAGGGTTATTTAAGGAGGAAATGGAGTGTATAAAAAATGAGGCAATAAAAAATGATTATCCAATTAAGATTATTAATAAATTATGTGGAAAAAGAATATAGACAAAATTAAGATTGAAAAAAAAAAAAGAAGGAATTTATGTATAGTGGGTATAAAGTGTCAAAAATTACTTTTTTTAAGATTAAAAAGATAATGAGGGATATGAATAAGAAATATGGTAAGGAATGTGGTTTATTGTTGAAACCAGTATATAAAAAGAAATGTAATTTAGGTAATATGATAAGAAAGAGGAATATTGAAAACATGAATTATTTATAAAATAGAATGTTTGGATTGTAAAAAAGAGAATAAAGATGTATCATATATTGGTACAACAAAGAACAAATTATAGACAAGATTGAAACAGCATTTGAGAGATAGGAATTCTAATGTAAATATACATAGTAAGGAAGTTGGACATACATATTTTAAGATTAAAATGTTGGAGGGGGTTAGATTATATAAAGAAAGAATGGTAAAAGAGAATTTATATATAAAAAGATATAAACCTGTTTTAAATAGAATTGGATAAGTAATGGATAAAGAATTATTTTTGGAAATAAATTCATTTTTGAAGCATATAAGAAAGAAAAAGGAAATAAGGTTTGTATTGTAACAATTGTTTTTTTGGAAAAAAGAAAATGTAAAAAGGGAAAGTTTTTTGAGAAGGGAGTCAAGTAAGTGTGGTGTGTGTTTTGTGTTTTTAATTTAATTGATTTTAATGTATTTTATTTATTTTTAAATTTTATGGGGTTTATATGTTTTATATTGTTTTTGATTATTTTGTTTTTTTGGTTTTATTATGTGAAGTGTGTTTATAATGTAATATGTTTTTTCTAGATCCTTGAAAATGACTATAGAGTAAAGATAGTTGAAACGTTGGGAATAAGTGGATATATATATATATATCAAATAAAGTTTTTGAAAAGAAAAGAAGTGGTTTTAATTATAGAATTATATACCAAAAGAACCATACTTACCATTACTTATTCAATTTAATACTTTATAATTTATTTGCAAAGTTCAAATATTATCTTTTGGAATGTCTTTTATTTATAAATTTATATTTATAATAAAAAATGTAAATATTATCAAAATATATTTATACAATAAAGATATAAGTTGCAAGTATGTTTTGATCTGCCACAATGACTTTTATTATGAGTAGCAGTGAACTTGTTAAATTTTAGCCAGATGGAAAAATAGATAAATGATTTTTCAAAAGCCTTCCTTTAAAAAAAAATCAATAAGAAGGCATTATACAACAGACTTAGTGGTAAGAATTGTGTCTTCTAGCCTTGTTCACACTACAAATAAAAAGGTAAACATATTCTAAAAATCCTAAGACTAATTAGAAAATTGATTAATTTCTAAGTTTTCACTAATTTAGTTTCACAAACTAGAAAATAGGAATGGCTGTCAGATGTGCAACAAATATATATTGTGATTAACTCAGGTTTCAATATTAATGATTGTCTATATTATGTGTATATATATTCATTGTAAAGATTGGGTGGATCCATCTTTGCAATCCATTGTAATATCAGTATATATATATATATATATATTACAAAAGATGATATATTTATATACATATATATCCATTGTAATATCAGTATATATATATATATATATATTACAAAAGATGATATATTGTAACCTCTCCTTCTTCCTCCAGGCTACTTCTCCACCTTCTGCACACACACACACCTCTAGAGCGGATGGCCTTGGAATCGATGGTGATGGGACAACACATTATGAAATGCCAGGGTGCCAAATTGCAACTCTAACGGAGACTTTATATACTACTTTAGTATCAGTTAATAATCGATCTAATTATCTATGTTAATACTTGACGAATGGCATAAAAAAATAAAATTTCTAATGAGTAAAAACTGAGAGTGATATTATTAATAATAATAATAACTTCGTAATTCATTATATCTATTGGGAGGAAAAAAATCTCAACTCCACTCCCCACTATACCCTAAATCTTTCAGCACACTCCCCATCCATCCCTCATTAAAGTCACAATTAAAATTTGAGTACATTTAAATTATTTCCTTGCCTATCATCATTACAGTCCATCTGTCTACCACACTCTCAATCATATTTTAGGTTTTCAGATATTAATAACCACTTATTATAGACTTATTTGCTTTATTCTCAGATTAATTCCCATTTTCCAACTCTTCACTACTATATGATGATCTCATCTCAAAGCTTCAGAATAGCAATGTGTGAAAAATTAAATACTGACAAGAAATTATTTGTGATTTATGAATACTCTCCCAGTGACTGCAGTTATAGTTAACCTTGGCTTAGCTTAGCTAAGCCAATGTCCACTCTTTTTATTTTAAAACAATTATTAAAATTTCAATTACAAATATTTGCCTGTATACAACTTAAACACTTTGAAAGTTTAAAATTTAAGTAATAAACTTCACCTAAGAGGGTATTTGAATACAGTGAATGGAAAAGGGATTTTATGTCCACTCACAGCATTCAATCTCACATGATAATCTTATTGCATATTATACCTTTAATTTTAATGTTGCTAAATTTATTTGACTATAATTCCCATACTTATTATCTGAGTTTGCAGTGTTTAAAATAATTTTCTCTCTTTTAATTTTATGATGAAAGCTTTATCGGAATCTTAAATATAATAAATTAATCTCTCAAATATTTTATTATGATGCAGTTATAAGTAATTAAAATATAATTAAATTCAAATATTAGTGTAATGATGTATGATTATGATTGTGATTTCTGGAATTTGTAGGATCCACAAAACATTAAGACACAGACAAGGTTTTATTTAATATTAGAACATTTTATTATCAATAATAATTTGAACGTATTTACATTATTTACACATCTCTGTAGCTCTCCCTTTTCTCAAACAGCAAGAAAATGTAAAATATAAAATATTATCGTATTATTAAGATGGGATTCAAATCTGCTACCATCCTTTTCTAACAGATGATTATACTATTCTGACTGTCAATAAGCTACAGAACCTATTTAACACCATAACAAACAATTATTACCTTATTATACTCTTTTTTTTTTAAAAAAAAAAAACTATAACTTCTTGAATCTTAACTCTTTATTATATTTCTCAGCATATGGTTAATGACACTGGTCATAAAAATTATTTTCACTAAGAAATAAACTTATAAATTACCTATTAACTCGAACAAATTAATATGCCTTGATAGACTATTTAAATTTCTGACTATTATAACATATTTGCTTACCCTTATATCCATAGATAAATTGTTCAAGCGTTAAAGAATTAGCTGCCATATGGGTCACACTTTCCCGTACTTACGCATAGATAATATTCAATGTCCCCAATAACAGCAACATTTTATTTAGCTTACAAGTCCAGCGAAGTTCTACTCTGGCTGTGATCTGGAAATTCGATAAACACTGCTTATCATAATATAAAACATATTTATATTTCCAAATTTGAAATTCAATTCTATAAATTTTATTGGCCCTTAGTCAGCTATATAAAGCTAAGCCAGGCATAATACTTCACTACAATAGATTGTACTTTCACCGTTACATACCATAAAAAACAACGAACTGATTCTATGACCCTTCCAGCAATATTAACAATATTTATTTTTAATATTGTTCAAACACATATATACCCAAAAGAAAAAAATTTGGAATCAATATAAGTGTCAGCAATGACCCATAAAACTAGAGAGCACCTTTTCATAAGGGCTGAGATATGCTAAGACTCATTGCTAGGCATATAAACATGGATGGGCTTGCACAAAGCACTACTACCCTTAACACAGAAATCATCTTATGGTGTGCATGAACATAGGGTGGGAAATTCATCCACAACTTCTAATTACTTCAAATTTTATTAATTACTTAATGAACGAGCTATGCTCTAGCTCAACTGGCCAGGTGGTGATAACTCATCCAACCACAGGCATACAACAATCACTCATTAATCCGCACACATATATGAGAATTTAACACTAATTTCTACATACCATATATTGCACCAATGCATTAGCCAATAATTTTATACGCTTAATAAATACGCTTAAATTTAAAATCAATTTCTATCTTTAATAACTAGAAATAAGAAATGCGCATCATTCCTACAATAATTTTTTCTCAACTGGCACACGGCTTTTTTTTTAACAATAACATGCATTCATAGATAATAAAAAAACATATCAATTTTATTATAACTAAATTTTAAACTAATAAACCATTCTAATAAACACTGTATACCCCAGGGGTGAACAACTTTTGTGTTCATAAGATCTACTTTTTGTTTTTAAAATGTGTTGCGATCGACTTGTCATAGGCGTAGTCTAAGTGGAAGGAGATGTGAAATACGTACTACTTTTATATATCTACCTATTAAAAAATAACAATTATTTAACAGACCAAAAAACTCATGTAGAGGGGGTGGGGATTAAAACAACATGAGTAATTATTAACAACATTTATTAATTTAAATTATCTACATTAAGTCAAGATTACCCATATTATTTTCAATAATGATATGATTCAGTGGACTTCACCTATCTAGAATTGAAAAAAAAAATTAGAACAAAAACAAAAATAACAAAAAAACTTTTCTTGACTTCATTTGCTTCACTCCTTATCTGACAGCTCTTATCAGATTGGCCTCGTGATCGACCCAATTGGCTTTGCGATTGACCAGTGGATCACGATAGACTTGTTGGCCATCCCTAGTATACAGTATATCCTTTCATACATATTTCCCATTTGTATTATTAGGGTAAAACAATATTTTATTATTTCAAAGAAGGCATATTTTTAAACTGCTATAATAATTTAACTTTAACGAAAATAAATATTTTACTAATACTTAACTTATGCGTATAATAAATGATACTACAATACATTAAACAAATGGCTTATAGAAGCAAATAACAGTTAATAAAAATATATACTTATAGTCTTTTTGCCATACAGTCATCCCAAGTTCCGTTCATATTCCTGCAGTGGTAATTATCCCTTAATTAACCGCTAATTATATTATTGGTTGTATGAGGTAAAAATCAAATCTTTTAATTGGCCAACTCACAAACTGAAGACAAAGCCTATTGTTAAAACATATTCGCCTATAATATTAAATTCAACTCAGATACGTTTATAAAAAGTATATTACTAATTTTTCAGGTTATGAAAGAGAACGAAAGTTCTTTCAAAAATAAATTGCTATTTATTTATTATAAAATATATTCAATTTCGGCAAATATAAAGCGAATGTCTAAACAAAAAAGTGCTGACGCAAACGCTTTTTTTCAATTTTATGTTATGGAAAAGTAAAGATTTCCTTTTGCTAAATCTTAAATATTTTTACTAAAATCTTCAATATTTTTCGAAAATAATATTGTTTTTTTAGTATATTTTTAAAAAACTAATTTAATTTCTCATTTTATATTTTTTTAATACTTAAATTACATTCGAAATGAAAATCTCAGTGTTTTTCTTTATTTTCTTTGATCAGGCAGTTTCTTTGTTCTTTCCAGCCAATCAGAATGTATTTTTCGGCTGAGAGCTGGCTGACAGCCAATCACCGACAAGGTTCTTCTTTGTTTAGTTTTAAATGCAGTTTTTTTGATTTTTTACTTGTAAAATAATTCGGAAGAGGGCACCATCTTACAGAACTTTTAAAAACCTAATCAATAACTGTCAAACGAATATTCTACCATTAAAATTAGCAGAATTAGAGTGACGTCAGATGTCGATAAGATGCCTCGTAAGAGGCGGTTAAAGAATTAATAGTTCTGTGTGCACACATTATCCAATAATTAATCCAAGGAAATTTTAAAAAAATCATTTTATTAAGTAATTCACAAGATTTTTATATTTAAGAGTTGAAGCACATTTTTCTTTTCCTTATTAGAATTTGTATTACAAAATCATATTTTTTCAGATATATGGAAAACAATCCCAAGGGTTTTGTTTTTAAGGTTCACATTATCCAATTATAATATGACATTTAGTTAGATGAGCAATAATTTTGTAAACACTGATTTAATTCCTTTGGAGGCAGTGCAGGCTTCTTTAAATAGGATTTCATTTACCATTATAGTATAATTCAACCAGTTTTATCTTAATTTATCCTGGTGATGAATAAGTCTTTTATTCATTATTGCTTATGCTAGCAAAGTCAGATAACTTGAGGTATTCTTTACATAAATTATAGCACAATATTCCTGAAAATTCTCAATGGTTTGTGATATCTCAGTTTGATAAACACTTAAAATATTCTTTCACATAATAACGATTTAGTTTTCATTGATAAAATTAGCCTTTTCAGACACTGATGATGCAGACATTTTAAGTGGAATTTAACATATACATTGGTATCATAGTTCAGTTACACACCTTCCTTTTATGATGATTATTTTCCTTTTAAATCTTTTATAACACAAATAGTAATATTTATCTCATTGGAATTGAATAATTAAAATAAAAATTCATTAAACTTATGGTTTCCATACTTTTCTCAAAATAAAATTTTGTTTTTGGTCTGACTAGATGTGGCAATGACGGTCATATAGAGAATCATGATAATGATTAATTTAAGGAAGAAATAATACATGCCTGATATAGGAAGCTTAAGCACATATCATATTTCCACAATAATACCAATTTTGATTAAAATTTTCAGTCAGTGATTAAGCCAGGGAGGACGATAAACTTACTCTATGTTAGTTTAAATTAAGGATTTTAGACCCAAACAGAGATACACATTAGACAAAATGAAAGAAGCCACATCCAAGAAAATAGCTGAGTTTTATAGTCCTGTCCTGCCAATTAATCTCTAAATGACATCTTTATGTCAATTAAACCATATATCTTAATTTTAGTTGGTTATTTACTATTGTTTTCAACTTAATTATTCACATTCAGACAGAAATCATATGGTTTTTGCTAGATCTTTTCCCATTCCTCATGGAAAACTGTTTGAAAGAACAAAAATGAAATTTTTTTAATAATAAAAAAATACATAGCAGACCAAATTTGAACTCAGGATTTTGAATGACAACTGGCTGCTATGGACATGAAATTAAGATAAAATAAATGCTCTTTCAATTAGCTTTCCAATGATACCATACATGCCCAATAATAATTAATAGTTATCTCTATAACTAAAATTCTACATATATTCACTTCACACACCTCACACACACACGATTCTGATTAAATAGTTTTAACACTTTTAATTAACCTTTGATTTCCTATACAAACTTCTTTTAGTAAATTAAATATCCTATAGCTAAATTTTACTTCCCAGATCAATACAATTTTCATCAGCCCATTTCTTACTAACTAAAAATCACATTTATTTTATAAATATTTATCCCCCCCCCCTTCTGATCAATCTAAATTATTAATAACTACTTACAAAACAATCTAAAAAAATAAATTAGATTAAATTTGACTGTTTATGATGCTTTAAATCTCTATTACATTTACATTATCAATAAACGATTTTTATTACAAGCGTTTATAAATGAGTATTTCATTATGTGTCAGATAATTCATGGAAGTTTATTCAAACTTTTATTTTAATTTAAATTAATACTCTTTAAATAATTTTATATCAAATTTAGCACATATTATGAGGAAAATTTTGATATAAATTAATGTTAACAAAACAAGCTTCAAACTAAGAAAGCTATGATTACAACCAAATGTTTCAATATATACTAAAACAGAATGAAAGAAAGCAGGTATAATTTTTTTGATTATTCATAAAGTTTTAATTATTTATTAGTAAAAGATAATGGATAATTTTATTACTTTGATGTATATATTCTCCTTTATCAAAATGATTATTTCATATATATATATATCACAATATGTATCAAGATTGTAGTAGAAAATGTTGCAATTTTACAATTTGTTTATTATCTTCATTTGATTTTTTTGTATTTCTTTTTTTTTTGTTGCTGTTATTATTTTTCTTATTTTATCTCACTTTTGTGATATACATTTGTTTATGATTGTACATTTGGCAATGATAATGATATATACAGAATAAATAAAGAAACTATATGAAAATCACTTTGAAAAATACTAATGATCATAATATATGAAAATGTATAAAAATATAATTTGTTTATTGAAACCAAATTTATGATTTAGATATCTATAGTATTTAATCATTTATTTATTTATTTTTGAAACAATTGTAAAATATTAAAAAAGAAAGTTCTAAAAAATCAAGTTATACTGACAAGAGGTTTTAGACAGTTATTGTCTTGTGAAAGTGTTTAGCTCAAATACCATGGCAACCAATGACACAACAACGGAAGAGAAGATTATGCTAGTAATTTTTAAGATATTTGACAATAGTTTTGGCTCAAAAGGAATTATAAACATTGTTATCACTAATATTTTTTCTATCTAAATTAATCAATGGAATTTGTCTGGATTAAATAATACTAGAGAATGATTCACTAGGAAAGATCTTCTAGCTAAGGGATTTGATTGTTTTTGCCCTATCTCTCTTTAACTAATTACCATCTGAAGGAGGGGGAAATATCAATGAGCTTGTACCTGAAAGAAGAATAAAATTAATAAAACTACCAAATTCTCCATACAGTAGGGCCACTAAGTGCAAGCTTTTGTAATTAATGGATGCAGGAAGGTTTGTGCATAAAATCCTTAACTAGTATCTACTCAGCCAACATCCCTAGAGTAGTTTCTAGCTTGTGGCTTTCATCATCCAGGATCCTTGGATTAAGAACACTGCACCTAAATTTTAGGATCTAATGTAACACCCAGTAGCCATCTTTTACCTATTTGGTAACAAAGGCTTGCATTTGGTGGCACTATTATATGGAGAATTTGGTACTTTTATGAAGAGCATGTATAAGCATATGAAATAGTGATCATGTGAAGGTTATTTTAAAAATGAATTGCTATACCTGACCTGGAGAGTAAGATGAGGATTCTAATGGCAAAAACATCTGAAATAACTTTTCTAATTTCATTAGTTCATCTTAGTTTGATGAGCAGAAATGATGCTTTAAGCGAGGTCAACTTTGGTTACTTATAAAATTGAAGCATTTGTCAACAAAAAATTATCAGTTATCTTAATCAGATTAAGAAATCAAAAGATAGATATATAAAAGATCAATCAAAATAATTAAGTTTTAAAAGATTAAAAAGTGTGCACATTTGTTTTTGTTTTCTTTTTAGCTGTCATGACAAATCGACAATCCATCAGGAATATATTTATATGGCATATACATAGTATATAAAGAAAGCCTTGTAAGAAGTTTAATTCATATTTGTTTTCATGAGGACCAGGTAGTTTGTTACTTTAATATTTTATATATTATATGTGAGTATTTATATACATAAAGAAAAAGATTGCCTTTATCATTTATAAAAGTTTATTATATAAAAATATTTATTCAAGTTATTATAATTTAATGAAAAAACCTCTCATTAGATTCTGAAAACTAAACACGATATAAAGGAATATATCGATTGTTTTGGCCATAATTGAGGATCACCTGTAACATAAAATAGATCAGTTTAAGAAATCCACATTTGGCACTTCAAAAGAAAGAAATGTAGTTTAGAAAATATACATAATAGATTTAGCATAGTATAAGAAAAATATGGATTTTTTATTACAAAATTAGTATGATTCTACCTTAAAGAACATATCTTTGATTTTAAACCATTTGAGATTATAAAATGACATTGTTGTTGTTGTTGTTGTTATTATTATTATTATTATTATTATTATTATTATTATTATTATTATTATTATTATTATTATTATTATTATTATTATGATGATGATGATGATGATGATGATGATGATGTTTCAGAGGGTAACATTTATTGGGACTCAAAAAGAATTACATAAGTTACATTTGAAAACATGAGGTCTTGAATACAAATTGATTCATGATACTACCTACATATGTAATAAAAGTTTACAATCTTGATAGAAATGAAAACATGATTTACAGAAATTGAAAGAAAAAAAATTATGTAACAAAATACATGTCAAATTAGTTTACATAGAATTTTTAAATATGATATTGAGAAAAATAAATGGAAACACATGATAGTATAAATAAAAAATATGGAGCAGGGGGTTGAAGTTGATAATAGATTGACATATGATCCCACAAAAATTGAGCTTATTTGCTAAGAGTATTATAGTTTTCATAGATAAATCTTATTTTTTATTTGTTACATAATTTCCATGTGAAAAAAAAAAAAAAGAAAAATAGTAGTCAGTATGCATTGGAAAATGGAAAAATACTCACTCATCATGAATTGCATCTTGGGAGAATGGAAAAATACTAATCAGCATGAACTGCATCTTGGAAAAATACTAGTTCATCATGAATTCCATATTGGAAAAATAGTAGTCAGCCAGAATTGAATCTTGGAAAAATGAAAAAATACTAGTTAGCAAGAATTACATCTTGGAAAAATAGAAAAATACTAGTTCAGCATAAATTGCATCTTAGGAAAATGAAAAAATACTAGTCTGCATAAAGTGTATCTAAGGGACAATAAAAAAATACTAGTTCAGCATGAACTGCATTTTGTGAAAATGGAAAATAATACTAATTCAGAATAAATTCATTTTGGAAAATACTAATATTAATCAGCATAAATTGTATCTTGGGGGGAAATGAAAATAATACTAATTCAGAATGAATTGCATCTTGGGAAAATGAAGAATACTAGTCAGCATAAATTGTATCTTGGAAAAAATACTTATAAGCAACAATTAAATCTTGGAAAAATACTAGTTCAGCATGAATTGCATGTTGGGGAAATGGAAAAATACTAGTCACCATGAGTTGTATCTTGGGAAAATGGAAAATAACTAGTTCAGTATGAATTGCATCTTGAGAAAATTAAAATAGAAAAATATTATTTAGCGTGAATTGTATCTTGTCAGGTTGAGGTTTTGAGTACTTTTAAAGTAAAACATTGAAGCTTGTTACTTTGTTTTAAAAAACAAATATTTTATAAATATCAAAATCAACATTAAGTATTTGAAATTTGAAAATAAAGGATATAAATTTAAATTGCATATGAGTTGTTATAAACTTCTATAATAATTTAGATTGGTCTTTACAAATTTTACTATCAAAATTTTTATTATTTATATATCTTAATTCTTTTAATATTTTTTATTATTTGATAATTAGATGTGCTCTTAGGGATCATGGTTTGAATTGAATTATTAAAAGTTATTTAAAGTTATGAATAAGTATTCTTGTACCTATCAGTTAGAAATTGTCATTCTATTTTTTTTTGTGTGTGTATGTATATAAAACTAACAAAAAGATTATGTGAAAAAAGTCACATATTTATATTAGGTGATAAGTTAGCACTAATTGTCTGAGTAGCCAAAGATTTTATATTTATAGACCAGAGTGAGCCTCATTATAGATAATAAATTTGAGTATTCAATGCTTGTATTAGTAAGCATGATTCAAAAATGGAAAGAGTATGTAAACCTTTATAATGTAATGGAATAAATTTTTGATGATTTCTTATGGTGTAGTGTTATTCAATCGATTAACCTAGCTGTGATAGCATATCCTTTATCTAATTTATTAATGTTATAATATTTTACCAGAAAATTATTTACTTATTTATCTATTTTCATTTTAACTTCATATAATAACTTCTATGCAAAACATAAACACCAATACATATATTTATTGTACACAATATATCTTTATTTATTTGATTTAAATTATAATTTTTTAAAAAGTTGAATAGTTGGAAAACATAAATATTGGTTTGTATTTATACTAATATATATATTTATTGTGGACAAATATGTCTTTGTTTAATTAATACCAAAAAATAATCAAATTTCAAAACAAAACTTGTTCATGAGTAATATAAAAATTAATAATAATATAAGTTTATATAGAAGAATTCAAAGAGTTGTGTTGGAATGGTTTTTCAAGGAAAAATATATAGAAATTGACAGGAATTTTTGGAAATATAAGACAATTAAAAATGTTTTAAAATTAAATATAAATAAGGAATTATGGGAATATATTAATCAGGCTATATTGGAAAATAATAGTACATTAAAAAATAGATTAAATAAGAAATATGAAAAGTGGAAATGGTTAAATTGTAAAAGAATAGCAAGGAACAAGATTAATGGTTTAAAAAATAAATGATATGAGTAAAGAAAAATATGGTTACATAAATCTATCTGGTGTGGATTTCACAAATGAAGAGTCAGAAATATTAAATAAAAGTATTAAATATATACCGTTTATGGATAAAAACATACGGAAGGAAATGGTGGTGAGTGTAGAGGCTGCGAATATTGATAGTAAAATGAAGATAGAAATACAATCGATGATTAATGGTGCAATTAATAGAAAAGATAAATTAACTAAGAAAGAATGGAAGGAAAAATTAGTTATTATGAAAATTAAAGATAAAATAACAAAAGAGAGATTGGTTGTGACGACTGAAGATAAGGGACCGAGGTTCATGATTTTGAATAAAAATGAATATGAGCGGAAGGTTAAAGAAGATATGGAAAATCAAAAATATTTGAAAATGAATAAGGATCAAAGTAATGAAATTAAAACAAAATATAAAACACTATTGAATAATATGAGGGTAAAACAATTCATTAATAAAAAAGAATATAGATGTTTATATCCTATGGTAATTGAACATTCTAGTATGTTTGGCAAAGTTAAGACACAAAAAAATAATATGCCAGTAAGAGCAATATTGGATTTTACAAATTATGTTCTTAAAGGCTTATGTGATATAGTGTGTAAAAAGATTATGAATGGTGTGGGTTTTGGAAAATATTGCAATAAAAGCTTGGAGGAAATTATAAATAAACTAAAAAATGTGAAATTAAATAGGAATGGAAATATTGTATTGTTTGATATTGAAAAGATGTATCAAAGTATACCTAGAAAAGAAAGTATAAAAGTAGTTATGGAAAGAATAAACGATTATGTTGGTATGTTGAAAAAATGGATGTGTATTATTAATGAGGCTTTATTGTTGATAAGTGAAACATTGTAATTTAAATATAAAAATGAGTTTTGTAAGATAAGATGGGTTATGGGTTGTTCCATTAGTGGTGTTTTATCATCTATTATGATTAATTATATTGAGGGAAGTGTAATTGATACATATATAAAGATGAAAGAAATTATACAATATCACAGATATGTTGATGATATACTTATAATAGGTAAAAGTAGTAGTATCAATAATGCATTTAATGAAATGAATGATAATGGATATGGTATTAGATTTATGATGGAAAATGGAAAGGAAGGGTTAAAATATTTAGATATTTTTATGAGGAAGAGTGGAACAAGTGAGATTGTTATAAGACATTATATTAAGGAGAAAGATAAAAGAGGTATAATAGAACCAAATCCATATCAACCACGATCTCAAAAAATGGAAGCAATGAAAGGGTTTAGAGAGAAAAATGATAGGTTAAAATTAGATAAGGATGTAGATTTAATACAAAAGTTGAAGGTTGAAAATAATTATATTAATATGGGATATAAAAAGAAAGATATTAGTAATTTTTAAAAAAAATAAAGGTGAAGATAGTACATATTATAATAAGAAATTAACTGTAAATAATAAATGGATTTCAGTTCCATATTGTGATAGAGTATATAAAGAGTTGGTGATTGGAAGAATTACCTGATAATATTAAAATAGGATGGAAAAACAGTAGATCATTAGGGAAATGGATATATAATATATAAAATAATAATGAGAATGATAATCTGGACCAACTGATGATTGCTTGTTTAGTATGAAATACGTATATTGGTGATTATTTATCTTTTCAGCATATATGTGCTTGAGTATATCAGTGTTATTAGATAGAGTGGAGAGTGGTGGGTCATGTGAAAGTGTGTGCTCATAATCTAATTTTATGATTTATTTCCGTATTTTACTTTCATAAGTAAATTTTAATCGATTTATATGATTAATGTCCATGTCTTGCTTCCATGGTTTATTTGTCAAAATATAATAGATTTAGAATTATTAATTAAAATTTGGTCAATAGATTAGATATAATAAAATAAAATGATAGGGAATAGTTAAGTTGAATAAATTTAATCTTTTGGTTCGTTGTAATGTTGTGACTATTGGGAGCAGACATAAAATCCCTTTCCTGCTCTCAGTGTTTAGAGTGATTCCCACTAGTAAACTCATATTAAAATTTATTTTAACATATTTGGGATCATATCATTTACAATGTAATCGTTTATAAGCGCACCTCTTGACAGATCTAGATCTTGAGAAACAGCCGTTCGATTTTTAATCTAAGAGCTAGTTTGGAAGTCAAGTAGCATATGATCATAAAATAATTACACTGTTATTAAAATAGGGGTCAGAAATTGATAGTCGATTGACAGGTTAATTTATGTGTTTAAAGAAATAGAATTAGGGATTTTCATAGTAGAGAACATAACACAGACATTCCGTGTTATATAATTGTAGCTAATACAAGTGATAGATGTTGAGAACGAAAAATAAAGTAATGGAATTAAATGGGGAAGATTTATTTATGATAATTTTATATCTAGTGTTAAATTAAATAATAATTTTATATTATGAACATAGATTATGAGTTGTCTGTATCAATTACTGATTTATTTCCAGTCTGATCTAAATGAGAAATGTATATAATATTTTCTGTAGTTACCACTCGAGATCAGAAATTTTATAATAAAGTTGTGGAAGAAAGTCGTCTCATTATTATAAATTTTATAATAAAGTTATCCTGAAATATTTGCATGACTCATCCGAGTTTGAAATTAAGACCACATAGGCTGAATGGTTTTATCAATATTATTGTTATTATTTTTTTTTTTTGAGAGACAAGTTAATTATTTTCTCCAGTATCTTCTATAGTCCTAAATATGGTTAATGATGATGATCTTTGGTGGGCATTACAATTTATAGCTGCAATTTGGCGCCTGGGTATATTTGATCCTAAAATTAGTATAAAATTCAATTGACTAGCTACTTGAAATAAATGAGAATTTGTTAAGGTTAAATAAGTCAAATAGTGCATAGACTATTTCACTTATTTAACCTTAACAAACTCTCATTTATTTCAAGTAGCTAGTCAATTGAATTTTATACTAATTTTAGGATCAAATATACCCAGGCGCCAAATTGCAGCTATAAATTGTAATGTCCACCAAAGATCATCATAATTAACTATATTTAGGACTATAGAAGATGCTGGAGAAAGTAATAATAACAATAATATTGATAAAACTATTCAACCTATGTGGTCTTAATTTCAAACTCGGATGAGTCATGCAAATATTTCAGGATAACTTTATTATAAAATTTATAGTAATGAGACGACTTTCTTCCACAACATTATTATAAAATTTCTGATCTCCAGTGGTAACTACAGAAAATATTATATACATTTCTCATTTAGATCTGACTGGAAATAAATCAGTAATTGATGTAGAGAACTCATAATCTATATTCATAATATTAAATTATTATTTAACACTAGATATAAAATTATCATAAATAAATCCTCCCCATTTAATTCCATTACTTTATTTTTCGTTCTCAACATCTATCACTTTTATTAGCTACAATTATATAACACGGAATGTCTGTGTTATGTTCTCTAATCGGAAAATCCCTAATTCTATTTCTTTAAACACATAAATTAACCTGTCAATCGACTATCAATTTCTGACCCCTATTTTAATAACAGGGTAAATATTTTATGATCATATGATTAATAATCGAACGGCTCTTTCCCAAGGTCTAGATCTATCAAGAGGTGCACATATAAGCGATTACATTGTAAATGATATGATCCGAAATATGTTAAAATAAATTTCAATATGAGTTTACTAGTGGGAATCACTCCAAACACTGAAAGCAGGAAAGGGATTTTATGTCTGCTCCCAATATTCACAACATTACAACGAACCAAAAGATTAAATTTATTCAACTTAACTTAACTATTCCCTATCATTTTATTCTATTATATCTAATCTATTGACCAAATTTTAATTAATAATTCTAAATCTATTATATTTTGCCAAATAAACCATGGAAGCAAGGCATGGACATTAATCATATAAATCGATCAAAATTTACTTATGAAAGTAAAATACGGAAATAAATCATAAAATTAGATTATGCAAATTGATTATGAAAATAAATTATGTAAAAATGAATTATATAAAAGTGACTCCTACAAAAATGAAGTATGTGAATTGAATATGGAAACAATATAATAATGACTACTGCAAATCGATCGTGGAAATAAATTATCAATATAAAATGAATTATGTGAATCGAATATGGACATAATCGATATAAAAACCAATACTGTAAATCAATCATGGAAATAAATTATTAATAGAAAAATGAATAATTAAATTTAAATATGAACTAATGTTACTTTAACTATAGGTGCAGGATATAGATTCTGGAGATATTTGAAACATCAAAACACAAGACACATTGTAATTTTATAATACTCATAAATTTTATTATGTCAACAATAATGATAATATAAAATAAAAACACATTTAAAAATAATATTGTTACACTCAAATATATGATTTCAGATCTATTAAAGACTATGCTTCAAATATATGTTTAACCTAACTACTTTTCTGGATGATCTATTTATTGTTTTTACCCATTGATTTACCAAAGAAATAAATAACAATAACAAACAAACACAAACGCTTACTCACAGAATCAGAATTCCGTATTTTTTTTAGCTTTAAGAAAACCTATATCTTGAAAAAGAAGAAAACCTATGAATTTCTACTCCCCCCCCCCCCCCCTTTTATTGTAAACACTATCCATTGGACTCTTCCAAATAATTTGTTCGTTTAGATTATTTTAACTAGCAATGTTAAACAATCATAAATTTCTGAATCATTTCAACAATCAATAATTTTTTACTATTCTTATGAAGAAGGATGATATGCCATGAAAAATAAATCTTTTACTGATCTTGCAGATGGGTTTAAATTCAAAAACCCACACTTTTATGTTCATGCCTGTCAGATCTTTACGTTTTGACCGTATATATCTTCATAGGTCAGTATGTCAGTCCAGCTTGACGACCCATCATTTACCATCATTCACAAAAATCAACACAGATCAGTTAGTTTATTAATCGAAATCTTTGTCATTCCCCCAAACACATATACATCTGACTGAATTTTTATCTTGTCAGGGCAACAATTATTCTGTTCCCACATAACAAAACAAACAACTCTTCATATCCTTCACCATGCAGTATGTTATAATGCGCACACAGCAGCATCTTGGTCAGGGAAATTAAAAAACAACAACAACAACAACTCCTAACTTGAACTGTTAGCTTGAGCCAGAGAGAGATTTTTTCTTAAGATTTAGAGTTGTGTGAAGAGCTCCTGCCTTTACACTTACTCTCTATATTGGCCTGCAAAACATTTACTATAACTTGAACAATAACTATTAATAATTCCCTATATTAACAAAATAAATGGAGTGAAACTCGGTCATCTCCTACTGCTATGGTAAATAAATCATGAGACAGCCATTTCCCATCTATGAGGCGGTAAGATAACCCTACCTCAGGAGCAACAAGCATTTATTGCTTTATATATGCCCACCTATATTGATTGCAATCCAGATAAATGACAAAGATTAACCAGATCGTGAATCAAAACATATATGAATTATTTCAATTTTAAACAGTCTAGCCAACTACATACAACCAATATTTTATTAATAACAGATCATCAACACCTAAGCATAATTATGGTTTTTCATACGACCATCCATATCATTCCTCATATTTAATATTAAGCACAAATTTAAAATTTTGTGAAGAATAAAAAAATTTTTTATATCATTTCCCTCTTTTCTTTTTAAATTTAAATTTACATAAGCATTTAGACTTCAATGGGATCAAAATCATTTTTCTCTCCTTCCTTTACACATTTTAAAGAACATAAATAAAATAAAATTATTAAATTAAGATAATCTGGTCATTAAAAAAAAAACATGCACATATTATATAAACAAAATGGAATAAAAAAAAGACATATTATATAAACGAAATAAAACAAAGAATAAATATTAAACATTACGATAGTCTCTTTCCAATGTCTCTTCCTTTGATTGTATTCAGTTCATTTTATTTGGAGATAGCTTATATAGACGCACACATAGATAGTTATTTTTGCTCAAATGTATATAAAAAATGCGAAGACAGTTATTTTAATCAAAATAGATAAAACGTAGATAGTCATTTTAAATCGAAGTAGATAAAAACACACACAGGCAGTTATTTGAATCAAAATTTATAAAAAACAGAGAAAGTTATTTTAAATCAAATGTAGCTACAAGATAATTAATAAATTTTAAAAGAGTTCTGTTGATTACCTTTCCTTTTGATGAGTTTCTGGATTTGAATTCATTTGTTTCTTTTCCTTCTTCTTTTCCATTTTTAAGGCTCAAATGATAGACAAGCAGATTCTGATTATTAAACATGAATTAACTTTTTAGACATTATACAGAAGTTTGCTGCAGTCTCTTCAAGCGAATTTTAACTGGCCAAATAATTATTGAAATATGAATTGATCTTTTCCTATCATACAAAAGTTTGATAGTTCTCCCCTTATATGAATTCTCAATAGGCCGAATAGACAGATTGTGTTACTTAACATAAAATATCTTACTAAAAATTGATTTCTTCATGATTAATTTCAGGAAGAACAAATGTGCACCACTTAGATATGAATTAGAAATTCATATTTTGGCATACTGTAATATTTAAATACATGGTTAACTCTGAGAAAGAAAAGTTAACAAAATTTTGAGGAAGCCTTCAGAGATATATTAATTTTAATCAGTCCCTTCTTCTCAATTAGCAAAAGTTCCACCCTGATTCACTCTCTCCCCCCTTTTTATATTCACCTTGGAAGCGGAAGAGGGGGAAAAAACAAGAAAAACATGTGCCAATCCTTATCTCCAGGTGATTCCTCTCAAATCTTAAACAAGATTCCACCTCAGAAATGAACAATTGAACTATTTCTCAGTTGTTAATTTTCACAACTTTTCTTATCTTAAGCCTCATCTTTTGATTTAACACCTTATTGATTAATTTATGGAAAAGCAATCAAAAGAAAATCTAATCAAAAGATAAGCTTACTAACACCTTTTGGTAAAGCAAATGTTACATTTCTTTTGACTTAAATAATTTCTTATTTTGACTTATATTTTTGAGTTAGAAATAATAAATCAAAACAGATTCATTTATTTTTCCCTTTTCACGCTTATAAGGAAATAATATAAAAAATTATATCGATTTCTATAAAGGAAAGAAAAAAAATCGAACCCATATATCTGTATTACACACACATATATATGTGCAGACCATTCAATCGAAAATTGCCTATTCAGACCACATGAACTCAAAATATCTATTATAATTTTCTAATAATTACAAGCATAAAATCAATTATAACTTCTGATAATCATAAACATAAATATTCATTATGATTTTCTATAACTCTAAACTTATTCTCCAGAAAAAAAAACTGTTAACTAAAGCTACTGACAATCAATCCATTTTAATTCTCATCAACTTTTTTTTAGCAATCAAAATTCATAAGACTTTATTTTGGGTCATATAAATATTTATTTCTCAATTATTGTATTGGCAAATTATTATAGCAGTGTACAATAAAAATCAAACATCCCTCCCCCCTGCATTAAATAATGCTAGCCACATTCTATACAAACACAAACTGTCCCTATATATGTTACTTTTTTAGCTATCTAGTTATTGATTTCTCCAATAAAACTTTCTTTTTTAACTTTTCTCATATTTCAAAAAAAAAAAATTTTTGCCTACAATTAGTTTCATTTCTTACAATTGGTTTATTTCATCTATAAACCAAAGGTCACAATATGTATATATATTTATATATGAAAAGTGTATTCATGTATCATTCAGATTTTTACCTAAATTTTTAGCAATTCAAATTTTTCATTAATGCATACATTATGGAAATTTGGGTCAAAATATAACTTTGTGATGCCATGTTGACTGATCTAATAATGTTCAAAAAAAAAAAAAGAGTTTGAATTCATGCAATTCAGAATATGACAGAATTAGCTATATTCTTAAGAGATATATACGAAGATTAAAACAAAATAACATTATCTTTATTATCAATTTCTTATAACAATTAAGATTAAAATTTGCAATAAAATAATAGAAAATTAATATACATATAAGTTGTAACAATTTTAAAAATATGTTTCGAGTTTGATCATAGAAATGCATTAAAATGTAGACAGACATCAAGGTACTGAATTAAAAACTTAAAACTTATTACTATAATATATATATAAGATTTGTTAAACTATAGACATATAGATATATATGTAACAAATAATATATATATATATATAAACAATTCTGAGCAAAAAATGTTTAAATATCTGTAATTTATAATTTGTGTTATTTTCGATGAGTTATACAAAACGTTGACGTAAAAATTAAGATTTTGAGTTTTCCTATAACAAAAATGTTTTATTTATGAATTTAAAATCAATTAGTTTTCAATATTGTCTATAAAGGTTTATTTTGTCAAGTAGGCAGAATTTATTGATCACCATTTACAACATAAATTTTCAAATTTTTAAATAGCCTCTAGATAATCTAAATTAATTGTATGATTCTACTTCTAACACTGGAAAACACTAAGGCCACGTAAAGAAAAACATTACCTATATAATAATAAACAATATTTTGAGGAGAAAATGAAAGCTCCAAGAATAATTATTTATTACATTATATTGACTATTTATTAATGGTGCCCATTTAATTACATTTGTTTTTGTTTTTTTTAATGCACTCTTTTTTTTAATAAACTTTATTAGGCAATAAATACAAGTTTGAGCCTTGAGGCTATTTAATTAACAATGAGAAAAAAAAAACTTGAACTTGACAGAAGCTTGTAGTTGTTGACAATCAGGGTATATGAGAAAACAAGGCAAGGTATCAGCTTATTCAGCCAGAAGGCTGATATTTGCCCAGGTATCTTTATAGAGGCACACTAGTGTTAGTGCAGAGTCTGATTTTGGCTTGTAAGAGTAGTTTGATGAAAAGAAGCTGAGTTGTGCTTTGAGAATGCCCAAATATTACTTTTCACCATGTTAAGCACAAGGAGAAAGTGAGAAAACTGGACAGCCTTATCATGGCATAAGTTCCTTGTTTGAGTGTGTTTTGTAGTGATAAAGCATCTTTGAAGTCTAATGCACACTCATCTATGTAAAAATGTTTTGAAAATGTTAATTAGTCTTTCAATTGAATACTAAAAATCAAAAACAAAATAGTAATTCTTAACTATAAATTGATAAAAGATGTATGTACAGTATATTTCCGCATTTATAATTAATTATCAACAGTTTTCTAATGATTACCAATCTATATTACAGACACAATATATCGACCAACCCCACTCTTTGTTGGTTTTATTTCCTAATGAGCATATTGCAGGAAGGAACTATCAATTGGTATTCCCCAATGTAGACATGACCCCCACCTTCCACAATATTTCCTGCTCATCAGAAGATGTAGCACCATAGAAACTGGAAACATCTAAAAAAATTATGTGTTTGGTTTTCCAAACGGCACCACTAGAGTTCCATCTCACTACAACTTTACTTACCATCGTCTGGTTATGCCAAACATAGCTCAGGAGGCATGAGATTCATGTGAGCAAGAAGCAATGAATGACTAGTGATGCAAAATAGAATTGACCAATTAAATTAATTTTAAGTAACAACAATTTTATTTAACAACAATTCATTAGCAAGTCTTTCTAATATAGTTCATTATCCATATCCATGTGTAAACTCATTTTCAGTTCATATTATAAGAAGTCTAGAAACCTTTCAAGTAAGTATACATATACAATTAATGCATGAATGTTTTTAATTATTCATTCCAGGTCTGTATGTCCATTTTAGATAGGTAAACGGGTAATATCAGCAATTCCAGGTTTGTGGAGCATTTATAATTCAATCAAGTATAGATGTATATTTATACACATAAGTTTCATTATTTTATTCAGATATAGATAATATGCATATAAGCATTCACAGTTCATATAGCATTTATTATTTTAAGAACCATTGCAGGTAGGTAAACGGGTAATATTTGCAATTCCAGGTTTGGGGAGCATTTATAATTTGAACATATAACGCAATTCATGTTTCCATATCTTGTATATACATGCATGTGTTTGGAGTTAATTCACAACTCTTATTATTTTATTAATTTTTCCCTTTTCTTTTTTTATTTTAAAGAAAGATAAAAAAAAAAAAAAACTATCAACTTTTGACAGAATTAAAGACTGATAGGTAAAACATTATTACTTCAAGAAAACACACATATTGAAAAATTTTAGGCATTTTAAATAATTTTCCTAAACTAATAATATTTTTTTTCTTTTGTTTTATAAACATTGATAGCTATAATTTTAATTCATATGTTATTGTAAGTGAATCATTTCTAATTGCTTACCTCTAAATTCATGTCTTTGTTTATTGCTGCTTTTCTAAATAACTGGAGGTCTGTCTTGAAAGTGAATGGCACATTGAAACTTCTAGGCAAGACTTGGAAATGCACATGGTTTGCAGATAGAGAGAGAACAAGCAGTCTAGCCGATCATATTAGAATAATTTTTCATTATGCTGTTTGATGGTTCTATTAAATTACTTTTCTAGTAGTCTAGTAGCTAAATCTTGTGTCAATTCATAAATCTAGTGTCTAACTTAACAAATATTGTCTCTGAATCAATTAATCAATCTAACAATTTTCCATCCTATTTTTTTTCTCTGACAAACAGATTCATCTTACATGCCCTTTTAATCCCATTGGTGGCAGTGCTTTTTCAACCTTGTCCATGTTTTTTAATCCCCTAGATCATTGGGTATTTTCTCTTTGGTGGGAACAGACTTTTAATTAGTGACTGTTTTCAATTATCTGTCTAACGTGTTTTCAAATCTTAATTTTACTTGCCTGTGGCAGGGTGATTCAACACCTTTAATTATTATTACTAAATCCATACTGCCTTATAAGCTTTCTTCAATCTGATATTATTTAAGTGCCTTTTAACTTAATAGTTTTAATAAAAAAAAATTATACTTTTTTTTAATTGCACTATAAATGTGTTTGATTTCCTTTTCCTTTGACTAAATCATTATGAATTAACAAATTATCAATTTAATTGCTGTCACATTTCATTAATTCTTCATTTTCTTTAAAATATTATTAGGCTTCCTTAAAATATTATTAGTCTGACTTGGCTTTAACCTATGTCATTTTAATTTGGTGGGGGGGGGTCTTCTAAACATAAATGTGAAACAGCATGTCTGTTTCAATATATATATATATATATTATAATAATAGATAACTAAGAGTGCTAGAAATTTAAGAATTACAGGAAAGTCAAAATTTTATCAAGCATTAAAAAAAGTGTGGTTGCACTTTCTATTGAAATCTAGAGGAAATTTTACTCCCATTCTCAGCTACTAGTCTTTCTGTATAAAATGATGTATATATTTTACTAAATTTAGTTCAGAAAAATAATTAACTTAAATAACTGCTAATTATAAAAAAAATTATTTCAAGAGTGTTTAATAGTGTATGGGATAAAATGCCAACTTGCCAGTAATCTAATTTTATTCATTTGAATTATCTATCAATAGAATAGTGTGTGTATAGTAATCATTAAATGATTAAAATAAGAAAGTGTCAGACTCAAGTAAAAATTCTATCCAAACATCATGGTGGCAGACACAAATCAGTGCAGCAGCATAACTAAGCAATCGAGGATCGTAATATAATGACATCAACTAAATAAGATTCAACAGCTATTTAATAAAATTAAATCGTATTTAAATATAGAATATAATTTGTTTATAACAATTACATAATTAAATATACATAACTTGAAATTAATTATTTCCAAAAAATGGAAAATAAAATTTACATATTGACAATTGATCAAAAAAATCATAAACATCAGAAAATTTGAATATAATTTGTTTATTAAAACAATTAAATAATAAAATATACACCTGGGTCTCTTTTTACGTGGACTTATTTAACACAATTTTGAAGTTACGTGATTCATGTTTCACCGGAAGTGGAACTTTCGTGCACTCATATTATATTGAAAGTAATAGCACATTATTCAAATTCGACTTTCATCTTAGTAATTTCAATATTTTCAATGCTTTATCCCTTAGAGGCCTGAACGGCCATTTTGAATTCCCAGAAAAAATTACAGGACATACAATTTTAAATGAAATGTCTAATTTATTACAATAAATATATATATATACATTTTTATAAAGTGCAAATATGAAAGAATGTAATAAAGCTGATAAAGTAGTCATTACCACAAAAAAATAATTAAAAAAAAGTATATTTTTCACATTTTTAAAATTTTTATTTTTATATTGGTTCACAAACTCTCAATTTTGAAATGTATAACCTAAAATTACAATTTCATAGACAGCTTCATCACATTCATCATAAAATGCAGAAATATATATATATAACAGGACCTACCTGAGTTACAGTTTGTTGGAGTAATGTGGCAAAAGGTGACAATTTCAGTTTCGCTTTTTTACTAACCAGCCTATATGTTCCATTTTTGCAAGCAGTTGTTTTTCTAGGCCCTCTATGTGGGATATCTATTAGAAATGCAAGGTTTTAGTGTGGATCAAAAAAAAAAACAGTAATAACTTTAGTAAAGTGTAAGTTATGGGGGTAAAAAATACTTACTATATTATTGGAATATCATGGGAGAAAGGGCGAGCTAAATTATGCATTATTTCATAGGAGACCATAATAGCAAAGTATGCTTCAAAGTAATTAAAAACTTATCTACAATGAAATGAATAAAAACATAGTAAATTATAAGTTATGAGTGTAAAAAATACTTACTATATTATTGGAATATCATGGGAGAAAGGGTGAGCTAAATTATGCATTATTTCATAGGAGACCATAATAGCAAAGTATGCTTCAAAGTAATTAAAAACTTATCTACAATGAAATGAATAAAAACATAGTAAATTCTCAGTTATGAGTGTAAAAAATACTTACTATATTATTGGAATATCATGGGAGAAAGGGTGAGCTAAATTATGCATTATTGCATAGGAGACCAAATAGCAAAGTATGCTTCAAAGTAATTAAAAACTTATCTACAATGAAATGAATAAAAACATAGTAAATTCTAAGTTATGAGTGTAAAAAATACTTACTATATTATTGGAATATCATGGGAGAAAGGGCAAGCTAAATTATGCATTATTTCATAGGAGACCATAATAGCAAAGTATGCTTCAAAGTAATTAAAAACTTATCTACAATGAAATGAATAAAAACATAGTATGTGATGAAATAAATTAAAAATTTGTTTCTAAAATAAAATGAATAAAAACATAGTAAATTCTAAGTTATGGGTGTAAAAAATAATTACTATATTATTGAAATATCATGAGGGTGAGCTAAATTATGCATTATTTCACAGGAGACCATAATAGCAAAGTATGTTTCAAAGTAATTAAAAGCTTATCTACAATGAAATGAATAAAAACAGTAAATAAAATAAAATAAATAACCCAAAGGAATTACAAGCAATTATTATATATCAGTGGGAGATGATGATGATGACTGTTGATTCAGCATTGGGAGGCATTGTAAATTATTTAGAATACCAAAAAATCAATCTCGGGTTATAACTCTAGCAAGTTAGCAAGTACCGGTTGAGGCAAATATTCATTTTTAGACCAAATAAATTTTAGTTTTGGTATGCATGATATAGTACAAACATGAATAATCATACCAAAAAATGCATTCAACTCAGCAGGTGACAGACCAACCTACTTCGGTAATGCCTTCCACTCTGAAACATACCTATTGCTTTCAGTGCAAATATATAATTTTGTATAAAAAATAAATGAAATAGATCAGCTGCAAATATATAATTTTGTATAAAAAATAAATAAAATAGATCAGGAATTGAATACTCACGGCATATGACGAAACCTCAGAATCAAACACAAACAAAAAAGTCTTCGTCAGAATCAATCAAAATTACGTTCAGCGGTGAAGGAAGCCATTTATGCAGTTATTTTGTTTATACGTTGATAAAATCTAGAAAGATAAAAAAAATTATAAAATTTTAATAATGTACTTTACAAAAATTGCTATAAAAAATCTAATTTTCATCGCACAGAAAAAATTCTTACACGGGCTGAAAGATATTAAAATGGCGAAGACAAAGAAAAAAGACCCGTAACCGTGACGTATAGGATTGGCGCGCTATTGCGGTCGGAATTGCAAACTTTTTTTTTTGAGGAAATTTGAGGTTTGCGGTCTCAAAGGGTTATAAAAGCAAGATTTTATGCAATAATGAAATTAAAATCATGATTTCCACATTTTATGTATACACACATTAAATTTTACAAGATTATAATGTAAATTTGTTCAAACATTGTGCGTGTTAATTTTGCATTTTAAATCACATTCTGTTTTTGCTTTTTAAAAAAGAATGTTTAATCAATTATTAATCATTTAGTGTCTGCAAGTTTATTTTTAAAAGGTGAGTAATAGCAGTGAAACGAAATTTCATTTTTAAACGGAATTGAAAATTAAAAAATTAGAGACAAAAATAAAAGTTTAGATACAGAAAAAATGTAGAAAAAGATAATGAAACAGAAGTGGAACCTGTTCCTTTCACTTTCAAAATGATTCGAGAAGGTCTTCAACTTTCTAATCAGTTGGCAAATTATTTTCTTACTAATGACACTAATCACAAACGTGCTCTTAAATTCCAATGAGAGCTAAATGATTGTATGTCTGGATATCACGAGCTTCATAAACAATTAATAAAATCATCATCTCAAAGATTAATTACTAATTATGTTGTCACTAGAAAACCATTAAAACAACAACATGAGAGTGAAGTTGGTGCTAGTTATAGTTCCTCTTGTGAAGAATCTTTACAAGTTTGCAAACGAACCTTTTATCGGCAAATAGTGTTAATAATTAAAACACATATAAAAAATGTAAATTACTGTACTGTAAATTATGCATAAAAATATATTATTTTGAATAAAATTAAATATTATAGTTAAAAAAAGTTTGTCTTGTATCAATTTTTTTTAAATTTGAAATTTTTTATTAGTTATAATTTATTTCCTTATTATTTTTTTTTTTTTTTGCATGAATTTTAAAGTAATTTTACATTGGTGCTTTGCTTTTATGCGAATTTTGAAAAATCACAGACTGCATCCCCCCTTTTTCAATGTAAGTTACGTCTATTTTTGCACGATTTCGTTTGCGTGTGTTTTCTGAGAAACCCATCTATCGCGTAAAACGAGACCCAGGTGTACATGATTTGGAATTAATTAGTTCCAAAAAATAGAAATTAATACTTTTCTATGGACAATGATCAAAAGGATTATAAAAATCAGTGAATAATATACTCAGCTTTTTAAAATAATTATAATTAATATAATTTGATGCCAGAAATATGATTGATAATGCAAATCAATTTGACCAAATGTAAATAATAAAGCATATCATTTATCACAGCAATAATATTTATCATAAGGTAATAAATCCTAATTATTAACTTTGTATTTTTAAATTCAAAATCTACCAAATATTTTATGATTTTTAAATGCATTTTGTGTGAGAAAATGTGTGTGTGCATACATGCATAACTGCTGGGGAATGTTTGGATGAAATAAAAATAATAGATAAAAATGTAAATCATTTAAGAAAGTTGTATCTTACATAAGTAGAATATTATGGTTAAAAGAAGTTAACCATTTCCATTAAACTGTATGCTGGATTTCACCCAAGTGCTTTAGCATATTTAGCATAATATGCAATAGCATAATAAATAATAAATTCTAAATATGGAAAACTCATTCAGCAATAAGAATCAGAAAATATATATTTTTCCAGATGCTTCCAAAAAAATATCACAAATTAAATTCAAAATATTAATAAAGAAGCACAGTTGCACAACTCACTAGCTATGAACTTTAGTACAATAATACAAAACTATAATATACAATATTCATCATCATGAATAATAAGTAAAGCAAGCACTTAAATGACAATCAAAGACAAAATTAATTATACAATAAATATCAAATGAAAGCAATTGAAGTTTTAGCAATAAACACTTCATGCAAATGCATATTTTTGAAAAGTCTCAGTTTTCACACATCCTTGAATTTTGTGACTAACTCTCATTACTGCTGTTGCTACTATCACTACTACTACTACTACTACTATTACTAGTAATAATAATAACAAAAATACAAATAATAGCAGTAGTAGCAGTAGTAATAATATTTATAAAATGTTATTATGATCAGAATATATTTAAAAGTACCTTTACTTAGGTTTTTATGATTGTCAGTTTCCAACCAGTTGAATTTTTGGTCTCCATCAATGGTTCCAGGACATGTTTCTATTCTTTCTGTTGACAATGGGAGAGAGAGAGACTAGTAGCAGCATTGATTCACTATCTAGGCATTTGTTTTTGGCATTGGTTCAGGTGAGAACAGTTGATTTGACAGAGGATTGGAGTTTCAGTAATGCATGTTGCTATTTCAACAGTGTCAGCACTAAAGTGGTCCACAAAAGTAATAACTAATCAGCTACTGCATTTAAAGTTCTCCAAACTCTGACTCTCCATTTTGAATTGTCATAAAAATAGCAATCTGCCTGTATAACAATAACATGAACTCGACTGATGAATGATCTATCAGATTGCAGTCGTGAGTGAATAACAATAGAGAGAGCAACTTTATATATTTTTTTCCCTCCTATTATTTTAATTTCTTATTATTATTTTTAATTTTGATCTTAACTTGAAATCTGTCTTTTAATTAATTTTACATTTCTGGTTATTTTAATCCTTTGCTCAAATTCATCTAAATGACCTTGATAAGAGAGTTTCAATTTTTTTAAACTAATTTAACTATTGATTTGGATTTTATTATCAATCTGAAAACATGTTTGAATATGTTTGAAAAAAAAGGTTTTTAATAAATGTGTTTTACAGTTCTTACTTATGGATCTGAGATTTGGACATTTAATAGAAGTGCAATACCGACTTCAGACCACTCAAAGAAGTATGGAGAGATGCATGTCAGGAGTAACAAGAGATTGAAAATGCAATATATATGTAAGAGAACAAACAGATGTTATTGACCTCATTGAAAAAATTAAAAGACTGAATGGGGTTGGGCTGGACATATTGCTAGAAGAGATGATAATAGATGGACGATTGAAATCTTGTACTGGATTCCAAGAGATTTAAAAGACACAGAAAAAGACCACATATGAGAAGGATGGATGAAATAAGAAAGTATGCAACGGTGATGTGGAGAAGAGAAGCTAAAAATCAGAGAAGATGGATTGAACTTGGAGACTCCTTCATCCTGCAGTGGACTGATAATGATTGATGGTGATCAATATGGAATTTTATAAACTAATTAATTACATTTTTGAAAGTTTTTAAAACATTTATTTTTACAGAGTAAATTTTTAGTCTGATTTCACATTGGCTTATTTTACACATTACAAAAAGAGTTTTCTTTACAGAGAGAGAGAGAAAAAAGTTTAAAATCTTTTCTCTAATCCTTCTTTAGATTTCTCCCTCCCTCTTGCTGAGAACAGTTTTATTGTAAAAGAAAAATATAATGGAGACTTTTGGTTTTGCAAAATTTGCCTCTTAAAATCTACTTTTTTTTTATTAACAACTTACTCATTTTTAAATAAAAAATATGGAATGCGAGCTAATCACTAGTGGTACAATATATATATATTGTGCCGGTCAAAATATGCTTATCTATCTAACATGAGCTGGAACTCACAAAATGTACTTCAAACCCAGTCGAGCCCGAGATTTTGGTCAGGGACCAGCCTGGATTCGAACCCACTCCCCAAGCCCCAGATCAAACACCTAAGGGACAACATAACAATGATGGCACACGAGAATTAATTCTTAATCCGGCCCACTAGCAAATCGGAGAAACAAAAGACTCATGGACTTAAACATCTATATAAACAACTTAAACACTAAAGACATTCCAAAGATAAAATCTAAGATAATTAGTTAATAGGGGTTTTACTAATGAAAAGCTATGGGCAATTGGTGAATTGGATTGATTTAATAATGAGACAGAAACTGATATATGATGATTTAAAATATATTTATTGACAATTGTTGTTGGCAAATGCACGCAGGCATTTTATTTATAAAGTAACATTACTCTAGGCCATTTAAACAATAATTGATATGTTGGCTATTATTTAATTGCTCCAATATTATTTAATGGAAACAAATACCCTACTATATAACTAATCACTACATTAACTTTTACCAGTTATGCCCTTTCATCATCAGTTCGTGTGGCTATTGTACGTGAAATCTAACAAAGTCTGGAGCGAAACTTAATAATACATCTGACTATAATAATTTTATATATCAACTATGGGCTTATAAAGCATCCCAGATAGCTTTAGATTGAACGGGTTTTCAAGATTGCTTCGGATCAACGCCGAAGACTGCATATTAGGGAGGGAGAGTTGGCTATAACGATTTTACTAATACGCTAGGCACAAGTAAAATATAATAATAAAGTGGCTCTGCGGATGGAAGAATAGTTTTAGGGTTTTTGTGACAAACAACGGTTTACCCAATAACCGGTCGTCATGCTGCAAAAGGGAACCTTTATTTGGTTCATAAGAAGCGGGGGACTTACGTGCTAATCTGGCCCATAGCTCAGACTTCGCTACTGCACTACCCTATAAGAGAAGATGTGCTGGCAACGCCGTGGCTCCATCTTATATATAAAACAGCACAACGAGAAAAATATTAATAAGTTTCACATCTGCCAAGCCGAAGGATATTATAAATGAAATATCACATATTAAATGAACACAAGTTTATCAGCTTGATCAAAAGAGCCAACTCTTCTGTAGCATGAGAAATATGTATATGCTACTGACGGGAATATATACAAACTTTACTTTATCCCGTTCAATCTCTTTAGTTATCTATAACTACTAAACTTTTAAAAAGGAGGAAAAGTATATTTAATAAGGGACTTACGAATACTTTACTAAAAAAATATACTTATGATTGCACTCCAGGCTAGTTTAATCTTTAGTAATATAATAATTAAAGGTTGAAAAGCCACATTTTATATTTATATTAATTAATTTACTAAATGACAAAATATGAATTTGGGTTTTGAAACAGCGCACGAAATGACACTATATAAATAATAATACGAAGATGTTAAATTTATATGTTTAAAAACATATTCTATAATCAAATGCACGCCATTTCGAAACATAGGCACAACTAATAATAATTAAAAATAAGCAAAAGAAAAGCAAAATATAACTGCAGTGTTTAAATTATATAGCAAAACATTAATTAACACCGAAATTTACAAAAGTATTTCATATTATAGAATTTAAAGATGATTTGAAAAACAATTTAGAAAGAAGTTTCGATAATATAGTTAGCTAACCTGTTTTTGAAGAAATCATGATTGTTTTTGAAATTCACAGAGCTCTGCTATTTTAAATAATATTATAACAGTTCTATAGCTGGACTGGATAGATTTGAGCTGGAACGAAGGTGAGTTCTTTGGCGGCTTATGACATGTTCTTGTTCAGTTGCGAGACGATTTAAAATGGTGTTGGAACGAAGGCAATTCCCTTTTAGTGGCTTATGACATCTTTTATTTGGTGTAAGCTTGTTGGTTGTTGCTTCGGCATTTGATGGATTGAACTCGGCGTTCCATCACGGGAATGGCAGCAAAATTGTGCCTGACTTTAGCCAGACATGGTAAAATTAAACAATTTATAACTTGGATAATAATAGCTCTTCAAAAGCAAGATGGAGTATATCTTCCCGCTTAAAATAAGCCTATTTATACATTTCAACTAAACTTTAACACCTTTTTGGAATTTCATTAGCCTCGGGACCAATTGACTTTTAATTAAACAAAATAATATAATTTAATTTCTACAACAGATAACGTCTCCGAAGTGTTACATTTAATTACTTAAAATTATTAAAATATATAAATTATATAATTTGATTCCGTTTCATTAATTAAATTCCTTTTTAAGTATTAAAGAATGTTAAAGCTTAGCAGAAGGAACGGTATTCTGATTTAATGATAAAGTTTTTTGTTGCAAACAAAAATCAATCAGTAAACTAGATTTTACTTTTTACCCAGGGTGCAGTCACTAATTGATATCTTGTTTACACAAAATTCTCATTTTTAATTACAAATGGATGATTTTTATTTTACTGAAATAAATAACTTTTAACATATTTGTTCTTACAATATTATTTGTTTATTTAAAAAAAGGCAAATTTAAAGAAAATACTTTAGTTTCAATTATATATGTAAAACATTAAATCAGAAAACCGTTAAATATAATTTAAAGAAAAGGTTTTACAGGATCTTTATTTAAACTTATATATATATATATCATTCCAATGTTTAACTTATCCATCCACATACGAATATAATAGCAAATATAATTAAGAATTGACTGAAAATTAATAAATATTTTATAATAAATTATGAGCATTTCCCCGCTATAATTTTATCAAACCTGTCTAATTATAGCATGTTTTCGTATGTAAATGGATGATGCAATTCAAGCGGCCATTATAGCAAAGTTTTCCCGCTCGACTTATATATAACATTTTTACATTTAACATTTTTATATTTAAGATAGGTTCGAAACTAGTTCAGACGAGTAGGTCATTAGGTTGATGGTGAAACGGAAAGGGATTGGAGGTTTCCGTTTCATATCAGTAAACTTGGTAAAAAAAAAACAAATAAAAAAAAAAAGACTTTACTTATATAAACACAGAGGTAAATTATGGCTTTCTTCATATTATAACTCCTGGCCTAATCCTACAGTAAACTTATGATAATACATCATACTAGATTACACTATATAATACATTTAGTGCTTCTAACAATTATAAATACACATAATGAAATCATTGGTTATTAGTTAATATTTTAAACTTAAACAGATATATACCCAAACGAGTATACCTCTTTGTCAAAATAATGGATATGTTTTATATATATATAAAATATACTGCGTGTAATAAATATATAAAAGGGTATATAGATAATATATGGATAAAATATAAAGTATATAATAGATAAAATGTATATAGATAAAATGTAATGTATATAATAACAATATAAAGGGTATGTAAATAAATATAAAGTGTATAATATATATATATAAGGTATATAAATAAAATATAGAGTGTATAATATATATAGAGTGATCAAATCACTCACAAAAATAACTAACAATTTAAATAGGATCTGGGGGTTGTTTAAGGAGTAACTCCACGCAGGGGTTGAATCAACATCCCAATAGATCATCATCATCTTCATCAGATGTCCAACCGTCTTCATCATCATCGGTTATCCATTCATAGCTTTCATTTTTGTCTTTCAACCTCACAGGAGATCGCTTAGGGTGCATTGTCAAACTTCGTATCTCATGCAGCTAGAGATTCTTTTCTTCAAACGTGGGCTCCTGTTCTGCTATAGATAACTTACTAGTATTTTCTATAGGAGTTTCTTGGCATGGGGTGTCTAGATGCTTTATATTATTAATATTACTCACGTTTATTATTGCTTGTGTACACTTTACATTATTTTAATTTTTAGTGGTACTTTCTCTAGTAAGTGCTTTTTCACATTCCTTGCTTTGATTTTGCGTCTCTTGGGATTCATCCTTTTCCAACCCAATTTGTTCTTCATACAGAGAAAATGTGTTATTTTCATAATTAAGCTGGCACTTATGTTCGTTTAAAAAGTCGTTTCCTTTGATTTTGGTATTTTCCTGATCGACTTTGGCTTCCCCCTCTCTAAAATCATTTTCAGTATCATCTTCAGTCTGGCCAATAATTTGCACTATCTCATGTCTATTAAGTCTTTTATCTTGATAATCACTAGCAAAGTTGCTCTCCTTACTTTCCCTTTCTCTCTCTTCTTTCATTTCTGCTACATCTCCCAATTCTGGAATACATGCTGTGATAATGTTTTCTTCTTTGTCGGCTATTTGACTTCTTTGTAGCAGGTTTTCTTTTATTTCATATATTTCCTCTCTGATCTCCCTTTGGGCTTCACACTCTTGGAATTTGCTGCCTAATTCTGCACCAACTTCATAAACCTTATCTATCACATTCTTTTCTTGACATTCTACCTTCTCTACTAAGGTCTTAACTTCTTTCATTATAACCCTATCTTGATTATTTTCCACTTGACTTGTCTGTAAAGTTTCCTTGAATTCTCCCGTAACTTTATATTTATGCTGGCCGCTGACTGATGGCCTAATTTCTTTAATTTGGGCCTCAAATCTTTGGTCAATTTTCTGATACCTTTCCTCCATTTTCTGTCTGTATCTTTTATCCCATTCTTCCATTTTCTGATCCATTTTTTTATTCCATTCCTCCATTTTCTGATCCCGTTTTTTATTCCATTCCTCCGTTTTCTGATCCCTTTCCTCTGCATCCTGTCTAAGCTGTCTCAGCAACCAGTTAAAATCCCAGCCTTCCTGCTTAATCTCCATCGGTGTCTGTTCCGATATTTTTGTAACTAAATTCTCTGGCATAGCTACAGTTTTGTTATCTTGTACAATCCTTTCAAATTTTTTATTATTTCGTACCTAATAAATATTTGATTTTTAAAACTTTTGTACTTTTAATACGGCTGTTTGCTGATCTCCCCCTTCAAGAACGACTCGTTCACTTCCATCCCAACTCTATGCCTAACTCACTAATATATCTATAAGCCTACACCTTCATCTCGATGCCCGTCCAACATATAATGAATTTAAAAAAAATTTTTTCATCTCCCTACTTTTTATTTTATAAAACATATGAAACTTTTTATTTAAAAAAAAAAATCCCTTCTTTTCTTTTCTTTTTTTTTTTTTTTTAGCTTTATTAACGTATACGAAAATTTAAAAAAAAAATCCTTTTTTTTTTCATCTATATATCTAAAGTACAATACGTATTTTAATATTAAAAATGACTCAATAAAAACTCAAGTCACCCCCGGTCTCTTCTTCCAGCTGTTTTTTTTATTTTATTATATATATATATACTTAAATGGATCATGCTTATGACCTAATTTCGTTTACCCGTCTGCACCAATTTCAAACCTTTTAACTTTTGGTTAATTTGACGTTACTTTTATATATATATTTCTTACTCATTTTAAACCACTCCAATTCATAAAAATACTTTGATAAAACAACGAGACCCCCCCTTTTCTTTTAATCTAAATTTCTTTTCTCTGCTCCCTAATGACAAATTTATAAGAGGATGACTTATAACTTGATCAATCATCCTCGGGCGCCAGTCACTAGTGAACAGGAAAGACACAAAATAAATTTAATAAATTTTTTTGCTATATACACACAAAAGTCCATAACTCAGAGTATGTAGGTGTTTACATCGAAGCCTCACTTGGTCGTCCAAATGCGAAAAAAAAATCTTACATATATACATTATTTAAAAAAAATTGAATCAAAATCATTAATTTTGACCAAAAGAATTATATATATACTCCATAATCTCTTCAGGGGGTGGAAATGAGTTACAAGCCCCACGATTTGGGCGTCCAAACATGAAAAAAAAAACATTATGTGCCGGTCAAAATATGCTTATCTATCTAACACGAGCTGGAACTCACAAAATGTACTTCAAACCCAGTCGAGCCCGAGATTTTGGTCAGGGACCAGCCTGGATTCGAACCCACTCTCCAAGCCCCAGATCAAACACCTAATGGACAACATAACAATGATGGCACATGAGAATTAATTCTTAATCCGGCCCACTAGCAAATTGGAGAAACAAAAGACTCATGGACTTAAACATCTATATAAACAACTTAAACACTAAAGACATTCCAAAGATAAAATCTAAGATAATTAGTTAATAGGGGTTTTACTAATGAAAAGCTATGGGCAATTAGTGAATTGGATTGATTTAATAATGAGACAGAAACTGATATATGATGAATTAAAATATATTTATTGACAATTGTTGTTGGCAAATGACGCAGGCATTTTATTTATAAAGTAACATTACTCTAGGCCATTTAAACAATAATTGATACGTTGGCTATTATTTAATTGCTCCAATATTATTTAATGGAAGCAAATACCCTACTATATAACTAATCACTACATTAACTTTTACCAGTTATGCCCTTTCATCATCAGTTCGTGTGGCTATTGTACATGAAATCTAACAAAGTCTGGAGCGAAACTTAATAATACATCTGACTATAATAATTTTATATATCAACTATGGGCTTATAAAGCATCCCAGATAGCTTTAGATTGAACGGGTTTTCAAGATTGCTTCGGATCAATGCCGAAGACTGCATATTAGGGAGGGAGAGTTGGCTATAACGATTTTACTAATACGCTAGGCACAAGTAAAATATAATAATAAAGTGGCTCTGCGGATGGAAGAATAGTTTTAGGGTTTTTGTGACAAACAACGGTTTACCCAATAACCGGTCGTCATGCTGCAAAAGGGAACCTTTATTTGGTTCATAAGAAGCGGGGGACTTATGTGCTAATCTGGCCCGTAGCTCAGACTTCGCTACTGCACTACCCTATAAGAGAAGATGTGCTGGCAATGCTGTGGCTCCATCTTATATATAAAACAGCACGAGAAAAATATTAATAAGTTTCACATCCGCCAAGCCGAAGGATATTATAAATGAAATATCACATATTAAATGAACACAAGTTTATCAGCTTGATCAAAAGAGCCAACTCTTCTGTAGCATGAGAAATATGTATATGCTACTGATGGGAATATATACAAACTTTACTTTATCCCGTTCAATCTCTTTAGTTATCTATAACTACTAAACTTTTAAAAAGGAGGAAAAGTATATTTAATAAGGGACTTACGAATACTTTACTAAAAAAATATACTTATGATTGCACTCCAGGCTAGTTTAATCTTTAGTAATATAATAATTAAAGGTTGAAAAGCCACATTTTATATTTATATTAATTAATTTACTAAATGACAAAATATGAATTTGGGTTTCGAAACAGCGCACGAAATGACGCTATATAAATAATAATACGAAGATGTTAAATTTATATGTTTAAAAACATATTCTATAATTAAATGCACGCCGTTTCGAAACATAGGCACAACTAATAATAATTAAAAATAAGCAAAAGAAAAGCAAAATATAACTGCAGTGATTAAGTTATATAGCAAAACATTAATTAACACAGAAATTTACAAAAGTATTTCATATTATAGAATTTAAAGATTATTTGAAAAACAATTTAGAAAGAAGTTTCGATAATATGTTTAGCTAACCTGTTTTTTGAAGAAATCATGATTGTTTTTGAAATTCACAGAGCTCTGCTATTTTAAATAATATTATAACAGTTCTATAGCTGGACTGGATAGATTCGAGCTGGAACAAAGGTGAGTTCTTTGGCGGCTTATGGCATGTTCTTGTTCAGTTGCGAGACGATTTAAAATGGTGTTGGAACGAAGGCAATTCCCTTTTAGTGGCTTATGACATCTTTTATTTGGTGTAAGCTTGTTGGTTGTTGCTTCGGCATTTGATGGATTGAACTCGGCATTCCATCACGGGAACGGCATCAAAATTGTGCATGACTTTAGCCAGACATGGTAAAATTAAACAATTTATAACTTGGATAATAATAGCTCTTCAAAATCAAGATGGAGTATATCTTCCCGCTTAAAATAAGCCTATTTATACATTTTGACTAAACTTTAACACCTTTTTGGAATTTCATTAGCCTCGGGACCAAATGACTTTTAATTAAACAAAATAATATAATTTAATTTCTACAGCAGATAATGTCTCCAAGGTGTTACATTTAATTACTTAAAATTATTAAAATATATAAATTATATAATTTGATTCCGTTTCATTAATTAAATTCCTTTTTAAGTGTTAAAGAATGTTAAAGCTTAGCAGAAGGAACAGTATTCTGATTTAATGATAAAGTTTTTTGTTGCAAACAAAAATCAATCAGTAAACTAGATTTTACTTTTTACCCGGGGTGCAGTCACTAATTGATATCTTGTTTACACAAAATTCTCATTTTTAATTACAAATGGATGATTTTTATTTTACTGAAATAAATAACTTTTAACATATTTGTTCTTACAATATTATTTGTTTATTAAAAAAAGGGCAAATTTAAAGAAAATACTTTAGTTTCAATTATATATGTAAAACATTAAATCAGAAAACCGTTAAATATAATTTAAAGAAAAGGTTTTACAGGATCTTTATTTAAACTTAAATATATATATCATTCCAATGTTTAACTTATCCATCCAATACAAATATAATAGTGAATATAATTAAGAATTGACTGAAAATTAATAAAACATTTTATAATAAATTATGAGCATTTCTCTGCTATAATTTTATCAAACCTGTCTAATTATAGCGTGTTTTCGTATGTAAATGGATGATGCAATTTAAGCAGCCATTATAGCAAAGTTTTCCTGCTCAACTTATATATAACATTTTTACATTTAACATTTTTATATTTAAGATAGGTTCGAAACTAGTTCAGACGAGTAGGTCATTAGGTTGATGGTGAAACGGAAAGGGATTGGAGGTTTCCGTTTCAATATATATATATGTCAAAGACCATATAATTTAGTAAGAAAAATTAAGATTTATTAATATTAATTTAATGATAAAAATAAACATATTTTGAAAGAAAAATGTGTTTTTAGTTATTACATTTTTCCAAAACTGAAATCCTACCCAGGTGCAATTTTCAGCAGTAGCAAAAAAATATTTTAAAAAGCTTGAAGAGAATGAATTCTCTTAATCAATGTGATAAACAACCAAACTAGAAATTACATGAAAAACTTTCTTTACACTAATAAAAACAATCACCTACATTTAAATCCAATTGATTGGTCCACATTACCTTTAATTTGATTCTGAATTTTTGTTTTTATTAGTGTTGTTTTCTTTAAATGAACAAAAACTGCAAATTTTAATTTATTTTGTCCTGTGATTTTACAGTTTACAACATTCTATATCTCTGCAATAACAATATAATAACTTTATCCAGCTGGTAAATAGTTTAATGAAAAAGTGGCAGTTATATATTTTAATATTCCACACAGTCGTTCCAGAAAGATACTGTAAATTATAATATATATATATATATATATATATATATATATATATATATATATATATATATATATATTTATATATATATATATATATATATATATATATATGCCATTACATCACTGTCAATAAAAAGATAAAAAGAATAAATGGAACCACTCTCAAGTAAAATTGTAAAAAAAAATTAATGAATTTATTTAAACCAATATATAAAATTGCACACATGAAAAACTATTAAATAAATAATTACTTAAAAGTAAGTTAAAATTAAAATCTAAAGATAAAAGTTCACTTTAAAATAATGTAAAAGAAAATAATAAAAACTGTTAATTAGTTTCTATTGAAAAATTATGTTTAAATCTCAGGAGAATGGAAATGTTTTTTTTTTTTTTTATTTAAATGAAATGATTAAATAGCAAACAGGCCCTTGAAGGCATTTAAGTGATCAGTCAAAAAAGTGATATTAAAAAATACCTAGTAATAAAATATGATGTTCCCACTCAAAAGTAAATTGACCAATAAATGATGGGAATGAACACATGGTCCACAGAGAAAATCATTATTGTCAATAAGATCACCATGAAGCCAGGCAAGATTGATCCTGTAATTTGATAAGGAATTCAAATGATATAAAAGGGAAGAAAATAAAACTTTGGTTAAGTGGAGTTTTGTTGTTTGATATTACTCTTGTCATGACATAATTTAATCATATTTATGTGTATTATGGACCTCAAAAATATAAGGGTCATGTAAAAAAGTAGTTTCTTGTATTTCCACCAGCTGAGGCAACCCCCGGAATTATGGATCACAATAAGCTGTAAACAACAGACTGGACTTCCCAAAAACAACAATAATACCAAATGGACATCGATTGGAGTTGTGCATTGTGTCATGGACCACCAAGAGGAACTTCAAATAAACTTAAAACCATGGAAAGTATAAACTTTATAATCTAGAAAGAACTTTTCAAATACTATATCTAAATGGTACCTAACTCATAGTCTCTTATATGATTAAGCAGAAATTTAATGGATGTTCTATTTTCTTTTAATATGTTTGATATTATTATTTCCATTCTCGAAATTTCTTTCAAGTAAATAATTTAAAAATAAGTGTAAATGGCTGCATACATTTGTAACATTATGACAGTTTACATGGGTTAATTTTGGGCTATTTGTTTTGTAGTTGAATCAATGTTGGTGGAGAGATGTATAGGTGTTATATGTCAATGTGATGTGATGAGGTGCATTGGATTCTCATTCCCTTGTGCCACATTAGCATACTCAAAATAGTACCCAACTGAATGCATGGCCCAAAAATGTAGCCATCACATTGCCCATGGGTGTAGATGTATTTTCTATGCCACTGATCTCCTTATGCTCTGGTTGGTGATAATAAGATGGCAAAGACCACAATCCCCCCATCATGGAGTATGTCTAATATATATTCCAAATGACTACCTCGCCAGGCAGATGATATCATGCTACAGATGCATATTCCTCTCTGCATGGTATTTTATGCTAACATCCTCATTTTGCATTGATCACATCAGTATATCAATAATCTGGCACTGGTTTGGATGCAAACTTGTAGCCTGGGGTTAAAAGAATCAAGTATATAAATGTGTATTCTATGTAGCATATTTACATTTAACAAAAGTATTGAAAATGTATTAAATCTTAAATTTATCCATCTGTACAAATGACATAAATTAAATTAATTTAGTTTCCAGAATGTTTTTTAATGTGTGTGAGTAATAATAAAAATGTTTTTTTGATTAATTGTGGCAGTAACTTATTTTTATATATTTTTATTAATAATATTTTTTTAAAGAATCAAAAGTTAGAGAATTTTTAAATAAATAGAAATCATATTTTAAGCTCAGCTTCTCTATGAGATAGTCGCTAGGGCAATCGGTTCATAAAAGTTGACATCTTACTCATACTTATCTGCCTGCTGTATACATTTTCTAAGTTCTAATAACCTAGTGGCACCCTGGTATGGTAGTTAGGAAAAGAGTCTCAGCCCAACCGTTATAATATATATATATATATATATATAGATTTATGAATATTTAATAGTAAGATATTAAGTTTAACACATTATTTTTAAAAGAAAAAAATAATAATAAAAATAAATCGCGAATAACTTTTTATTTGTGTGTGTCATTCCAAAATTATGATAAAATTGGAAAGGAACTAAAATGCTACAACATAAAAACAACATTTTCTACTGAATAAAAAGATTAATGATATTCTAATCCAATATAAAGATATAAACCCTTTAGGAGGCCAAGAAATCTATTAAATCCCATGTGGCATATGCGCAACTACATAGGGAGAAGCAATTGACTAAGTATAAATGCTAGAAGAGTTGAACACATTAATGAAAAAAAAATTCTCAACATCTTCAGCACTTGCTCACCATGTTTTACATACTGGCCATTGCCAAGACTTCCCAAATACCAAAATACTATTCACATGCAATAACCATGATCGAAGAATATTTAGAGAAGCTATAGAATTGTTTTAAAACAAAAATTCCATTAATAAACGAATCTATAAAAATGCCAACTAAACATTTTTTAATGCAAATATATAAATAAATAAAAATACTGCTAAATGAATATCAGACTATTCAACAATCACGTGAAACAATTCTATATTTTATATTCATGTAATTATTATTATATATTGTTTTCAGGATAAGTGTTATCTTACCAAAACATTGGTAATAAATTTGTTTTATTTTATTAAATTTTATTTTATTCTATTCAACATGGCTACTCCTGAAAACACGCTTCATGAAACATTCATTTCAATATATATATACATGGATGTTATGTACTCCTTTTCTTCTATGACTATTCTTAAATATTCCTAATATAATTAAGCAATACTAACCGGAGGATAAAATTATAAAAAATTTAAATGGTATATGTATAAAATTGATTATATAATTTATTATATTAAAGAACTGTAACATATTTGTGAATCAAAAGATTGAAATCACACTCTCTAGAGTTCATTGTCAAATAAGATATTAGGCAATATATTTCATCAGACAACTTCTAAATTATAGTCATGTAAAATTCAAAGGAGGTTTTAAGGAAACGCCGCCATTGGGTGTTCCAAACTCTTACATGTCACTAAACCTCAAATAAGATTAATAATAATAATTTATATAAAACTAATTTTAAGTGCTTTATTTCAAAGTACATTAAAAAAAAAAAAACACAATTATAATTAATTACATTTTTATAAATGTTATAGTGAGCACATATAATAATAACAATAATAAAAAACTCATAACTTTTAAACTTATTATACCAATTTTAAAAGTGAAACCATTTGCTAAAAATTATGTGATATTGATTAAAAATGCTTCAGCAATTTATTATTTAGCGGTTTATTAAAATTTAACGGCTATTTTAATTTACATATTAGATAAATTGTTTGCGGACTGTATTGTTTTTACATATAAGTATAACGTGTTTGCGTGAAAAAATTCGCATGAATACACACACATATATATAGTGTGTGTGTACTCGCGCACTTGTGAGAAAGTGTCTATAAATAAAAAGTCGAAATTTGCATTATTGGACATAAACAAATGAATTTATAATCAGTAATGAGATGTTTGTTCACATAAACAAATATACGGGGTTTTTTTAATTAACGGATATTTTATTAGTATTATATTCATTCAAATTCTGGGGTTAACAGTGGCATGATTTTGCTTTATAATATTAAATTGTTTCGACAAGCAGACACTCCTTATAACAGACATAAGCAAACAATAATAATTTGCGTTTTATTTAGTAATTAAATGCTGCGAATATATCGTAACATTGAAAACATATAAATGAATATATAATTAAAAATACGAAGATATGATTGTTATTAACAATAGCGAGCATTTTCTACAACATAAAATACATACACAAATATTAATATTAAAAATAAAAATAAGAAAATATTAAATTTGAACAAATCTAACAGCGCATCATCATCAGTAATGAGTTACCTATCAAAATTAAAATATTTCATACCCTCGAAGTGGAAAATTAAAATATTTCATATTATTCAATATATAATTAATAGATGAAATACTCAGGCTTATATATACCTTTGTCTATATATGTAATAGATAGGGTACGAGCACAGACTATCACATGACCCACCACTCTCCACACTATCTCATAACACTGATACAACTGAACACACATATGACGAAAAGATAAATAATCACCAATATACGTATTGCATGCTAAACCAGCAATCATCAGTTGGTCCAGATTACCATCTCCACACATATATGCTACAAGTGCTCAGATATATATTAAGATAGCAAATCCTCCTACTTTAATGGACAGGCTTCAATGTACTCCACACTCCAACTCTTCAACTGTCCATCCAATTGAAAATCTGATGATGGAATGCTGAAAGGCCACCCTTAGGCTGATATTGTTGTCATACCCATGTTGACCTAAAGGTCAATCTGACCCCTCATGTACAGGACATAATCCATTAAATACATATACAAGGGATAGGCAGACATCTCCAATATGTAATAGATGAAATACACAGGCTTATATATACCTGTGTCTATATATGTAATAGACAGGGTACGAGCACAGACTATCATCTATTACATGTTAGAGATGTCTGCCTATCCCTTGTATATGTATTTAATGGATTATGTCCTGTACATGAGGGTCAGATTGACCTTTAGGTCAACATGGGTATGACAACAATCTCGGCCTAAAGGTGGCCTTTGAGCATTCCATTATCAGATTTTCAATTGGATGGACAGTTGAAGAGTTGGAGTGTGGAGTACATTGAAGCCTGTCCATTAAAGTAGGAGGATTTGCTATCTTAATATATATCTGAGCACTTGTAGCATATATGTGTGGAAATGGTAATCTGGACCAACTGATGATTGCTGGGTTAGCATGAAATACATATATTGGTGATTATTTATCTTTTTGTCATATGTGTGTTCAGGTGTATCAGTGTTATGAGATAGTGTGGAGAGTGGTGGGTCATGTGAAAGTCTGTGCTCGTACCCTGTCTATTACATATATAGACACAGGTATATATAAGCCTGTGTATTTCATCTATTACATATTAGAGATGTCTACCTATCCCTAGTATATGTATTTAATGGATCATGTCCTATACATGAGGGGTCAGATTGACCTTTAGGTCAACATGGGTGTGACAAAAATCTCAGCCTAAGGGTGGCCTTTGAACATTCCATCATCAGATTTTCAATTGGATGGACAGTTGAAGAGTTGGAGTGTGGAGTACATTGAAGCCTGTCCATTAAAGTAGGAGGATTTGCTATCTTAATATATATCTGAGCACTTGTAGCATATATGTGTGGAGATGGTAATCTGGACCAACTGATGATTGCTGGTTTAGCATGAAATACGTATATTGGTGATTATTTATCTTTTCGTCATGTGTGTTCAGGTGTATCAGCGTTATGAGATAGTGTGGAGAGTGGTGGGTCATGTGAAAGTCTGTGCTCATACCCTGTCTATCAATATATAATTATAGTCACTTATTAATCTCTTAAATAGAACTAATCTAAACAAATTTAATTATGAAAATATTTACTTATGTCCTTTAAGTTTTCAATGATCTTCTATAAAATGTTTTATATAAACTATCTGGATTTCACTAGTTAGATATTCTTTACTAATTGATTTTTTTTAACGTTTTGAAAGTTGGCTAAGATGTGTATATGATTTGAAATACAGGCATTCTTCATATACTTGGAGCTTAATTGTAAATATAGGAGATTTAAACTCAGACTTTCAAGCCCACTTCATCTATCCACACTATCTCATATCACTGATATACATGACTACACATAAAGAAAAGGTAAATATTCACCAATAATCGTATTTCGCATTAAACCAGCACTTCGCCGTTGGTCCAGATTATCATCTCCCATATATATATAATCGGTGCTCAGTTTATATTAAGATAGCAAATCTTCATACTTTAATAGACAGGCTTCTATCTACTGCAACCTCCAACTCTTCAGCCATCCACCACTAAAAATCTGATGGTCGAAAGCCCAAGTCTCATGCTGATGCCAATATTATTGCCATGCCCATGTTGACATCAAGTCACTCTGACCCCTCATATATAGGACCAAATATATAGAAGAGAGATGAACAGGATGCAGGCTTAATGTGTAAGATTTGAAATACAGGCATTCTTCATATACCTATTTAAATGGATGAGACTATCCATGAGGGATCAGAGCGACTTGATGTCAACATGGGCATGGCAATAATATTGGCATCAACTATCATCAGATTCCCAATGGCAAGGATGGCTGAAGATTTGGAGGTTGCAGTAAATTAAAGTTTGTTTATTAAAGTATGAAGATTTGCTATCTTAATGTAAACTGAGCACTGATTATATATATATATATGTATGGGAAATAATAATCTGGACCAACTGAGCACTGATTATATATATATATATGTATGGGAAATAATAATCTGGACCAACTGATGAGTGCTGATTTAGCATAAAATACATATATTGGTGATTTTATTTATCTTTTCCACGTGTGTGCAGTCATGGGTATCAGTAGTATGAGAAAGTGTGGATAGTTGAAGTGTGATTGAAAGTCTGTGTTCAATGTGTATATATAGACAATGGCTGAGTGCTCTTTTGCTCAATGAAGTCAAATTCATAGCACTAATTAGCTGGAGGTTGCACTGTATAATTGATAAGAATGCTAATTTATGTAAATTAGTAATTTACATATTCCATTTTTTAGATAGTTGAACACTATTGCCTTTTTTATTGACTGCATGAAAAATGTTAGAAATAAACCAAGGTTCTTTTATCTTTTGTTTTTTAGAACAGACGATCTTAATATCTACTAGGTCAAAATTTGGCCAGACTCTTGATCATGCACTAACAAAATTAGTTTTTGCACATTTGTAAAAGGACTTGAGTTGTGAGATCCTGGTGCAAATGTTAGTATGAGAATCCCCATAATATACCGATCTACAAGACTCATTACTGCATTCAATTTTATAAACAAGTTGAGGGGGGTGTAATCCTGTGATATTTTATCCTTTGTATTGTTCAATAGCCTATTTAAATTGTTGGGAGAAATTTGGGAGGGGAGTCTCAGACTTACATTATATGTGTTAGAGTAAACTGTCTTCATTTGGTGTTATAGCTTTGATATGTAAGGCAAAATAATCCATGGGTTATTATCTATCTTCTGTGTGTGTACCTGTTTTATTTTGTTCTAAAATTTATTAATGTGTTGCTTAACGAATGGCTGGTGTAACTGATTTTACATAGATTCTTTATGCAGGTCTCTATATTAGCTTTTTGATCTGCCTCATATTTGCAAAGATTGAAATTTCTGTTTAAGAAACTTTTTACCCCAGCTAATTTATAAGTTGTAGTGTAAGAGACTGAGAATGAATTGCAGCATGAATTTTAATGGGCTTAATGATCATTTTATAATTCATTGTGTGGTTATTCCATTGAATATATATGACAAAAAAATTTCAGACCTTTAAAAGCATTTTCTTGTTCTATTTTCCATTGGAGTGCTGATTTTTGTTCTAACTCTTTGCACATCTTGGTAATGTATTCCTCTGGTGCACATTTTGCCAATATACCATTTATATATCAAATTGGATTCATTAACTAAATATTTAGAAATAACTTCAACGTCAGATTTAGTCAGTGATATGCTGACAATAATGCCTCTCATGGGCAAACCCATAAATCAAGAATAATTCAATTGTTGAACAACATTGTGATGTCATTATCAATACATTTTAGCATGTAAATAATAAATTCTCTTTTTTGATAGCTGTATTCAGTGTTTTGCAGCATTTCTTGTTTTACACTACTTGATTGTTTATATGGAACTGACCTATAGAGTTAAATGATGTTAAGTGATATGTGTATATAGTTTTCTTTCATTTGACAAGTGGTGATAAATTAGATGAACTCTAGAGAGGATTTGGTCATGTATTTTCCCAAAGCCAAGATATGTGGTAGGCCATTCAGCATTGGTTTTGGTGACATTGTAGTAATATGCCCTTCCAATATCAATCATCAATGAACAAAATATAAATTTTCCATGTGCAACTTTATATTTGCAAATAGATGAGGCAGAATTGCTGCAGATGGATACATTTTAAAATATTGTAGTCTGTTGTATTCTTGTTGTAGTGTCTTCTTAATATGTATGTCACAAATTTATCTTTTGTGGCCTTTAATTTATGAATTTGGGTGGTTGCTTTTTAATTATATAGCCATAGTATTTAATAGCATGAATTTATTGTCCTTACCTTCTTTAAGGCATATATTAATTTACATGCATTTTTTAGATTCATCTAAGTTTTTCAACAATGTTTTATTACTGGATTTGTATGATATGGAATGGAATGCTTGACTGTTTCTCCAATTATATTTTCTCTCCATTTTCACATTTAGCTTCTATATTAGCAATTATTTCAAAAAGTGGATTTTTCTAGGGTTCTTTGACAAATTTTGGTCTACATTCCAGCAAAAACTTAAACTTGGTGAGAAATTGTATATGTGCAAAATTTACCAAGCTTCCTTTCTTGTCTGAGTCTATTTATGTTCTTATTTTGAGAAGAAATTATTTTTTAACGTATTTCATGTTTAACTGCAACAAGGTAATACAATATTGTTCAGTTATATTGTCAGATACTTCATAATAAGCCTATTTTTATTTTTCTCCATTCATTATTTTTTAAAGCCCTTCTGCAGCCTTGAATAATACCCTTTAGTAATTGTATTTTTAATTGATGTAATATTCTCTCACACTGCTGTATATTTGGAAAATACTTTAAATTTTAGCCATGTCCCTAAAAATAATAATCTTTCCTTCTGTCTTGCAATGAGTTTATATAATAACGTCATTAACTTATAGTGTTGATGGTTGTCCATGCTGTAATGTACTATTCATTTTCCCCCACTATGCTCATGCTAATTGTAATTGATTTATTTCAACACTCTGAATACTGGCTAAGAAGTGGTTTTATTCAGTATATGAAGCCAGATTCATAGTGCTCATTACCTGCAGGAGGCATTGTATAATTTATATAGAATTCTAAGTTAGTAATTTGGTAATTTACAAATTCCATTTTTTAGATAGTTGAATAATATATATATATATATATATATATTATTCACAGTCAATAATATATATATATATATATATATATATATATTATTGACTGTGTGGGAATTGTTAAAAATAAATCACATCTCTTTTATCTTTCACATTCTGTTATCATGTTCACTACAGGATTAAAAATATGGTCTCACTGTTGTTCATACTCTAAGACAATAGATTTACATTCAGAATCATTTTTCAAACATTTGTATAAGTACTAGCATAGTGAGATTCTGATGGCAATGTTTGCATATTGAGCTACTGCATTCAATTTTATAAACAATCTGTGAGATTGATACTGGGATATTTTTATCCTTTCTATTATTTAATAGTTTGTTTAAATTGGTGGATTCTCAGACTTACTTTATACATATTAAAGCATATTTTATTCATTTTTTGTTATAGCTTTGGTATGTAAAGCAAACTTAGCCATGGTTTATTATCTACATGCTGTGTGTTGTGTCTGTTATATTTTGCTATAACATTTTTAACAGTGTTGATTAATGTGTTGTTGTTGTTGTGACAAAAGTAAGATAGAGACCTACACATAAAGGATCTATGAAAAATTGGTTACAAACAAACATAAATTTTTGCAACAATTCAAATCTCACTTCAAATTAACAACAATTTATAATTTATAATTTCAAAATAATTTCTTCCATATAGATTTAAAAATATTGTTCACACATTTGTTTGAAAATGTATTATTATATACAATGTATTTGATATATTTTTTAGTTTTCATATAATTAATAATTATTTCATATTATTTTTATATAAATAATGAGTTTCCAAAAAAAATCCACATTTTATATCTTTCATCAAGTGTCATAGTGATAATCAACATGTAGAAATAAATTTAATATAATCTTCAGGCCTATGATTTTAGACTAATAATTTTAGCCATTAATTAATTACAATTATTTAACCCTTTAATAGTTCATATTTTTTCCAGAATCCCCAATGACAAATTAGTTTAAATATACAAATATACAACTATTTAATCAAAATTACTTTATTCTTTATTATATTTTTGGAAATTTTGTATTATTTGTTACAAATATATGATTACCAATGAAAATTATTATTTCAATGTTGAAAATATATAAAAAAAAATATATAAAGTGAAATACATAGTAAAATTTACAAAGAACAATATTTTTTTCTTTGTTGGATGGTCACTGCATTGATCATAAAAATGTTAAAACTAAAGAAATAGAATTGTTTCAACTTCATTTATAAAGTCTGAGTAAATTATTATTCAGATAACTTAAAGCTAATGAAATGTATACTTACAATTTAAAATACTAATTATAATGTTTAAACAATGACAAAAATAATTAAGCTATGGAAATGTCAAAAGTTTCTTTTGCAGCCAATTACAAGTTAGCTCAACAATACTGATTTTTTTGACTCATCTTCTTGTAAAAGGTAAATATTTTTGGAATAAAATCTGAATCTAATCACATTATTTTTTAAAAAAATAATTAGTATACTAATATAAAAAATAATTATAAATATGTAAATAAACTATGGAAAATGTGTGTTTTCATTTGTAAAATCTAAAAAAAATTAAATATGCTCAAAATCTTGCAAGCACTCACATGTAGGCAGAACTAAAAACTATCAATCAGCAACATTGCAACCAAGCTTTCAAACCATTTCTAAAAAGTTTCACTAGAAAAACTGACATCCTGAGAAATTTTTTTTATTAATAAATTAATATTATATTAGTTCCAGTTTTATTGTCAAAGAAAAACAAACTGGCAAAATATCACTAAAGACAGCAGAAGTCTGATTTAAAGCCAAAACATATCAACACCAATACAACTATATCTCCCAGTAACAGGTCAATTAAGAATATGTATTTGTCTACAAAAAAATGTTTAATCTTGAAATATATGAAACCTATACAGAAATTCCTTTGAAGAAAAAATAAAATTCATCATCTTTTGTTTTTTTTTAATAAAAAAATAATAATTTCGAAAATTTTCACATTTTTTTCAAAACTAACAAATATAGCATTTCTTTGTCTTCAATAAACACTATGATTGATTCATGATCAAGTTTATTTGTAATTTGAACTTTCCTCTTTTTCTTTATATTGTAAATCAATTAAAATTTTGGAAATGGTCTAAAACAAGTCTTTACAAAAACATTCCATAAAACATAAATATAATATGAATATCAAATAGTAAATAGTTTTCAGATTTTTTTATGTAATCACATCAATGATATAGCCAAAGAGAATGCTAAAGTTAGAAGACAATAGATATGGGCACCTGGATTGTAGAGGCCCTTTCATTATATATATTCAAAAAAGTATTAAGGTACATGTTATAAATATTAGAAAGGAACTTTTTAAAATTTTATGTAGGGACTTAAAATTCTACTTCCTAGAAGACACTATAAATTTCTATTAGAATCGCTTCTCTTTTACATAGCATTATTACTTTTTAAAAATACTTCACATATAAAAATATAATATTTAAAACTTTTATGCTAAAAATGTCTTTAACTTTTTAGAAGAAGTATTTGCACAATGATAATGAAGATTGGATTTTTCTTATCTATGTGATGTAAAATTTCATTACAGTTTAAGTTAATAAGAAGACACTGAAATATTACACTTTCTTTCACCAATTTTGCATAAAAGTTAGAACAAGATTAATGCTATGCATGAAAATAGTATTGAGTGTAAGAATTTTTGTTATCATAATTCCCAATACTAATAAATTGTGTTTAAATACAATATAAAAATGATTAAAGAAAGTCAAGTACATAAAATGTAGAATCAATAATACTATTCATTAACAACAATCTGCATCAATATTTTTTTTTAAATATTCTAGAATGTGTAAGAGAACTTTAGTTATAATAATGTTACAATTGTAAATATATATATATATATATATATATATATATATATATATATATATATATATATATATATATATATATATATATATATATATATATATATATATATATATATCAATAAATAAAAAAGATCAAGTAATTCAATTTATAGATTAAAAAACACTAATGAATCATTAATTCAAAAGCATGGTATGTTACATGAACATAATCTATAATAGTAAAGATTTTACAAAATTTGTTATTGAAATTCTTTTATTTTCTATTGATTGTGGATATATTAATAATACAATTAACAAACACATTTCAGTACATTTCTTACAATTTATAATAATTATTTTATATTTTATATATATATATATAGGCATAAAAATCATATAAAGGAGAACAAAAGATCAAGTAGTTACTGAAAAAAAAAATACAAAGATGACTTATAAGTTATAGAAATGATAAATGAAACATTGGGGAATCCGAATATATACTGTATATATAAAGGCTGAATGCATTTACAATATTGAAAATTAACATTATGTATTATAAGAATGTTTAGTAGTGAAAGAATAAGATGAAAACAGAGTTGATGTCTACAGAAATGGATTACTAGCAAAAATCTATTGGAAAATGAAAAGAGAGTATGGATAATAATAAAAGAATTTGGGGTATAATAGATATTGGACACATTCTAATAAATGAAATCAGAAAAAGACAGTTGAAATAATATATCTGCAGAGAAACATGAGTTGCCAAGAAGGAATGGATAGCTAAAGATATTCTCAGAAACTTATAGATAGACATAGAATTGGAAATTGAAGAACATAATAGAGCATTATAGACTCATTAGAAGAAGTGCTATGTATTGCAGCCATTAATGCATTTACCTCACGTGCCCATAACCTAAAGACTAGATAAAAATTTGACCTTTTTTTCTGGATTCAAACAGGCAATAGAAATTTTCATCTGAAGTAATTGTCCACAACCAAAATAGTAATAAATAGATATTTTAAATATTCTTAGCTAGAGAATGGGGAAAATAAGAAGCAAAAACTAAAATCGCTCGTAAATTAGACTATTTTGTTAATATTTCTAATTCTGGATTTAATAATACATTCTCTTAATATATATAGTATGGAGTAATTTCTGATTATTACTCACAATCATTCAGAGGCTGGTATCATCATATTTAGACAAACAATAAATAAATAATTTAGGTGAATAGATAAGAAAGTCGATAGTTAAATAAAAATTTATAACAAAGACATAAAATGATGCATATTTTTATAGAGCACCTTAAACTATTCAAATCCATAAATTCATAGAAATTTTCTAAATGAAGTTATTCATTACCATAAATTTCAATTAAAAATGAAGTTAGCATTGTTTTTTTTTTTTTTTAGAAATATTAAACATCAAAAAGCTATTAAAAGAAAATGTATTTTTCAATAAATGTTAATTTTTAAAAACATTTAAAAATCTCAAGATAATAAAAATCGTTCAACAAGTTATTCCCAGAATTCTGCTGCCTTTCTTTACTAATCACCATTTATGTGAAGCAAAACATTGCATGAAAAGATGATTATTACAAATTAATCAGCGATGACAAATGACTCAAGCAGAAACCACTATCTTGATGGCTTGATATTACTAAACACATCCTTAGTCTGTCAAAATTTAAGGAAAAGATTTATTATTTGTAAAAATTTGAACTGAAAGTTGTTACAAAATCTTAATAAAAAATAAGAAACAAAAACCTATAAATCTAAAATCCATTAATAAATAAAAATGTAAACAAACACACTTCTTGCACTTCCAACAACTGCTAATAGATTTATTTTCATTTTTAATTTCCTAAAAAAAAAGTTTACTTTTAAGAAAATATTTATGAACAATGTAATTTAATGCTGGAAATGCAATTTTAGGAAAAAGTTTATGAACAGGATATTTGATATATAGTATTGCAAAGCGCCACTCCCAAAAATAATATCATGGTTTCTATGACAATTTAATTATATTTTTATTACTCTCATTTATTAAAAAGATATTAAATTAGGAAGTCATTTTTGTTTGGCATTAAACTACAATCAATAATATTGTCTTTTATAGACGAAGTATAATTTCGATTACAAAAATAAATTAATATGTTAAAATAGTCTAGTAAGTAGTATATTATACTTTTTTCTTAGAATTTAAAAAGTCTTTACTTATATGAATCTGTTAGCCCACTACATACAATTTTACGAGCACTATTCTCAGATAATTAGCTTCACTTAAGCTTAAAAAAAGTATCCAGAAAACAGTACATTTATTTTATTAAAAAACGATTTAATCAATTTGTTCACTATGTCTGAAAATAATATGCAATGTAAATAAAATTTTAACTTCTTTATTATCAGAATTATGATTATATTAAAATTACAATCATTTTTTTGAAAATAAATGTCATGTATTTTAAAAGTCCTTAATGACTGTAATAACTCTCCATTTGTTCTTAGGTTATACTCATTCCTTCCTTGTCCTTCTTTACCAAGTCTGTAATGATTATGATCCCTTCACACCACTTATCCTTTTATCATTTCTCTGCTATTTAAACTCTTTTGTTATCCACTAGTCCTTACCCATCCAAGACATAAATAACTAATCATAATGGGAGCTACAATGTAATGATTGGTTTCCTTAGTATTATTTTTATCCTGATTTAATATACATATATCGAAATGGCATTACAACTTAATTATCTCTAATGGGTATTTTGTGTCCACCCCAGTTTACAGTAATACGCATCGCTACATATTTCAACACGTATGCATATAAGAAGAGCTATTTCAAAAAGACTATTAAAATTGTAATTATTGTTAAATGTATACATTTTTAATATGAATATATAGGTAAAAAGCAGCACACAATTATTAAATAGTTTTCTATAGATCAAAGTTCTTCGTCAATTCTCAAAAAAAAAAAAAAAACTCAATGAAGTAGGGAAGACATTACACATTAAGTTTCCCAAACTTTAGCTTTCATTTTTCTATTTAAGAATAGCTACACATCTATAAATATATAACATTAAACACAGTTGTTTTTAAACTGATTTCCACCTTAGTACCAGGCAATAATATAACAAGAAAATGAATCACTTTCTCATTGGTCTCCTTTATATATAAAGAAGATTGTCTTCAATCCTTACAGTAGAGAATAGGATATATTAATCAATCCAACCGCTTCATTGTTTTTATATTAACCAAACAAATAGATTTTTATTGCCAAAATCAAAAAAATACCTTTCCTTAGTTTATTTTAACTTTGTAATAAACATTTAACAATGTATAAATAATAAAGTAATTTACAGCGTAAATGAATATATATATATATATATAACACAATCATTTTTAAATGCTGTTACATAAAATATTACACATTCCCATCTAAGTAAATGAAAATATTGTAATAAAAAAATTAATCACTTTCTCATTGATCCTCATTATATATAAAAGAGATTATCTTCCATACTATATATATAATAAAACAAAAAATTGTTAACTTTATAAAATTTAGTATCATTATCATGATTTTCAGCCATTATCAATCCATTGCTTCTTTCAAAGCTTAATCCAGATTCTCTGATCTATAGCTTCTCTTCACCACATCCCTTTTGACTATTAAACTAAATATTTTAGCTTGGGTCCATCAATATAAATTTACAGTTACTTTGCAACAACATTACTAATATACTTAATTTATTATATGGAAATATTCTTAATCATTCTTTTGTTAACTTCATATGTAATCCACGATGATATGTAACCAAAATAGCTCCCTGAGGAAGATGAATTGATGTTAATAGGATACCAGAAAAAGTATGTCTAAATTCTGCATTCTCATAATTATAAAAAATTTTGTCTAAGTTTACATCTTCCATTTGGTTCTAAATAAGATCAAGACAAAAAAAAATATGCTGCTATGGCTACTAATGCAAGAAATTCTAGCCTGAGATTATTGTAATGGTCATATTTGTACATTCCCGCAACAAAATACAGAGTTCAAGCAAAATGTAACAAAGCTGACTAAACCAAGATGGTGAAATCTCAAATCGGGCCAACATCAACTCATTTCCCAGTGCTCCATGATTTAATGCCCTATGAATGACATTTATGAGGTTACACTTGGTCTCAATTTCTTCAGTGAGCTGGTTGAGCAAAGGGAGAAATCCAAGACTCAGGGAAAAATTAATAACTTAGCACAAATTAGAGACCAACTGAACTATTTGACACTCTATGACCAAACTCAAATAATGCATAATATATTATTAATAAAAAATCAGGATGATTTGGAGTAAATTGTGAGAAACACATTGAGCAATGATAATTTTCAATATATGTAATAAGAAAAAATTTAAATGAGTTAATTAAAAATAAATGATAAGAACATAAAATTACAATAATGATGAGATGGACAATGGTGCACTAATTTCATCTTGATAGCAATGTAATTTATATATTATCTGTGGTCTAAGACTCATGCCTAATATTGTGATATGCCAAGCTAACCTTTAAGTTTGCTAATGGTAAGTTAAACATTTACCATGCCGATACATATCTAGAGCATCAAGCTACATATTTTAACCTATTACCAATGAGCAATTAATATGCTTGAAATACAGATTCATTAGACAAAACCAGATTCTGAGTTCAGACTAATGCTGAAGTTTACTAAAAAGACATAATGAACTGGTTATTGTAGATTGACATCTGAGACTATGGCATTAAAATATTAAATTAAAGAGCATGGTGTGAATATGCAGTTAATCATGGTATTCAGTACCTAGTACTTGGTACCCTTGGACCGAATGGCTTGCTAGAGTAATGAGGAACATTTCTAGTTTGGTAATTCGGATAAGCTTTGAATAAGATTCTGCACCCTCATGTTCCAGTTCTAAAAATATAGCTATCTGAAGTAAAGAATGGGGTGTCCTGTCACCGAAAACTCATTTAAGAAGGCATAGCAAGGTGTTATTGCATGTTATGTGCTTAATAAAGACACATTCGCAATGCTTAATGATAATACTATACCTAGTTAAATACCTAAGAAGTGCACTTAAATATCTATAGTTTCAGTCTGCTGAAACTAACTTGACCCAGTTCATAAGATAGCATATCATAATGATGCTAAGAAAGGGTTAATTAAATATCAATCTATTATATATATTGTGCCCTTTTGTATGGGTCACCATCTAATTTTGTGCTAATCTATTAAAAATTTTAAATTTAAGATATATTTGAATATGTGATGTTAATTTTGCTTATGGTAATATTTCAAAAGGTTTAATTAAAGCAATCTATGAGTATTTGATATGTGAGATTGTGCTGATATTGAGAGAGACATTTTAAATGATGATGATTATAATATATGGTTGGGAAAAAATGGCCATAATCAATACTGCATTAATATATTTAATAAATAGGTATTTAAAGCTAAAAGTGTTTAAAAGACAAGTAAAATTAAATGTATATATTTATTGTTGATAAAATAATATTATAAAAGAATATAAATATTTTAATTATTATAAGTACTTAAATAGAAGATTAGTATTTGATTTTAATAATATCGAATAATTATTTTAAAATCTATTATAATATTTTATTTATTTAAAAAATATTTATTTTATAAAAAATGCAATTGTTAGTTTATTTTTAGACTATGACAAGCGTTTCTTGTGTTGTAAAGAACAGATGTTAGTTAGACATGCACACACATGCTTGGAAGTTATTTAGCAAAGTTGCAAAACTATTTTAAAAAATTATGTTGTAAAATTTATAAATAATACGTGAGTTATCACGAGATAAAAATAAAGATATTCAATGTGAAATATTAAATCTGATTTTAAAATATTGTTTTAAAAATATGACGTATAAAAAAAACTTAGTGTATTTTAAATAATCTTATAAAAGTTAAAATTAAAATCAAGTAAGTAAGAATATTTTGAAAAAATGTTTAATAGATTTAAATAAATGATAAAGAATATTTTAGAAATTTAATAATGTAATAAATATTAAATATTAAATAAGCCATTATTTATTTTTAATTTTGTGTTGTTGGTAAATATGTAAATAAGCCAGCAAGTTGATTGTTTAATCTACCAATCAAATGGGAAGTTTCTTCCGGTATAAAAGCTCAATTCAATTGTTAGGAGAGGACTTCGTGATTGAATTTTAAGTTAATTGTGTTATTTAAAAATAGCTACGTAAATTTTATAGACGCTTTTAAAATCATTTTTCAAAATTATAAGAGTGTCTTGTAAATAAGTTATAGAAATTTTAAATGATAAACATGCAGTGTTAATTTAATTTTTCCCTATCATTCGTCTCTATTAAGCTCAATTTACAAGCAAATAGTCATGGGAACATCATATATAGTGAAAATATATCGGAAACTTTATACTAGAAGTATGATAAACGCTGGATTAGTTTGGAAAATTACGAGATGGAGAAAAGTAATATTTTGGACAGTATATAATTTTAAAAGCTAATTACTATTGACTATTAGAAAATAGATATTTTAAAAAATAAAATACTTCTTTATGAAGAAAGTATTTTTTTTGCAAGCTATAAATTTAAATATATCTTAAGTAAAGATATTAGAAATAAAAGTAGTTTTATAAATACTTGCCTTGTTAAGTCTTTATGTTTAAAAGACTGAATATTGACAATTTTGGAAGGCAAATAAATTGAAAATATAATTAGCTAAAAGTCTTAATATAATAAAAATTATTATATTGAAATAATTTAAACGCTGGTCGTTTTAGATGAAGAAGCTTATTCTTACCTGGATATTTTGTTAAGAAATGCGCAAGTAATATGTGGACGTCCCAGTTAATTTAAAATAATTAAATGATCATTTTTCATAAACTATAGACTAATTTAAGATAATAACTTTAAATAATATTTTTAAAGAACTGCATCCGGATCAGATAAACTATTTTAATTTTATTATATTTTATAGAAGAATTGATTAACTTTTATTTTATTTTAAAAGAACATTTTCATTTTTCATAAACTTTTAAAAAAACATGTGATGTACCGGAAAACGGAAATGGTGTTTTAGTGAATGTGTACCTAGGATTTAAAAACTATTATGGTGAAAAGAAGACCTCGCTGGAGTTACGTAATATGAATTCTGTTTATTTATCTAATATGAAATTTAAATATTATTAATCTATTAAAAATAAGATAGGTACATTTCTTAAAATAATAACTAAAAATAATATAATGATTAATTGCATAAGTTTATTTTATAATTAATATAACACAGAATATTTTAAAGAATGATTGTGAGTGTAAATGTGAATTATTTATGAAGCTGTAATTCCGAAGAATATTGGAAGATGGACTGTACATTAAATCATTATGGATGGTAAAAAATTGTATAATAATAATAATTTTGATGTATTTAATATGTTTTTCTTTAGATCAACCAAATGATATGTTATTGTTGAATGGATGTATGAATATTTTTAAAAATACACACACATTATATTGGCAGTGACAGTTTTATTTAAATATGCATAATTTGAATTTATGATATAAATACAATGCAACATTACATAAAAAGCTTAGAAATAATTATATGATTCTTTCATAAATAAATTTTGATATCTTTATGTTATAGTATTAGAATTATATTTATTATTCATAAGTAATTATTTTTATTGCAAGTTAGGAAGAGATTTAAAAAGTCTATATTTTTTATTTTTGTTTTATTAGATAAATTAAGTTAAGTTTTATGTAGAAGTTTATATTTGGATTGAAGATTTACCGAATATAGATGATGAAGTATAGATATTTTGGATAATTAGTATTTATTTAAAGTTAAAGGTTGTTTTTCCGGAAGTTTTGAAATAAGTTAAAGGATGCTTTGTAGATAGAAAATTTATTAGGAAGGAGTAGAATAACACATAAAGTAGAGTAATAATTTCACATAGAAAAGAATCATAGAATTTATCTAATATAATACTTTATGAATTTGAAATTGATGAATAATTTAATTATTATTATTTTAACAGTACATATATGTAATGCATATTTGATAAAACATGTAGCATGAATTGCATTAAATGAAATATAAATTATAATCAGTTATTTTTATTACATTACAAAGATACATTAGTTTATGCACATATGCTATTGGAATAATGCTGATATTGAAGTGAACATATGTTGGTACATTATGAAACGAATAACAATAATACTTAAATGATGTAGCAATTTAATTAGTAAAATTTAATTGTTTACATATGCTACATAAATATTGTTTTACATAGATTTTCTGTATAATAATTGAAGTTCACTGATATTTATTTAAAGTCTAAGTTTTAATAACATACTTCAATGTTATTAGTATAGCATTTTAAAGAATGTATAGATTATTTAGTAGGTGTATGAGCTAATAACAGTGTAAACATTTTGTAATATTATTTTCTTATTTTTATTTTCTTTGTTTTTTCTAATTTGAACTGTAAATATTGTAAATAAATTCTTAATCAAAGTTAATGTAAATAAATTTGTTAATTTGTTTTAAAAGTGTGTCGAGTTCATTATTTTGCACCACAGCATTTGACAGCAGATAATTTGAATAAACATAATATTTGCACAATATGAATTATTATTAATATTAAAAATAAACACAATATTTTCTTGATATCATTATAAGAATTGATTAACATTAATATATTATACTTCAATGGTCATAAGATGGTTATAATGCACAATATAAGATTACAGTATTGTTTATTGCTACAGATTATTAAATTATAAGATTTTGATCTATTCCAAAATTAAGATGCTATATGAAAATAAAAGATATACACATGATTATTTATTTATTTAATAATTAATAATATAATAAAAATAAATAAGGTTGAGTTATACCCTAAAAGTAATATTGTTCATTATAATTATTAGAATAAGTTAGGTGTATTTAAGTTTGATATAAAATCCCTTATCATACTTATTTACATGAATTATCATTACTTAAGATAATTAGAAGAGCCTGAGATTATTAAATTATATTTTAATTAAAAGTTGAAATTTATTTTATTATTATTAAAGATGATTTATTATTTAAAAGCCATAAGAATGCTGTAGATGTAGTAATAAGATAATAAGGAGGTAATAGTATTCTTATGCCATTGAGACAATGTTTTAGGAGATATTGACTCAATGTAAATCTACTTACTACTTTGTAACTTTACTTCACAGTCTCATAATTTTAATAAATACTTATTTAATTAATACATACTATAGAATTATATTGATTTTAATAATTAATAATAAATTTAAGTGGAATATAATAATATAAAAGTATATTAAAGTTAAACATGCAAATTTTAACTGAGCATTATAATTTAATTGAGCTAGTCGTATTTCAAATTATATTATACATCGAGAAGTAAGGGTACAATATACATACACCTTTATCCCACTTAGCGATGGCAATTGGTCCTCCAAAACTCATCGTTAAGTAAGAATATCGTAGACAAAATACGTAATTATAATAGAGGTCTATGGGAAAAAAATTGGTCGGTTCCAGTGACATAAAATATCCACATTGATTTCCAAGCTCAAAGATTTTCTTGATTTTTTCATGACAATGATGACTAAATACGGTATCTAAAAAGAAAAGTTTTATATCACTAGGAAAAAAAATGCATATTTTCACTTTAAAAAGTACAGAACAGCAATGAAACTAAATTTGAATTTAAAAGTTTTTATATTCTTCCGCGGAAGTTTTTCATCATAATGAAAAAAAAATCTATACTGAAGTGCTTTTTTTAAAAAATTGTATTACAGTATATATTACTACTATACATTTATTTTATTACTTATGTGAAATTATTTAAATTAAAAAACAATGTTTAATTATTAATTATTTAATTGAACATATAAAGAAAAAAAAATCAACTTATTTTCAAAGCAAAAAATCTAACTTCTAATTTTCTAAAACATACAGGTAGGTTTATTTTTCTTACTGTATATTTTTAGTAATGTAATAATGCCCCCCCCATCGAGTAGAAAGATTTTTAATTAAATGCAATCTGTTTTTCTTTTAAACTTTTCTAATTCGACATCGTTTTAAAATGTTTTTCTTTTGATATGAAACGTCTTGAGTGTAAACAACATGTTTATTAATGAAGTTACAAAATCAATAACTATTTTTACATAATTACCCAGGTGTTCTAAAAAGAATATATCATATTTAAAAAACACACACACGCAGTTTAATATTCATATTTAGTGTTTTCCTGAAAGTTTGTGATAATGGTATTTTATTTGTCTTGTACTGTATTTATACATTGGAGTATTTGTATACAGTATTATCAACAAATTAAAAATCCTCCTTTTTCTTTTCAAAAACTTTATTTTCTTATCTCAATACTGAACATATATATATATATATACAGTATTTATATAATACAAAACTCCGTTTCAACTGTTTATCTTCATACAGTCATTTTCCAGGATATCTCTCTCCCACTGCTACATTTTATTACTCTTTCTTTTACATTATTTAATTACAAATCAATGTTGAAATGTTGGAGTTTTTGTATTATATAAATATATATACTGTATATGTTCAGTATTGAGATAAGAAAATAATGTTTTTGAAAAGAAAAAGGAGAAGGATTTTTAATTTGTTGATATTATTGTAGAACATATATACATATTTTAAAAGAAAAAGTGGATGACCATTTGCTGTGTTATTTATTATATATGATGTATACAGTATTATAGATAAAGTAATTATAGATATTTTAAGGGTTTTATGAATAAAATATTGTATGTGTATACAATTACAGCAAAGTCATTACCTGTATACATATTACAATAATATACTTTTGCTTTTGGAGAAAATGAATTTAATATAGCTATCTCTGATGTCATCATGATGCAAAATTCAAAATGGCTGCCTTTTTTTTTTTAATTTTTCCCGATCGTTATAGCAAATAATCGATTGTACATCGAAGTAGTGGATACAAATTGATGATGATCGCTATTGCAAAAAATCGCTAAGTAGACAATCGCTAAGTGGAGTAAAGGTGGATATATATTGAATCTGTATATAATTCTTTATAACAAAATTAGGAGGAAAAAACAAAGTTTAGGGACTTACAACATTTACAAATATGCTTTTAATATCATCTCTGACTGCTATCCAACTAAGAGATACAATAATAATTTGAACTTATTAAGCAAACCTTAATAAATATACTTATAAATATTAAATAACTAAATATAGATAACAATGAGTGCATAGTGATTTGTTGCCATCTCATAGAATAGACTTTCAAAGCAGTAATCTCTCTCAACTAAAAAGCAATGATAATATTATGCTGGAGAACTTCTAATTGTCTCTCCCAAAAGTTTACTAAATTAATTACTCTCTCCTTTGAAATATTGGCATATCATAACATATAAATTTAACAGAAGAAAATAAATAATCAAATTAAAAAGATAGGCATGGTCGCAGATTACAAAAGGTTTTAAATAATAACCGATTACAGTTATTACAGTTAAAAAATAAGTTATATTAAAATTACAGGCAAGTTTACTGTTACATTTTGACTGTTTTATTTTAAAAGAATTTAGTTTAGTGGGGAATTTACAATTTAATTAAACTTTCATAATAGGTAACTTAATGAAAGTATTATAGAATTTTAAAATTAGATTTATAGCGCTTTGTGGTGAAGAAGCATTACCAATTTTCTTTTTGGAGATGAGTTGTCTAGCATTAGGAGTAGGCACTGTCACTCTCTCTTAATAAATTGTCCATTCATGGCATCCTTCCTTAACAGCAGTTGGTAGCTGTACTTCTCCACCCAAGCAGTGATGATGATTGCCATGGCAGTATGAAGAATGGACTGAAGATCACTGTTCTCCCAAATGAAGAAATATGTGACCTTTCTAGCTACTCATGATAACTTGGATTATAGAGTGTATATTTATATTTCAGTGGTGAAATCTAGGGTTTATATACCAATTTCTAACTCTCTATTGTGTTTACCCACAAGCTAAGTTTGCAGCATAAAAATCCATTAGCTTGTTTACAAGTTTTGCTTAAAATTATAAATTTGTCTTCTATTGTTTAAGTTCTCTAATCAAACAAATTCTATCTTAGTGTAACCAACTCAATCCAAAATTAAATAGAAAATAGTGATGCTTGATCAAGTTTTCTTACACTAAAGTTATGTTTTAAAATTGTTATTGTCAAATTACAGATTTGTTAACATGCAATTTTAAAAAGGTCTGTGTGATATGATTTTTTTTACTAAGAAGAATGATTTTAAAATTTAGAAATTAACAAATTATTATGTAAACATTTCATTATATATGTATGCTGGTCACAGATGAAATTGTTCATATATATATGCAATCTTAAGGAAAATAATAAATAAATTTATATGCATTAATTTATAATAATTTAAAGATTTAAATATAAATGCTGTAACATCACTAAATCTATTACGCATCACAGCTTATATTCGCATATATATAGATGTGCTGATATATATATATATGTTTATACAGATATATAGATATACATGCACTCAATGGGGTTCAAAACTGGGATGAGTACTACTATGGGTTATAGTAGGTAAAATGTGCAGTCAGATGGAATACACTGTTTCACTATCAATAGTAATTAACAATTATCTAACAACATTACTTTTTTTAGTTATTATATAAAAAGAATTTTACAGCAAAAGTTTAAACAATAAAAAACTCTTATTAAATTTCATGGGTTTATGTTTAAACCCTCCTGGAGAGTGAATGTTGCTTGAAAATGTAAATACAATAAAAAATAATGGTATAACCTCTATGCTGATTAAAATTAACAAACTTAAAAATATATGTTATTGACCATAACATAAAGTTTTGTTGTTGTTGTTGTTGTTTTTTTTTTAGAAATTACTGTATAAGTGGTGTGTAATTAAAATTATTGAGCTGCCAATATTAGTGCATAGGTTTAGGTGATCATATCTCTAAAAAAACTGATGTGTATTTCTTTAATTGAGATTTTATCTGAATTAGGGTATAACAGTTAATAAATAAATAGTAATAATCATTAATGTGCTTATTTGATTTGGTTGGTGTCAAAAAGTGAGGACAGAAATGGTGGCACTTGTAAATCAAAGTATCGTAATATTTTATTGATAATAAATACTAAACCAATAATGAAGACATGTGTAAGGGATTGTGAATCCAGGATGACTTAAAAACACTACTTCAGAATGCATCTTAGGTTTCAATTGATTTTTTCAAATATCTTTATTTATATGTTTTACAAATGTGTGGCGGAGGAAAAATTTAACGTTTTTTTCTAAAATTGAAGTAATTAATAAAAAAAAAAGAGGTAAAATTCATTAATACATATACTTATATATAAACTCATCTGAAAAGCAAAAGTTGTTAGTAAATGCACATATAATGAAAGAGCATGATCCAACTTTTTGGTCTCGTGGATGCTCATAATATGGTAGAATTAAGATAAGAGATACTCTGATAAAAATAACAAGCATATATATTATAACAATCGAAATGGTAGTGAAGATTGAATCTAACCGCAAACTACGATATCTGCTCTACAAGGCGCCATCTAGGCATTTAAACCTAGAAAAATTTATAGAGTAGGCAGATACGCGCTGTTAAGATTCCACTTTATTTAAATATTCCGATCGTTAGCCCAAGTCACTAGTTCAGCGGAGACGCAGAGATAAAAATCTATAAATTTTTTTATATCTTAAATATCAATAAATAAAAGCCACTGCCAGAAATTAACACATAAAAATATTTATTTACGCACATATAAAATAACATTTAAATTTTGAGGAATAAGTTTAACATTTTAGATTTTTATTTAGATGGTCAAGTATGAATAGACTACATAGATTTGCATTTGAAAATAAAACATTCTATCCCTATTTAACCTTAGGCTAAAATTCGCAGTCAAACTGGCATCAATCCATCTGATACATTTATGTATTCAATGTAGCATGAAAATACAACAGCACAAATATACTATACTGTCAGGAATGGAAATCTGAACAGTATAGTTAGAGAAAACATTGACTCTTGTCCAATACAGGAATATGACATCTGTATAGCAAGAAGAACAATAAAATAAAAACTCCATAGGAAGGGACCGCGATCCTTTTTGCCGACTTACAATTCCATCCATAGGCAAAGGGTTGGTGCGGTGTATTCAGCGATTCTGCACGTAGCGAAACTTATACTACATCTACTAATTACACAAATATATCCAATCCATTGACCCAATTCAACAACGACACAAATAACCTAAGATTACCCTTCCCTAATATAACTTTACAAATCTATATAGCCAATCACGCCCGACTTAAATTTAACATTTAAATACGTTCGCACAAATGAATTGTATAAAATTTGTTTTAAAATGTTGAGTACAGATCAGCTGCACAGATTCCACGGTCAAAAACATTCCAAATTAAACACAACCGATCAAAATACAAAGTCATCGATAAATGTCACTTGCATAGGGAATATACAAATCCCATTAGCATTCATCGTAAGATGCTTGCAGTGATATCATTGACATATATTCTAATTGAATGTGAAAACCACAACATTATCAACCGCTAACGAATCTATGCAACGTCTATACCCAACCTTAAATTTCCTCATTTAAAATTTAAACAATAAATATTAATACAAATAAATAATAAATGGAAATGATTTTTTTTTTTTTTATCAAACGCAAACATATATAAAATTACACATTATCAATTGAGTTGACACATAAGTCAGAGAAAAGTTCTTTTTATAAAATTTAAATTAACTTATCAATCTTTAAAGTTCTTAATTAATATTATGATTTTAACAATTGTTCAGTTCTATTGCTTACGGTAGAAGAGTCCCTGTTCCCGTTGGCAATTCCCATGGAGACTTTCCTGGAAGACCGGTCTGATATTTTGGAGGTAGCATTAGCTGGTTCTGTTCTGGTATCACAGTCTTTGCATTTTTAAAATAAGTGAGTGAGGATGACAAGGGCGTCTTGTCGCCAGACTCACCAAAATCAAGTTGGAAAAAACTGACTGGAACTTAATATTTTTTCTTTTTATAGTCCTCCTATGGATTCCATGAACAAAAATGTCACTGCTCTGTTTTTTCGTTATGGTCAGGGCCTTTATTTGCTTCCATTGGTCAAGCTAAAATCTTTCTTCTCTTATCTAACTTTTCATCTGACTTTTTAATTAAACAGCTTTTAGATAATTAATAAACAATCATTTCCATTTATAGATTACAGGAATTAATTAATACCTGTTTTTATTTTAACTTACGTTATTTTTTTATTAAAATATTTTTATATTTCAATCTTGTATTTTTTTATTTAAAAAAATACGTTCAAATACTTTTTTTTTTTTTGTTTATGAAAAAAATATTTTTAAAGTTTAGCATCTGTGCGAATGTATATACGTTTAACAATATTTTAATTTTAGCGTTTAGTTTTTTACTTTTATTTGCGAACTTTTAAGTTTTTATTTTAAATAAATGTAACGACATATTTATATATCGTTACAATATATATATATATAAATTACATTTTCATACTTTGCCATTCTAAATATTAATGTAAAATAATACTCATGCAAAGCTTAAATATAAAATTTCAATAATATAATTCGTTTTCATGTCATATTCATGGTGAGTCTGCTTTATATTGAATGTTAAAAGTTAAACTGGTTAAAATAACAATCTAAAAATATCAATTCACAAATAAATCACAAGACAAAATTAAATCAAAATGTTTACTATGAAGTTTCCCATTCAATTACAGACTTATTAAGTATATATTTGTTGCAAAAGATGCTAATATGGCTGCCAATATAAAAACTTAATTTCACAATTGCGATAAAAAGGAAGAATAATTTAGAATACTTACAGTTTTAGACTTCAAATTTAAATAAAAATAGTATATTAGTATCCAAAAAAAGTGAAATACAATAGTCTTCCCAATATCAATGATTGATTACAGTAAACATGAAATACAATAATCAACGAAGAAGAGAAATGATTTACAAAAAGTGTAAAAATTCTAAAATGTTAAGCAAAAAAAAAGTAATAATAATATGAAAATATTTGTCAATAATTATTGTGCTTAATATGAAAATAAAAAAGAGAAAATAGTAAAAGTATAATATCCATTAAAGAAAAATGTCACATAGGGCAAAAGTACCATTAAACTCTCTCCAAGCAACCACCCTTCATTGAAGTGACTAAGGAAAAAGCAACATGGATAGAAAATGAAAAACATTCAGGAAAAATATGAAATCATGCTCAGTAAAACCACATTCTATGAAACTATGTTTTAATGTTTCTTAATGTTAATGGTGTTTCAAATGAAACAAATCTTCAGAACTCTCAAAAATAAAGAAAAAAAAAAAAACAAGTTTGAAAACAGACAAGCACAATTTTCAACATTTATTATTAATAACAATACAAAATTTATAGAACTTAGTTCCATTAGAACAAATAAAAAAACTAATAACACTTCTTTGGTAAATTAAATGATTTGGATCTGCTCTCACTGATCTCTTTTTTGTTTCTCCTGCTGAACTCAAGATTTCAATACACATGTCTAGCATTTCATTTTCTAATAATGCCTGTGTAAAGCACTGTTCAAAATAAATCAACAATTTATAAATTTACATTCAAGCAACAATTTCCCAGTGAATTTAACATAACTATCAATGATGTATTTAACCTAGGAACTGTCAGTAATTTTATGATCTCTTTAGTTAAACTAAGAATACTACTAAAAAGATTTCTAAATAATTGTTGTGTTGATCAATTAACATATTATCATTCAAATAATCTTATAAAACAATGTATTGCTGACATCAATTTTTCAAGCTAATATTACACAATTCCAAGATACAAAACTCCTTATCCATAAACTATAAAATCATTAGCTAACTCCTCTGATATTTAGGCTTAGAAAAGTATTCACTAACCTTACAAGTTTGTCACAAACTACCGTAAAACATGCAAAATCAACTTATTATTCTTTAGGTATTCCTATATTGTTGAAAAAAAATACACTCATTTTAGGCACAATGTGGATATTAAAATTCTTAATTATTTAAAAACTACTCTGCAAGCAGTTGATTATTGTGTACCCTCTATTAACTGTGGTATACATCTCCCTCAAAATAATTGTATCTCAAAGCTGAGTAAATTATGCATTTACATTCACATATCTCACTAGCAAACGATCTAATTCTCGCTTACATTTAGAAGCATCTAAATTATATTATCACTCTTACACTATATAAGTCTTATAATAAACTTGGTTCTAAACGTAAAATAATATTTACAAAATATAAGTACTTGTTCTATTTTATGTTGTTTCTCGGGATGTATTTTTTTTTAAAAAAAAAAAAAATGCATTACATGTATAATTAGAATATTCAAAAATTATTTAAAAAGTCTCGTGCATAATTTATTATCACATATATTTAAAAAAAAAAAAAACAGTTTAATAAAATATTGAAATATTTATGATTATTTATCCTTATAGTTTAAGTTTACTTTCAATCTCATTTGTATTTGATCTCAACATACACTAAAGCAAGAAAGATCTATCTTATCCTCTTTCAAAATGACAATTCTAAAATTCCCAAAATTATTTATTATTCTCCTTCATAAATACAGTTCTGTACGATGCAATACCTTTTGAAATTACGACAGCGACAGCGATTCGATGCGTACGTATGAGGAACTAACTAGAGTATTGACTCGATAGTATAAACATATAGGATAATCAACATGGCTAAAGTACATATAAAAAAAAGAGGCACAAATTCTCTGTCTAATAACCTCCACTATAAAATAATGTCCAGGCTATTTATTCACTCCTTGGAACATTACAATACTCAATACTAAGAAATACACTGCCCATGGAAAAATATACAAGTCACAGAGCTACGTTACCTGTCCCTGCATAAACTACTAAAATAATAAAATTACTTTCTATTCCCCGTAAATCCTACATATAAGCATCCCTTTTGTTTCTTTTCATAATCCCAAGGTGACTACCACTTTAAAAATTCATAATAAATTTAGCAATCTATATCGCACAAAATCATCAAAACATTATACTAAAACAATAAATAAGATTCTCGAACTACTTCAACAATCTAAAACTACTCAACAAGAAAAAGTTATTTCACTTTCAAAATTCATCAATAGAAATACAAATGATTTTGTATCAATGTACTAAATCAATACTTTAAACATTTAAAAATAATAGGGTTCCTTTACTAAAGAATCATATAAATTATATCCATAGTTAAATCATATTACATCAGTAATATAAAAGAAAAGTATGCATACCTTTTTTTTAAAAAAATCTAGCTCATATTTCTAAAATAATATTAATAATAATTTCTATGTGTATTTAATGCATGCATGCATACGTTCATATGAAAAAGATAATATAAAATATTACAAGCAGTCTAAAGAAAAAGAAAAATAAATATATCATGTAAAAATTAATATTTTATAAATTTTACCCACAGTAACAAATTGCTAGTTGGTTACTTTTAGATGTTGTCTGGTCTACATTTCATAAAAAATATTAAATAATATTAGCATTTACTCAGCAAAACTATCATACTCAAAAAGATATTTATAAAAATTTTACAGAGAATTAAATATTCTTTACGATAATTATTACACTATATTAGAAGATATTTTCATGTAATTTTCCTGTCTATAATAATAATAATAATAATAATAATAATAATAATAATAATAATAATAATAATAATAATAATAATAATAATAATAATAATAATAATAATAATAATAATAATAATAATAATAATAATAATAATAATAATAATAATAATAATAATAATAATAATAATAATAATAATAATAATAATAATAATAATAATAATAATAATAATAATAATAATAATAATAATAATAATAATAATAATAATAATAATAATAATAATAATAAAATAATAATAATAATAATAATAATAATAATAAAATAAAAAATAATAATAATAATAATAATAATAATAATAATAATAATAATAATAATAATAATAATAATAATAATAATAATAATAATAATAATAATAATAATAATAATAATAATAATAATAATAATAATAATAATAATAATAATAATAATAATAATAATAATAATAATAATAATAATAATAATAATAATAATAATAATAATAATAATAATAATAATAATAATAATAATAATAATAATAATAATAATAATAATAATAATAATAATAATAATAATAATAATAATAATAATAATAATAATAATAATAATAATAATAATAATAATAATAATAATAATAATAATAATAATAAAATAATAATAATAATAATAATAATAATAATAATAATAATAAAAAATAATAATAAAAAAAAAAAATAATAATAATAATAATAATAATAATAATAATAATAAAAAAAATAATAATAATAATAATAATAATAATAATAAAATAATAATAATAATAATAAAATAATAATAAAATAAAATATTATTTATTATTATTATTAGTATATAAAAATAATAAAAACCATATTTACATAAAATTCCAATCTATTATACAGTAAATTTTTTAAAAAAATGTATTTCTTTCTTCTAATATTTTCATTATAAGTCCTTATAGATGCTTATTCCCCTGATGTATGTTGCTATGACAACCACTAACACATGAAAAAAAAACTTTTCTCCCTGATGCAGCATATTCACAAATGATTTTTAAAAAATGAAGAAAAAAAATGATATGAAGTGGACTTTTAAATCTGAAGTTACTTATGAAAACAATCATTAATCATTGACTGAAAGATCACAAAAATTATAGTCCCTTGTCTATATCTTTCAGGATAATGATTATTAAGCCAATAAACATCACATGACCACCATCTCTTATGCTTGTGTATAACTGTTTTTAAAACAGGCAAAATTCACTATACATATTGCCACACGCAGCAAGCTAGAGTAATCAATGATTATTAAAGGTGATATCAATTTAGAAAATTAAAAAAATAATCCTCTGAAGTTTTCCTGTTCTATAGGATCCTGTATTGGGTTTTTGACGTATCTGTCATGGCTATATGGATTCATATGTATTCATACAGAAATTAGGTACTTTTGTTCCATTGAAATTAACATTTAATAATTTAATGAAGTTAACATAAAGTTATTCTGTCAGGGTTATTCTGATTACCCAAGTACTTTTTTTCCAAAGAATAATTTTCCAAAATCTTTTTTTTTAATTATTATTAAATAAATGCAGTCTTTTTTTAATAGTGAAGACTTGTCATGTAAAATATATTTGCAGTAATATCAGTTTTATCTCTCCATCATTTTAAATAAAAGTTCAGAATAAACTTTTAAAAAGAATATTTCCTTAACATATTTGCTGCAACTTTTTTAAAACTATATATTTTTCAAAATATCAAGAATTAAAGTCTTTACCATATAACTTTGCTTTTTCAGATATAGCTATATTTTCTTCCGATAAAATGCATTTAAATTAAATTTCTGACAAAATTTTCTGTCCAATTTTCTCACCAATGTTCAAGATATTAATATAACTAATGGTATATTTGTTCCCATTCATATTTCTAGAATTATATTTTTATTTAGTATCTGGACCTCCATTCTTACTTTCCTCAAATATACAATTATTACTGGTATGAATTCCATAGTTATTGTGAAACTGGATTAAGTTTCAATAGACTATTTGGCAGAGAATCTTTGCTGCTTTAACAACGCATGACTTTAACTTAATAAAATTTATAATTTTTTAATACTCTCTTTTAAAATAATTCCAAATAATAAATTATACAATACTTTGATATTTTAAAAGTAATAAATTATTAAGAGAGTTATTTAAAAGCATAGAATTGACTGATTAAAGTACAATTGACTTATTAAAGCACCCATCACCTCAGAAAAGGAAACAATATCGACTTTTATACCAAAATAAATTGATGATTTGATTAACTATTTAGATCTTTATCTGGTGATCCAATTTACATATAGTAAAGATTGCACAATTAAAATTAAAAATTAAATTTATGACTCATCAAATATTATATTAGATATTATATTATTTAGTTCTAAATTAATTTCATACTTCTATTTAAACAAATAAAATACTTTAAAACTGCATTTTACGAATAATATTTTATTAATTTATCCAACATTTAGTTTTAATGTATCTATTTTTTAAAATCTAATTTTATTAACTACATTCGTTTTTTTAAAAACCTAATTAAATATTTTATAACAACTGATTTTTTTTCTTTATCTTGTGGCCAACAAATGTTTTCAATTTTATAGTACAATTCTAAAGCAATTTTGAAACTTTATTGGGAAAAAAAACTTGCAAGCACACAAGTATGAATATTTACATGTCACATGACTTAAAAAATTCAGACAATCTGTATCAATTTTTATAATTACAGTCTGATAACAAAATAAGTATTTAATTGCAAAAAAATATTATATTAAAGAATAATAATATCATTTAGAGTAATAATTTTGAGACTATTAAATTAAATACACTTGTCCATCAAAAATATTATCATTTAAATAAATAATTTATAATACAAATGTTAAGTATAATTTTTATTTTACAATATGTTAATTTGTTTAATTTTAAGTCATTATTATAGATTTAGCTTTTAACATTTTATTTACTAGGGTTTTTAGCATAATATTTTACTATGGCCAGTTTGCCCAACCATACAAAATTACACTATTTAGCTTTACTAGACTATTTTCACATATTAGTATAGTTTTTATACATTTAATAATCTCTTTTTTCTTTATTAACAAAACATTTAAAACACGGTCAACATTACACAATAGTCAATCAATCAAAATATATTTTTAATTTAATTTTTTTTTTAAATTGACTAAGTGAATTCATTTGTACCTAATCACAAGGGTGTTATGTTACTTTTCACTAGGAAGAAGTATAAATTAGTAAGGAAATAGTTCAGGAAGTCATATAATATTCATGAACATAGTGTTCTGTAGAGTACTAAACAGTTCCATAAGTTTAAATCAGCATTTATATATATATATGTGTGTGTGTGTGTTACTTAACCAAGAACCAATCTGGAAACATTTACTCCTTTGGGGACCACTTTACAATTTGTCTAAATCACACATACTAATCAAATAGTTCTCCATTCAAGAGATCAATGTAATATTTGAGCACTGGAAGCTAGGTCTGTTTAGCACTTTAATCATCAATCTATCACTGAAATAAATCCTGTAGGACATAAATATTTGTAAAAAATATGACCAAGTTTTCACAAAAATATTAACTTTTTATCATTATAAGATAAGTACAAGGGCTTAAAATTGTAAGATCGATAATATATTGTATGCACTCACAAATATTTATGTATATATAATATTGCAATTAAATACATGAATCATTTAATATATGTGTGTGAGTAGTTTATGAATTCAAGATTCAATATGGATGCACAATATAATATTTATATCCATGTTAATGTTTAAAATGACCAAATACTTTGGTTTTTATAAGTTCCTGTGAAATTTGAATGCCAGAAATAATGGAGTTGGATCAAATGCATGAACCTTGAGTTTTAGAATATATCATTGTACTATAACATAAATAAATTGTAAATATTATATTTATACATATATTCGTTTCATTTTTTTGTAGATATCACTAACACATCTTAGGGAGATTGTAGGTCCTCCATTCATTGTTTGTAAATGTAACTAACACATCTTTAGGAAATCGTAGACCCTCCAGTCATTTTTTTTTTTTCAGAAAGAAAATAAAAAAAAATAAAAATAAAAATTTATTGGAACTTATTACTTTTTTTAAATTTTAACATTTATTTTGTAAATGTTGGAAGATTATTAATGAAATTTATTAAAAATATGAACTATCATCTTGGTAAACATTTGAAACTGTATATTTATCAAATTTTATCAAAAATCTAAACTGCCAACTTGATAGTCCTGGAAACTCACAAGTATCCATTATTGAATAAACAAATAAATATCAATAGTCATGCATTGGTGGTCGAGAGGTCAGCGCGACTGCCTTGCACTTGCAGACAGTTGCCCGGGTTGCGGGTTCGCGTCCCGGCTGATGCTATGACATTTAAAATATATATATCAATAAACAATATAATGCTTACATAATTTGTAAATTGTTTCTATTTTTAAATTTTATACAGTATCATCAATTTTATTCTAAACATAAAACTAAAAATAAATTTTCCTTTCTCTCCTTGTACGTGTATATATATACTGGTACGATATGAATTTAATATATATATAAAGTATTTTGAATAACGTAAATAATATACGTTTGAACACCATAGGAAAACATATTATATTTGGAAACGTATAAAAATACTTATCGAAAAAGCGAAAAAAATAATCCCAATAATGCCTATTTCTAAATGCTATGTAGAAAAGAAGAAAAATGTTTTGATTCAGCCAAGGTTTCTAAAAGCATTAATAATTTCTATAAGACTATAAATAATAAAGAAAAAAATATAGATTTACATTTTTAATATTGTAATTTACATATACAGTATATATTTATCTTTTCAAAAATGAAAGATCTTATATATATATATCTTACTAATGAAAATCCATATGACCTTTAATTAAAACTAATCTTAGCTTTTCTAACTAAACAATATGAAATTATTTTTAAAAAATTAAGTAAATTATTTTTAAAATAAATAATTTAACCTAAGACTTTGACATTATCAGAGAATTTATTATCATCTGTAAAAATCAGTAATTTTTATGACAATTGCAGTAATTAAATAGAAACGAAATAATTTTAAAGAAACTTTCAAATATATATTAAAGTCCAATTTATTATTTCTATATTCAATAAGCAAATTTAAAACCAATTTTTCAAAACAAGAAAAGAAAAAATAATTATCATTTTATTCTATTTTAATACTTTTCTTTGAGATTTTAAAAAAAAATCATCTTTAACTTTTGAGAAATCTGTCACAGTGGTGTTTGGAGAACTGATTGATTCAAAAGAAAGAATTTTAAGTATTAAGTTTATTTTACAGTTAACAAGAAAAAATGTTTAACAAGAATTTGCAGCTGACAACAAAATGTCGCCTATTATTACAAAGAAAACTGTCAAAATTATTATAATAGCAAGTGAAGTAAAGACAGATTAGATTTTATTATCATTTCTTTATAATAATAAAAAAAAAATTGTATTTTTTTTAACATTTTGTTGCTACTAATAGAATTTTCCCCACAGCATATTGCACTAAAGATTATTAAACAAATGATTAAAAAAAGTTTAGATTAAAAAAAATGTCATTCAATTTAGAAAACATGAATGCTGAAGAGCTAAAATGCATTCCGTCTCACTAAAATAGAATATATAAATAATTATGTTAATGTATGGAAACATAGAAGACAGTAAAATTTAAAAAAAAAAAAATTATACAAAAACAAGCTTGTTACTTTATTCAAATCACAAGCCATTATACAAATCCATTATCTGCAATAATTGTTATTTGATTATATTTAATTCTTAACAACAATAATAAAAAAAGTTTATAAAATAATTTTTGTTATTACCCAACTACCAGAAAGTCGCAGTATCTGCCTTACAAGAGATTGTCCCGGGTTAGCGGGTTCGCTTCCCGGCCGATGCTATGACACACGAAGAAAAAAAAATACCATCAGTAATATATATAATTGTGTCAAATAATTTGAAAGTAGTATATCAATGAAAATTACAATCTAATGACCATTGAATATTTAACCTTACAAAGAGATTATTGTAGAATAAACAAAATAGATTAAATTTTTGCTCATAATGCATTCACTTGAGATTTGAATCAAACGAAAATACTTTTTCGTATAAGCTACATAAATTTTAACATTAGGAAATAAATTTTATATCTTTTTTTAAAGTGTCATAGCATCGGCCAGGACGCGAACCTGCAACCCGGGCAACTGCCTGCAAGTGCAAGGCAGTCGCACTGACCTCTCGACCACCAATGCAAGACAATAAATTTTATATCTTAAATACAAGTATTGTATAGTCAACCAGATATTTATTACAATTAAAAATCTTGAATCTTACGACTATTTCTCTATATCATATTTGGAAAAGTTAATACAGTTTGGAGATATTACAAAAAATTAATATGAATAAATAAGAGATCAAAACACTGGTGTAAAAAAAAGTACTAAAAAGTAGATATTTTACAATTATATGTTAGATTACTTTCATCATTTAGTTGAGTGGTTGAGTGTTTTTTAAACAAAAAAAATTTTTTTTTCATGCTTTTGTAAGCATTTCAGTCGTTAATAATAATCCAAAGGGCAAAATGCATCATACCATTATGAAAAGCATTATTCTCTTCCTTTCTTCAAGTGTTGCTAACCTTACCAATGATAATTAGCAAAATCAATGATCTTTAGATATGGTAAAATGGAATTTAATGAGATCTATCTTTAACTAAAGTACTCTGTTATATGCAAGTCCATAGAAATTTCATAAACTTTCTTTTTAACAAATTTTATTTATAGATAAACTATTATTTACAAATATGAACACATGCATAATGGAAAATTTAAATTACAGAGACAAACCATTCTTAAAGGTAAATGTTTAACAAATCTCTAATTAATTTAGAAATGAATGCTTGTGAGAAATATTAATGACAATTCTCATGATTTTTCGATTAGTTTTTCTTTTAAGAAACAAGTTAAAAGTGATTTCCAAGTGTTATGGATTAATAATAGGATTGACTTAAAGGATTATTTTCCATTGAACAACTTTATTTTTTTTTGTTCTTTTCTTTTTAATATTGCAATAATCAAAAATGTCCAGCCCACACAAAAAGTGCCCAAGGGTAATTTGTATGTGAACTCCACCTTCCAACATCCCAGGATTAAATACTTTTTATAGCTTGCTAAGATCAGTGAGATGCAAGAGAGTCTATCATTTCTTAATTAATCTTATTGATTGTAATAAATGGCAGGTACTAAAAATAATGAGAAATTGCAATTTATTTATGTATATATACATCATCACAATGCAAACCATAACCTAATTGACAGCAATCCACAGAGTTAAATTTAGTATAATTACATATTATTTTATTTAACTGTCCATTTATTAATATGGTTAAAGATTCATTTATCCTATTATAATTTTTATTATGCACAAACAATATACAGCACTATATATATTTTAACTGTTTCTGGGCATGCACAAACTCACTGCACAGACAAACTTTCACTACTATTTATTAATACAATTGATCACAACCAGTTTTAAGATTTATCACATTTACAATTTCAAGTTATGCTAAATCACTTATTAACTACACCATTAAAAAAATTCAGCTAATCTTCATCATTTTAGGCTGCAGTGCTCATAAATAATGAAAATACTGACTAAGTATTATAGTCAGGAAGCAGCGTCTGCTTTACCCTCATTTACGAACAAAGAATTTATATAAACAAAGCATATGCTACTATAGTAGGAACACGCATCTACTACATACTACTGATCAAAAAAGTTGCTGGATTCAAGTGACTAGAAAACACAATATTATACTCATTTAAAAACAAAGAAAATATATATATATGAACAAAGCATATAATATATGATAGAAATTTGCATCTATCCACATACTGCTGCCCAAAATAAGTTGCTGAGTGTGAGTGATCAAGCAACGCATTGGTATCACACTCATTTACAAACAAAGAAAATATATATGTAAAACAGCTGAAAATAAAAGTATGCTAGCCAAATAAATTTAATACATTCAATTATCTTTTTCCATGCCTCATTTTTCCCAAACCTGTAGGGTGTGTTACTTAAATTTATGAACTTTACTAAAAATATAGTCTTACTTAATTTATTCCATCTGTCTATGCAAACTTTTTATTATACCTAGAGATCATTAATCTGTATTATTCATATTAATGATTAAATTATTATTTTTAAAATTTCTATATTTAAGGTTAGTGGAAATGACTATTATTAATGGAAATGACTATTATTAATTCTGATTATAAAATATTAAATAAGGTTTTAATAGAAAGGTGAGGATTTGCAATAATAAGATAAATGTTTTACATAAAATTATTCTTCTTTTTAAACTTACATTGACTGAACTGTGGCATGGCTAATAACAATAGCAATCCATTATCTTTATAATTTATAAACAGATATATTTTATGCAAAATCAATGATAATAATTTATAAATTAAATGTAGAAGATAAAATATACACTATTATTAATATACATACGTATCCAAAGTTCATACCCATTACCCTTTTCGTTATTAATAGTTCAAGTTGTGAATTCAGATATTGGTAGACTTTTTGCAGAATCAGTCTGCACACACATAGCTATGCTTGGCAGTCTTCTGTGAAACTTCTATCATCTTGTTCATGAAGGCTGTTATGAACTTCACAATACAGACTTATTTTCTTATTCAATGGACAGCATCAGTTGGTGTTTTCATCATTCAATAATGGCTGCTTTCTCCCCAAAGTAATGGACACTTTTGAAGTTAGGCAGCATACAGCTTGCATACTGACACAATGTTTCTTGAGATGGTTTTACATTAATTAGTTGACAGCTTGTTCTTGGCAAGTCATGTTGCACATTCAGCTTGCACTTGGCCAGCTTGTTCAGACTGAAGCAGATGACAAGCTTCCACTTTTCCATGATATTTTAACACAAAGCACAATATCACATGGACACCATTTCTTATGCTTGCTCAAGCTGTTAAAACAGACAAAACTTGGATTGAAAATATTATGTTTTCAATTTTAGACTCCTAGTTTTGTAGTTAAGTAGATATAAAAGGTGGCTTCTGAAGGATTGCATTAAATCCCAAGATCAAGGTGCAGTGCTCTTAGATCCAAGGCTCCTTACTTATGAAAGCCACAAGCTAGTCTGGAGATATTGGATTAGTAGGCACTACATAGAGAATTTATGCACAGGTCTTCTGGCATCCTCTGATTACTCTGCCTTTCACCAAGTGGCACTATTCTATGGAGAGTTTTGTCTGTTTTAACAAAGTGCAATAATAATCACAACAAAGCCTAAAAAATTCAAAGTATAATCATTAAAATCTTCATTGAGATACCTATTTATAGTTCAATGAATTGTCTTATTGGAAAAATCAGTTTTCATCATGGGTCAATGCCATATATCCATCTATTGGTTGCAGATAGCTATTACTTTTGTCCATGATTCATTTATCCAATTACAGCATTCATAAAATTTTAACTTTATAAAGAAATTATACCAAAGTAACATACAATATTTTTGACTCAACCATATAAGATTTTTTTTCTCCTTAATTAGCAGATCTGTTTATCTAGAATTTAATTACTTTTATATAATAATGTTATTTCCACCCATCTAATTATAAAATACCTTTACAATTGTTGGTTAAATAAAATATTTTATTTTAAATTATTTTAAAATAACTTAGAATTAATAGTGATGTACACATTTATTTGTGCACATACTTATATATAAGTTTAGCTTAGCAAAAAATGTTGAAAACCTTTAATTTAAAAATTCTTATCAAATTTTAAAATTATATACATGAAGTGCAGATACACATTACTTCAATGTTTATGGTCATCTCTAATCATTGTTTATAAAGAATATATAAAACAATGAGAGAGATGAGTCTAAGACATTTTTGATAAGATGATATCTAAAATGTTTGTAAATCTGACTACATATATATGAAAAATAATAATGAGCATTATGGTGAAGAAATTTGATAAGTTTGATATATAAAATATATAATATTATTTATTAAATGCTAAGTCAGGTTTTTGATATGGGATATTTTTGCCAAAGCACAACTGAAATAAAATTTGCAATGATATTGGCATTTCCACTAACAGAGAAATTAATTTGGCCCCTGAGTTTAATAAATTTGCATATTTGCATTTATGAATATATGTGTCAAAATCAGTCAGGCAATTAACCATGTTATTAAATTAAATGACTATGTTTGCTAAGAGAAATGCTATTGAATCTTAAATTTATAGCATTTTTAAAATTGATTATGTGCCAGGTCTCTTTGATATTATGTTTTTGTTGTTGTTGTTGTTGAGGGCTTTTTTTTAAACCTGTCAATACTAGGCTTGAACCAAATCCAACAGCACTTACAGTTCAGGATTCATTGACAATGAAAAACATTGGCCATTCACTGAAACCTGCTGATGGTAGTTATCGGCCTCAAAAGCAGCAACAAAAAATGTAAAGTCAAAGAGGCCTGGTATCTAATCAACTTTTAAAATAGCATAAATTTAAAATCCAATAGTATTCACCTTAGCAAACACTGGTCCTTTAATACACTAAACATCACATGATCACCAGTTCTTATGCTTGATCAAGCTGTTAAAATAGACAAAACTCTCCATACAGTAGTGTCATTCAATGCAAGTGAGAGTAATCAATGAATGCAAAAAGATTTGAGCCTAAAATCCCTATCTAGTGCCTCCTCATCCAATGGGGATTTTATGTACAAACCTTCTTGCATCCATTGATTACTCTGGTTTGCATTGAGTGGCACTATTGTATGGGGAATGTTGCCCATTGTCATTTAATTCAATAGCATTGTTAATTGCCTGACTAATTTTCACACATATATTCACAAATGCAAATATGCAAATTTATTAAAATCAGAGGCCAATTTAATTTATCTGCAAATGGAAAGTCAATATCATTACTAATTCTATGTCAGTCATGCTTTGATAATGATACTCTATATCAAAAGCCTGGCTTCACATTTAATAAAATAAATTATATATTTCTTTATGTCAAACTTATCAAATCTATCCACCATAATATTATTTCATAACTTTATTATATATATATATGTATTGCAGCGGTATATATATATATATATATATATATATATATGCCGTTACATTACTGTCAAATAATAAAAGAAATATCAATGAATAAAATCATTCAAATAAAAATTTAAAAAATTAATACATTTATTTAAGCCAATACAGTATATAAAATTGCACAGATGGAAAACTATTAAATAATTACTTAAAAGTAAATTAAAGTAAAAAAAGAAATATCTAAAGATAAAAGATTATTTTTTAAAAGTAATATAAAAGAAAATAATAAAAACTGTTAATTAGTTTCTATTTAAAAATTATATTTAAATCTTAGTAAAAATCGAGATGATTTTTATTTATTTAAATGAAATGATTCAATAGCAAACAGGCCCTTGAGAACCAGATAGAAAATCAATTTAAAAAAATTCCTAGTACTAAAATCTGATGTTCCCACTCAAAAGTAAACTGTCCAATAAATGATGTGAATAAATACACAGACCACATAGAAAATCAACATTGCCAATAAGATCAGTATGAAGGCAAGCAAGATGGATAAAAATGGATATAAAAAGAAAACTTGTAAGTGGAGTTTTGTTCTTTGATATTACTCTTGTTCATTATGTAATTTAAGCATATTTACATGTATTGTGGCCCTCAAAAATGTAAACGTCATGCAGTAAATTAGTTTTCACATATTTGCACTAGCTGAGTTGACCTCCAGAGCTATGGTTCCTGAAAAGCAGCAAACAATGGAATGGTCTTCCCAAAACCAGTATTGATACTAAATGGACATTGATTGGAGTTATGATGCATCATGGATAAACCAAGATGGATTTCAAAATAAACATGCAGCCACATAAAGTATAAACTTTATATTCTAAAAAATAACTTTTCAAATACTATATCTAAACAGTACCTAACTCATAGTCTCTTATCTGATTAAGCAAAAATTTAAATTATTTCTTCTACTTTTCTTTTGATATGTTTGCTATTATTATTATTTCAATTCTTGTAATTTCTTTTAAATTAATAATTTAAAAATAAGCATAAATGGTTATATATATTCATAAGACTATGTTAGTTTAAAGTGTGTTAATCTTGGGCTCTTTGTTTCATGTTGAATTGGTGCTGGCAGAGGAGGGATATATGGGTGTTATATGTCAATGTAATCTGGGGAAGGTGCGTTGGATTCTCATTCTCTTGTCCCACGTTAGTATACAGGCTATAGTACCCAACTGAATGCATGGCCCAAAAGGGTATCCATCATGTTGTCAATGGTCACCATTGATCTCCTTGCACTCTGGTTAGTGATAGTAAGATGGTAAAGACTGCAATCCCCCATTAGGCAGTGTGTCTAATATATAATCCAAGTGATTACTTCACCAGACAGATGCACATATCTGTACTGGACGAAGGTCTATCTTTCCTTAATGATATTATGCTACAGATGCACATTCCTGTCAACATGGATCTTTTTTAAGCTAACATCCTTATTTTGCATTGATCACATCAGTTTATCCGTAAGCTGGCATTGTTTTGGGCATGAACTTGTATCCTGGAGTTAAAAGAATGGAGTATATAAATGCACAATCTATGTAGCATATTTGCATTTAACAAAATATTGAAATTTTATTCAATCTTACATTCATCCACCTGTGCAAATGACGTAAATTAAATTCATTCAGTAACTAATTTAGTTTCCCAAATTTTTCTTTTAATGAGTGTGCATAATAATAAAATGTTTTTGATTAATTTTGGCAGTGACTTATTTTTATATATTTTTATTAATATTATTTTTTAAAAAAAAAAAATTCAAGAGTAAAATTTTTTAAATAGACACTGATATTTTAAACTCAGCTACTCCATGAGATAATGGCTAGAGCTATCGGTCAATAAAAGTTGAATCTTACCCATATGTATCTGCCTACTATATAAATTTTATAGATTCTAATAGCCTAGTAGCACCTTGGTTCGGCAGATAGGGAAAAAGCCACCACCTGACCATTATAATATATATATATATGTCATGGCAATAGTATATTGTATACTAGCAAAGATAGCATAAAATATCTTAGAGAAAGTATTGATAAAATAAAATATAATAAGGGGAATGGAATTAAAAAGATTAGCATGTTGAAACAGAATAAATTCAATAGCAGCTTAAAATAGTTATATTACAAAGCTGCAGTGATCAAAAAAATTTAACAATAAAACTGATAAATTGATTAATAAATTTTTACAGTTGTGGCGTATGTATGCATACTAAATATAATATGCATGAAACTGAAATATTCTGGCTTAAAAAATTAAAAGGAAATAGATTCACAGAGTTAATCATACTATTAAATATTAATAAAGGAAAATTGGTCTATAAAGTTAATCATACTGTTTAATATTTAATAAAAGGGGGATACTTTGCAAAATTATAATCGCTAAAATGATAAATCATATTATATAAGAGAAGAAAGGTTACCTTTAGTGCACACAAATGAATTTTACTGAATTTTACCTGTGTAATTTAAGAAAATGTATCCTCTTTTGTGACCCTTTCAGGTTTACCTTCTGGATGAGAGTTTAAAAAATAATGTGCTTTTTCTTATAATACACTAAATAGTAAATCTAAACATATAATTAAAAAATTTAAAGCCCAAAAATTGAGAAAGTTAGAGAATTAAATTCAAAGTCCAGTCATGATTTTTCCTTTTCATAGCTACTGTAAATAAATAAAAAATATTATATAATTATTTATAAAATAGTTTCAGGAATGAAGAAAACATTTATGAAAAACATATATTTTGAGTCTTGGAAGTAGGTCTTCATAAATATGTTTTTTTTTAAAAAACTCCTAAATATAAATAAACACAGACTTGCTTATGTGGTCGGTATTAAAAAAAAAAAGAAAAAAATATTTTGCGAAAATATGAGATTTAAATTGATGGATCAGTGGGGGCCATGAGAATTTGTAGTGGAGATGTAAGATCAAAAATGTAAAAAAAAAAAAAAGACATGTATCTTGGAAGTAAATAGTCACATACAAAAAAATTAAGAACATTTATTTTACCAATAAAGCTATATTATATCATTAAGCTGCAGTAATTTTTGTCCATCTAACAGAGAGCACAAACAAAAAAAATGGCTAAGTGAAACAAAAAAAATCACTACAAGTAGATTGCAAATACTTTTTTACCTCTTTACTTTGTGTATTTTATTTGTATACGTGTGTAAAACACACATAGGAATTTAATTAATATACAAATTTAAGAATGTAATAATTGAACAAAAAACATCCATTTTACTCTTGTTTTACTATGAAAGCATTGTTGCATCATTGGGTTGCAGTAACTTTTGCCCATCTGACAGAGTGCAAAAAAAAGAGCATGTATCTAAGTGAAACAAAATATCACTATAAGTAGATTGTGGATTTTTTTTGCCCCCTTACCTAAATAGCATAATCTATTTGTATATTTGTATAAGAGATATATAGAAATTTAATTAATATACAAATTTAAGAATGATAATAAATAAATAAAGACATTTGTTGTACAGTGGAGGGATGTGCTGCAAGCAGCCCCTATAGATGGGCCGCCACCCATCTGATGGATACAAAAATAATATCTATATTACAATAATATGCTCATATCTTCATTAATAAAGTATATAAATTTTAAGGTTTTTATTAAAAATATTTGTTTCCAGAAATAAAAATAACATAGCAATTAATATAGTTGTGTCCTTTAACTTAAAAAAGTAGACCTTTTCCAAAATATTTCATTATCATTTTCAGTCATTACTTATTGATTGCAGGATCAATATTTCAAAATGTTTGATCCACTTTCTTTGAACTACTTCACATCAATGAACTTACTTTCTTCACCCATTGAAATGTGGTCTCTTTCTAAGTCTTTTATGATCACTTGAGATCCAGTTTAAGACTTCTAATTAATAAATCTGCCATCAATATTTTCGATCTCAATTATATTTTAGTTGTCTATCAACATTTCTTCTAGCAATATTTTATATCCTAATCCTATATCAGTCTCTTAATTCTTTCAGTGATGTAAATGACACCTGTTTGCTCTCCTCCAAGTATTTTGATTTTGATCTCTTCTTGTTACTCCCAATATACATATTCCCATATTGTTGAGTAACCAGAAATCTCCATACTGCTCTTGTGTTAAGTATTGGAGTTCTGTTTCTTAAATATTTATAAAACATTCTATTAAAAATTTTGCTTTTTAAAAACACATTTCCTATTGACATTAAATAATTTTACCAAAAGCACTTCATCCACGTTTAATTTTTTGATTAATTTTCATACCATATTTTTTCAACTATAATAATACTCTAACCAAGGTTTTAGTAATTAAATTCTTTCAATTCGTTCTTATAATTTTATTTTATTTTTCTATGAAAGTCCATTGAGAATTATTTTAGACTTTTTAATATTTACTTTTCAAAATATTTACTTTAGTTAAAACAAAAATATATAATAATAAATTTAGAAAACAACAAGATACATAATAAATATTAAATTTATTATAAAAAAAATCACAGAACTAATTACAAAGCTTCTTTAAAAATTCAAGAGTTTTGAATCTCTTGTTTGTTTTTTGCGCTCATATAATTAACAATTTAAATAATTTAATTTGAAAAGTAACAACTGACTTGTGAACTTCTTACAAATGCAATACAATGTGAATTCTTTGCTTTTTAAAAAAACTGTTTAATTAACAATTTAAAAAAGTCGAAACAAACTGATTTTTTTTTTTTTTGGTAAAAAAAAAAAATATCACAACTGATTAGATCAGGGGCCCCCAACCCTATGCCCGCGGGCACCATGGTGCCCGCAGACCTTTTTATGTGTGCCCGCTGCTATCCAAACACGATAAAACATTATTTATCTGATACAAATAAATTAAAATTTTTAAAATTTCTTATAAATTATTGTATTATATTGTAATCAAATGTTAAAATTTTATTTTTGAAATAAATATTTTTTTGTACATTATGTGTATTATTAACAATATCCAACAATAAATTTACATTGAAAAAATAAATGGTGCCCGCCAACTGGCCGGTATTATAGAATGTGCTCTTAAGTGCAAAAAAGGTTGGGGACCCCTGGATTAGATCATACCTTTTTGTAAAAAAAAAAAAGTGTATAAAATTTTAAACTATGTAAACAAAATCTATAAACATTCCTTACATTAAATTGGAATAGTCACTGAAAAAGTTAATTGTTAAAGGTAACACATTTATTAATAAATGCTAACCAATAAACTTCATCATTAGTTATAATCTCTGTATAACTTCAGACAATCATTGATAAAATAAATAAACTTGATAGCAAGGTCTCAAAATCCTTTGCAAAAACTTAATTAAATAATTTAAGGAACTAATTATATATATTTTTGATTGCTATCAATAATCAAGCAGTTGTTGAAACAAATTTTATAATGGGAACAAAAAAAAAGAGAGGAATAAATAAGTAACATTTGCTTAATAATATAATTAGAAAGAATAATGATTTCATTTAGTAAGAACAAAGGGATATTTGTTGACACTTGGATAAGCATTGTCCTACTACTAAAAAGACCAAGTGATAAATGGAACAAGTAGTGAGAGTATATCAATAGTGTCATTCATTAGACTAGAATTTATCCACTTAGAGAATAATATTTCTATAATGTAATTACAGAAACCAGTCTCTATTGTGTGAGAGGGTGTAGTGAAAATTACCTCTATAAAAATAATATTCATTATATAAGTAGTGGGAATGTGTTTTTTATTATGTTTTACAACTGAAAATAAAGAAAGTGATTGTGTTATGCAAGCAAAATTAAATAAAAATATGTTAGGTGTATTTTTTTTTTCAAATGATAATGTAATTATCAGACATCTAAAAAATGTATAAATTTAATTAAACAAATAAAGAAGAAAACAAAAAACAAAAATACAGATTAATTGTGCAAATATAAATTTACAAATATTACTAAACCCACCAACTTCCTTTGAATTTACTTGTATATTTTTTTTTTTTGTAACAAATAAATAAAGGTTACAAATGAACAAGAAGAAAAAAATTGTGAATTTAGTTGTACAAAGTACTTAAAGAAATAAAGATGATGAAAAAAATATACAACGAGTTGTACAAAGCAATTTTTTTAAAAAATAATAATAATAACAATAACAAAATATTATGGTAGTTTGATGAAATCATGTAGGGTTAAGGAGTAACATTTTATTTGTTTATATCAGGCTAGCTTTTGTTAGTTTTTAGAATGGGTCTTTTGTAAAACTATTATTCATTGAAATTATTTAAACCTTTGTAAAACTGCCTGTAATATTATTTTTAAATAACATACACCCAAAATAATTGTTTTAACTTCATTTGTTTGCTAAAAAACTGCAGCTGATCTCACACTATCTATTCTTCTTTATGGTCTTTCATAGAGAAAAAAACCATTCCTTACTTTAAATACCATATCTCCAATGTAATATTGTTTCAAGTGAAACACACACAGAAAATTATTTTCACTTCATTCTGATTAAAAAAGAAATCAATCATTTCCGTTGGTTTTATTTTTCTCTCATAATGTAATCTCACAAAAAACTTCCATATATCAATTTTTGATACGTGTCATCTGCCCAAGTATACAAAAAAAATTAGTGGATGCTTGACATGAAAAAGTGCTAAACCCTCAAAAAGTAAAAATGTTGTTAACATTAGGTGAAATTTGCAATTCAAAGTTTGAATATAATAATTTAGTAAATAATCTTGATTTATATGAAAGGTAATTAATATTTTTAATGACAGAGAGTGCTCAAAGAAATTTTTCTAGTCTGATATCAATTTATAAGAATACTTGCACATCAGTTTTTGTATTGAGTAAAAATTAAAAAAAGTTTTTATTATAAAAATGGTGAACATCATCATAAATGGTGGATTCAACACAATTTTAGAAAATGCTGTCTTCTCAAACTCCCCTTTCACCTATATCATGCAAGAAGATTAAATGAATGCAATTTGCTCCATTCCATTTCTTAATGATGAATATATATTATAAAATAAAGCTTTAGATATGTTTGATATCTAATATGTAGTTACCCCAGAATTCTTGATGCTCATGTGCAATAAAAAACCCAGATGTTAAAATAAATTTACTCATAACAAATTTCATATTTAAAATTTGAATGTAATATGTAAAATTTGTAAAGACATTCATATATTTTGTTGATTCATTATCTTATATGCAAGAATTTCACTTAACACCTAAATGTATTATGAAATGGAAAACAGATGTTAAATAATGATTATGTGGTTATGAATTTGAATTTCGCTTAGGTCATAGTGAATTCCATGAATTAATAATTATGTTGCTCCATTACAAAGCTTAATTTTGAGAAGGTATTTTAAATCTCATGAAACTGCTGCTGAAAATAACAGTTTTTGCTTTAGAGGATTGCCTTACATCTAACTAACCATATACATTTTTAAAATGCTAACACCAAAACTATTAAAGTGTTTTGTCACCAATCAAAAAGCTTGGAGTCAAAATCATGCTTCATGGAGAAAATCAAAATTAGATCTTAATATAAGTTATGGAAAAGGGGATATTAATGTTTATGAGTTTTTGAAATTATTTTGTATCATCATCAGAATTGCTGAAATATTTCACTTCTTATATCTTATGTTTTTTTTTATCTCATCTGCATTGCAGAATTCTTTTTTTTTTTTTTCTGGGTCATGTTTTATAAAATTTATTTGTCTTTAAGCTCCTCCTCAGATGATGATGTATTTGACCTGCTAGTGTTGTTTGTTGCTTTTATTGGCTTTAGTTAGGTTATGAAAGTAAGTAAATGATAACAATTTGAAAATTTTTCAATCTCTTGATTTATTATCTTTTTTAAAAAAAAGTAATTAATGGAGTAAATGGCATTAGACAAACTGTTAATTATTGGATTTCTTACACTTTTCAGTACTTTCACCATGCTTTAATAACATGTCAACGTTGTTTTCAACACAAGATTTAGTATTTCCATAGACCATAAATTTGAGATAATAATGGGTTGAAGGACATAAGTAACTATGCTAATTTTGTCAAGAAGATTAAAATAAAACATTTATTTATTAGACAAGTGAATGCAATGTAGCTTCAAAAACCATTAGGTAGTCTCACATTGATTTGTATTATATAAAGAAATCTATTAACCATGAGTGCGTTTATATTTATTTATTGAACTCTTTCCATCATCTAATATTAAGTATTGAATGTCTTTAGAAAAAATTGACTTTATTCACATTTTTCAATTACATTTACCTGTTAGGAATAGCATACAGGTTAGTATATTCACAATGTTCTGAGAGATATTTTTCTTTTCTTATTCAGGTATTGCTGATTTGATTAAAGACAGTACTAGCATAGGAATCAAATCTGGATTCTTAGATTTTTGAATATTGAATTTTAAGGGAATGCTATAACCAAGTGAGTCATCCTGCCAAAGGCAACAACCAGTAAAAATTTCATATACTTATCTATGAGATTCCACCTGATTTCTCTACTTTTTCTAACATCAAGTTCATTAGTGGTTTCATACATTATGTATTGTCATACTAGGTTGACATATGGGGTTATTTGCCATTGCCAAGTGAACAGATTCTTTGAAGTTTCTTCATTATATCTTATTCTCTGTCCAGTAATGTTGTACTTTCCCAAAATGAACATATGTTCATTGGTACATACATGGTCAGTCAGCTCATGTGATAATGGTGAATAACCCCTAAGTCAACCTATTGTAACTATACATAATGTTTGGAAACTATTAATCAACTTTGCTCTTAGGAAAATGTAGAGAAATATATATATATATGAAATTTCTACTGACTGTTGCCTTTGGCAGGATTACTTTTGGTTAGAGTGTTACCTTAAAATTCAACATTCAAGAATTTAACAGTCCAGGTTCAATGCCCATGCTAGTACTGTCACTGGTCAGGCCAGTAACATCTGAAGAAGAGAGAATAATACCTCTCAAAATACTGTGTATATAATAAGCTGTATGCTATTAGTAATAGTTGAATGTAAGTGGAAAATTTAATAAAGTTAATTTTTAAAGACTTTCAATACTTAATATTAGATGGTGAAAATAGTTCCATGTATAAATACAATTAAAATACCATCATCACAAATGTTTAGAGGGAAACAATGTGTGTCGTGTGTTTTTAACTATTTTATTTTTATTTTTAGTTTTTAAACAAAAATCAAAATTACTTTATTATCTATTTTAATCATTGCACTTCTTACTTCAAGAATACCTGTGATATATTGTATTGTTTTGAAAAAAATGTTTGTTGGACAAATAGCATAATTATATATATTATTTTTCCATAAAAAACGTGGAGTTATGAAAAATTTACTTCAATTTAATATAAAATAAGATTTTATTTTTTTCTTCCACTGAAAAATATACAATCATTAAAAATCATGTGAGGAAAAAACAGAAGCATAGCCGACTTTATCAGTTAGATTTATTTTATCTAGAACCTCAATGCAATCTGTAAATAAAGGATGAACTAAATCCTTAGCCAACTACAAATAAAGTTAATAATAAAAAAAATGGCAATGTTTCAGACATCCCCATATTAATATTAAAGTTTTTTTAAACCTTACGCTAGGTGTGACTGGTCTAAGAATATTAATCAGTTTTTCTTATCTACAGCTCTGCTTTCATGTCAAATTGGGTATAGCTTTATTTCTTCATCAATATTCTGAGGAAATAATTATTGGTGTGTATTTGATCTTTTGTTTTTCAGATATTACGTAACTATTGGTTGTGTGTTTGATATTTTTACCCTCTTCTCTATTATTAATATTGTCATCTTTGAATTAATATTTTTATTGATTACTTTTTGTATTGGTGCTTTTTATATTTATAAATCTTTCTGAACATATTTTAACATATTTCTATATACTTGGTCAACGAGTAAAGTAAGAAAATTTAAAAAATATTAGCGTATACTTGAGGATTGATTTAAATGACAATATTTACATAAATTATAAACAAAATTTATATATATAATTAGAATTTAAAATATAAAAGAATGTGTGAATAAATATTTTTAAAATTTTGTGATTATTCAACTTCAGCAGATGACTTTCTTGTTTAAGGTTAAATACTGACAACTTCACTACAGCCACGAATACGTTCTATAATTGATTCTAAAAAAACTTTACTAAAGAGGAATTAACAATGAGATATTTATAAAATTGCCGAAAAAAAATTGTTTAATTTTACTAAAAGTAATTAACCCAAAATGGGATATTTTTAAAAATAAATTTTAAATCTATTTTACCAAATCAATAATTGTTTGCACTAAAAAAGAAACTTTAGGGAAAAAAATTTCAAAACAATTATTCGGCCAAGTTTCCGTGTTTAAACAGAATGAGAAAGAAAAATTTGGTGTTTAGACTGACTGCCTTAAATACATTTAAAAGATGAACTGAAATTAAATTGAACTCTATTGGAAATCAATAGCATTTGAAACAGACTTAAAAAGAAATGGTATTAACTTCTAAAATCTAGAAGCAATTTCCTTTCTCTGAATATTAAACCTAAACAAAAAATAATGATGTCAACTGTTATATAAAGCATAATTTTTGACAGATTATGTGTTTGAGTAAATCTTCATGTGTGTGTCTATGTGCATTGTATATATTGTTCATAAAAATAAATAAATTAGGTATTCCATATATTGTAAAAAAAAAAAAATGATATCCCAAATTTAAATGAGACTTTGGTCCATATTTTTTTTTATAAACATATTTTTACTTTGCTTGAGAATTCACTGATATTGGGAGTAGGTTGAGACAATATTCAATTATTAATTGACCTAATGTTTCCAAATATTGATTTTTACAATGTATTCATTTACAAGAAATCATCTCAAAATGAGTAATTATTTAAATAACAAAAACAAATCAGTCTTTCAAAAATAATCAAATCTATATTAAAATATGTTCTCTATTTAAAAAAAGCTAGAATAACTAACCAAAAGAATGCTACAAAATTAAAAACGTTTGAACATATAAGGTAACAACCTCCAGAACCTATTTTAACACAACTTATTAGCACATTATAAATTTATGTGATCATTTTACATAATTGATATGATTTAAAAAAACATCTTTGCACATGATTTACACAAATAGTGAATATATAAGTCTTAAATGATTAGTTTCACATAAAGAAGTTAGCATTACTATTTGTGATTATGTGTGAGTTAAATAAAAAGGGATTATCTCAAAAAAGAAAAAGGTTTGAACTGACATACATTTTAGAATGCCTTTACAAAATGATCCTAATATTTATATCTATTTCTATAAAAATATTTGATTAAAAAAATTTGCCATTAAAAGAAAAAAATAATCACATGATTAGTTTTATGGAAAATTACTTAATATTTAAAAATCCAACTGGCCAGACAAATACAAGAATTTCATTAAATATTTGGTAGGTTATTCAATGGACATTCAATTCACAAATCTTTAGCATTTGAGATTCCATCTCATCGAGTTACTTAATGATTTCAGAAGCTACAAATTTTGTATTGTTGTATTATAAATATTAATGTGTGTGATGTATGTTATCTTTTGTAGGCAATATAATAAAAGGTTGGTCCTCAATATATTACAGTCAAATAAATAAGAAAAATTTTATTTATTATTTTCATGGAATACATCCACATACAGTTTGACCATCAATCATGTGTAAATTTGCTAAATTCTGGACTTGATATCAAATAAATAAAAAATAAATGCTGTTTATAAAATGAGTCACACAAAAAAATTTATATGATACAAAACAGAACAATTTTTGATAAATCAGATTATGATTGATAATACAAATGCATGTCTAGAAATAACATTTATTATATGCTGAAAGAAATATTGTCAAATTTTGAAAGCTTAATATTTTTTCCAACACATCAATACATATCTCTCTCAATTCATTTAACATAAATTCAGGAACAATTCTTTTTTCTCCAGAACCATTTATTATACACTTACATACTCAATGAACACAAGGTGGTAGTGTTGATCTGCAAAAACTTATTGCTTGAGAAAATATGAATGTATTTATTTAATTTCCCTCTAAAAAATAATATAAGATACTGTTTGGTAAGGTAGGTTTGACAAAAAAAGCAGAAGTCCAAAAAATGTGTCAATAGTATTATTTCAAATGTGGATTGTGCTATATAATTTTATATCTAATTGCCATATACTGATGAGACAGTTATAGCTCTTTACCAAGAGTAAATACTATTTATAAACGAATATTCCAAGACAAAAATGTTTTAATAGGCAAAACTCTCTCCATACAGTAGTGCCACTCTAAGCAAGACAGAGTAATAAATGGATACAAGAAGGCTTGTGCATAAAATCCCTATCTAGTGCCTACTCATCCAATATCCCCAAACTAGTTTCTGGATTATGGCCTTCATCAGTGAGGAGCCTTGAATCTGAGAGCACTACACCTAGATCTTAGGATCTAATGCAACCCTCCAGCCTATTATAACAACAGTTATGAGCAAGCATGGAAGATAGTGATCATGTGATGTTTTAAGGTTTAAAACAAAAATGTTTGTAATGATTCAATGATTTACTAGGAAATCTAGTATTAATAGAGTTTGAGTTGCAGTGTAATTTGTAGAAATTAACAAAAAAACCATTATATGTTATTCTAAATTGAAGAATAGTTGTGTGTATATATATATTGGCTTCAAAAAATATAAGTAGTTTAGAAGAGAAAAAAAATTAATTTCAACAAAAGTAGTTCAAATATAATCAAAATAATAAAAATCATATCTTGAAAAATTGGTGAATGGTAGAAATTTTTATGTATTTAAAACAGAAAATGTGAATTGCTAGACAATCTGGGTTCTACCTGTTATTTTGAAAAAAGTTATCAAAACTGTATTATAAAGCATTATTATTATCATTATCTTTTAATAGGATTCAATAAATTATATCTTACTTTATGTCTATTGTTTTATTATTCAAATGTTTGTAATTATAAATAATCTACTACCCTTTTCTACTATTTTTTTCTTCTCATTACTGGAAAAAAAACTTTCCAATATCGAATTCATAATTCAATTGCTTTTAAATATACATATAATCTTTTTTTTTTCATTTCAAGGTTCCTTTAATAAATATTTTCTTTTCATTTATTCCTTTTAATTCTTTCTAGTTCTAAAAATTATTACTAATCTTCTATCTATCTGCTGAATATAAAACAATCTTTCAAATAAAAGGTTTAATAAACTTCTTCTTAAAGTAATTTATGATCAGAGAATAATATCTTATACCTAATTAAATTGTTTAGTCTAATATGCTTTTTATATTTCTTTTATCAAATAATACACTTTCTAATAAGTTGTTGTTGCCTGTGTTTTTTTATATTTATATTATCAAATAATAAACTTCCTATCTGATGTATATTTTGATGGCTAATCAGATGTTTACTCTTTCCCTATTCTTTATAATTATTTAAAGCTTTAGATTTAGATGTAATTAATTTCATACAAAAAACAATCTCCACAAAAGATATTTTATATGATCTTTGGTAGTGAAAAATCATGTTAGCTTTGATATAAAACATTCCAGAAAATGAAATGCAAAAATGTGCTCAAGTTTGAATATAACAGAGAGATTAAAATTATATTGTTGAATATTTATCAAGTGGTAGAAAAGATACAAGATTAAAAAATAATAATAATTTAAAAAACCAATGATAGACTACTGGAAATATTCTTGTTGTTTTTTTTTTTAAAAAAAAAAGATACTATTTTTCAAATTTCCAATAGATCAATAGATTTTAGATTATATAAGTTTTCCAGATTTTTATGTTGATAAAAAGTGTTTCCTATAAAATTTTAAATATAGATTAGAATAGATTATTAATTAACCAAGATTATTATAAGTAAGAGTAAAGTGAAGAAGAGTTTACTGTCTTGAGACTAATAATAATACAATTCACTAATCTCTAAAAAAACATTGCCCATAGCTTTAAATAATAAAAAATGTTCTAACTTCTTTTCCATATAATTATGGAAAAATGAATATTTACATATCAATCTGTTATTACCTATAGTTTATATATATATAATAAATATAATTTATAATGGTAATTAACTATTATATACAATCTTTCAATCCACAGGCAGAAATATTTTCAGTTAATTCCTTAACTCTCCTCAACTGACATTAAATCCAAAAAACATAACGGAAGCAAACCCATTACTCTCTCTTCATAAAGAATTTTAACACTTCCAATATCAAATTTAAATTTATATTTGTATGTCTTTTCATGATCAAATAAATACAAAACAGTCATTAAATCATTATTATTTTTATTTTCACACATTTGTATAACAATTCATGCTCCTTTAATGTTTTTCAATATTGCACCTTGATTCACCTATATATAACATATATTCACAAAAAATTTGATACACAACCTTAATTTCCAAATCTTTATACCTCAATCCACCTAATTTCCATAATGAATAACTTGTTTCAACACTAGTAAATTAATTAGTTTTTTAAATTGATCATTCTCAAATAAATTCATGATAAAATATTCATGAATTTATATATATTAAATTATTGTGATATATTTGTAAATATTAAAAGTATATAATTGTTCTAAAGTTTCATTATGATACTTTTTTTTTTACTTTTAAATAATTTGAAGTTTCATTAAAATACTTCCTTCCAACTTTCAAATTCTCAAAACACAGTAAAGTTTTATTATAAAAAATAGAATTCAATTTTTAATTAAAATCATTTCAGACTTTAAGAATTCATTTTCATTAAGGAAATTATTACTATCAAACTGAACACAATTATAGAATTGATACAATACAGACAAATATATACCTGAAAAAAGATATTTTTAGAAAACTTTAAATTTATTTCATCATGATAGAGGGTAGAACATCAGATTCTACTTCCTAAAGTCCCGAGAATCTTCACTGGAGCTGCTGAACCGTTTTCCGGATCGATCATTCTGCTAAATAATGAAATACTAAAATACTGTTCCAATAATCAATCAATGGTCTACTTTCAACAACTTAGAGACTTAAGCACACGGAATGGTAATATGAAGTAACTTTCTCAGTTCGAACTTTATTTTATACTCCTTCTTTTTAAGAGTCTTTTATTCTTTAATGTAAATCTTTGTAACACCTTTTAGTTATAAATCTACTGTAAATCTATACGATTCTTTAACCCTTTCTTTTTCTTTCTTATCTTCGTTTAATATATATTAGGTTTTATTAATGTCTATTTAAAAATTATATCCAATAATCTTTCGACTCATGACCCTTGATTCCATGTCTTACAAATAATATACATTAATTTCAAATAGTAATTTCCCCATAGAGCTAAATTTATAAGTCTATTACATCAGCAAAGGAAAATATAAGTTACTATTTTTCTTACCTTTACTATAATAAATTATTACTCAATGTTTCACCTATCCCCACTCCTCTCACGTTATATATATATATATATGTATTAAAATAATGTTAATGATTTTCTTGTTCCACTAATATTTATTTATCAAATATATCTTAAACTTTATTGCAAAAGGCGATAAAGGTAAATGTATTTTAATTCCGCTTTTGTTATTTTATATCAATATTCAGGAAGGGCACGATATTAGGACATAATTAATATAGTTTAAAATGTTTTAAAATAGTTCGATAAGCGTTTGACTTTAATTAATTCAAGTCATCACGAACATTTTACATGTTTGATTTTTCAACGATGACTATCATCATCATCATCAAATGTTGCTGAGACATCTTCCCTCTATGGCGGTGATCATATTCTCTATTTAAATTTCTCGAGGAAGAAGACTCCTTTCCATTCATTAGTCAAAGAAGACTTCCAAATGCACCCATAACTTCGATCATCGACTACGATCATCTTTCAATTTTACTCTCCTTGTAATTCCATACCATTCATCTTTGTTCCTAAACCCGCCGTTCTCTATTCGAAGTGATTTAATAGTCGAACCAATTCTCAATATATTTAGTTTAAATCAGTTTTCAAATCAAGATTAAAGTATCCTTAAAATACGTTTTCTCTTCATGAATAGATTTCCGAATGTGAAAAAAATCTCACATTCCACCGTATAAAATTAGAACAATCATTTCCGCTCTTAATGAATACCTTTATCTCCTTTATATTTCTTTGGGGCATAGACATAGAATCCCATGTTGTGTAATTCTTATTGGCATATGATAAGGACCGCCACTCTTATTATATTTATAAATTCTTTTAAAGACTAGAGGTAACTAATCAATCTATATTTTATTGAACAAACAAATTATTACTATTATAATATTTCTAACATACTTGTTTCTTAGTTCATCATTCTTTTTATAATTATTTAAATGTTCATACTCTATCTGTGTTCAACCCGAACATACATATGATTTGATTTAAAGATTCAAAGTAATTAATCATTATATATTCGGTCAGGCAAGCTAGCCTCACCAACCGTTGAACTAGTTCTTGGCCACGCCGCATTTCTGCTATCTGAGCTGTTAGTTGTTTGAATTCAGTTTTGGTTCATGAGTTTGAACCGATTTGATGGGGGGTTTGACCACAATATATAACATATATTCACAAAAAATTTGATACACAACATTACTTTTCTGTTTAATAGGTATGACATTTTTAGAATTATTCACTAACTTATTAATGTTATTTGTAACAGAAAAAAAAAAAAAACATTAAACATATCCTTATATGGAATAAATATCCATTTATTGTTATCAATCTTCAATTCTTTTACATCATTATAACTCTTTTTAAATTGAAATTGTTAATCTGTTCAATCTCATAACCAACTTCAATCAACTCTTTGGCAAATACTTCAATATGTTTTTAATTCATCATACTGGTAATGAGATAACTTTTCATTATAAAACAAAAAAAAAAAAAATCTAAAACTTGCTATCTTATGCATCATGGGTACTTTTGATTTACAATGTATATATCCCCTTTTTTGCAATGTTTTAATTATTAATTTATAACTTAACATACTATTATCTTTTGTAATACTTAAATCCAAATACTTAATACTTTTGTCCTGTTCCTTTTTAATAGTACATGTCAAGCCATTCAAATTACTCAACTCCTCTATAAGCAAATTTACAATATGAGTATTTCCACAAACAAAAATATTATTCACATGTCTTTTGTAAATTTTAATATCTTTAAAAGTATACATATTTAAAATACTATTCACATGTGTATACAAAACAAAATTGCAAACTTGTGCAACAACAGTCAGACCCATAGGCCAAACTTTCCACATTTTATAATATCCACCTCCAAAAGAAAGAACAATGTTATCATCAAAAAATTTTAAAGAATCAATAACAAATTTTATCACATATTTACAAATACCTTTACTTTTTTAATGCATGGTTAATTATTTTTATGGAATCCACTCTATCAATAGAACCATATATTTCTGTCACAACTAATGATGCAATAACATTACTCTCCTAAATCACTACATTTTGAATTCTATCTACAAAATCAAAAATGAAGCAATAGTATTTCCCCCAAATCCTAAGTTTTGTAACAGCTTGGAGAAAATACTATTGCTTCATCTTTTGACTTTGTAGATAGAATTAAAATTATAGTGATTAATGAGAGTGATGTTATTGCTTCATTAGATGTGACAGAAATGTATGTGTCTATTGATAGAGTGGATTCAATAAAAATACTTGAACATGCAATAAAAAATACAGGTGTATGTAAATATATGATAAAATTTGTTATTGATTCTTTAAAAATTTTTGATAACATTGTTTTTTTTCTTTTGAAGGTGGACATCATAAAATGTCTAAAGTTTGGCCTATGGATTTTCCTGTTGTTGCACAAGTTTGCAATTGTCTACATATGAGAGAATTTTAGATAAATGTGCTTTTAAAGACATTAAAATTTACAAAATATATGTGGATAATATTTTTGTTTGTGGCAATATCAATACTATAAATCTGATTATAGAAATGTTAAATAATTTGAATGGTTTGAAATAGACTATTGAAAAGTAAAAGGACAAGAGTATTAACCCTTTCAACGATTATTATTTAATTGGCCGAATGAGTTAAAAATCAAAACTTTTAATTGGCCAACTCACAACTTTAACAAAATCTATTGTTAAAATAGATTCACTTTTAATAATATAAATATGTTAGTTTCGTTTGTAAAAAGTATATTACTAAATTGTCAGATTACGAAAGTAAACGAAAGTCTTTTCAAAAATAAAATTTGATTTATAATTTAAAAAATATTCAATTGCGGTGAAATAAAAGTAACCGCTATTCAACCAACCAAAAAATATTGCGTCAGCAATCTTTTTTTTTTTCACTTTAACATTATGATAAATATGCAGCAATAAATAAATAATTCTTGGTAATATCTTAACTATTTTTCTAAAATAATTTGATTTTTAGTATTATTTTATAAATAATAATTTGTAATTCAATTCAAATATTGTTTAAAATGTTGTAAACATTTGTTTATCATTTTCGTAATAAAAATCAAAATGAACGTAACTTTTTACTTTTTGGCAGCCATTTCCCTTTTTGACAGAAGTTGGACAGCCAATAAGATTCAAGAAAAGGTGGTGAGGAGGCAGTGCTTTGGTTTTGTTTGACATATATGGTCATTTTTATTGATTTTTTTTACTTGTAAATTAATTCTGAAGAGGGCAACATCTTACAGAACTTTTGATTTTCTTTCAAATGACGTATAATATGTATACGTGAAATAAAAAGTAGCCGCTTTAGAGTGACGTCAAATCTACTCATTTTTTTACGAGTCAGGCAGTAGTAGGATTTAATTATTACAAGAGATAATAATATATTAAGTTATAAATTAATAATCAAACCACTGCAAAAAAACAAGTTTTAAATCAAAAATAGCAATTATGCATAAGATGGCAAATTTTAGATCTTTTTTGCTTCATAATAAAAAAAATTGTTACAAGTGCGATAAATTAAAAAATATTTTTGAAAAATTTGTCAAGAAATTCCAAGAGGTTAGTTATAATATTGAACAGATTAACAGTACTTTACTTCAATTTAAGAAGAGTTATAATGATTAAATGAGTTAAAGGTCAATATTAAAAAACGGATATTTATTCCATATATTTCTAATGTTCAAGTAAAATTTTTAAGGATATATAACTACACATCTCTGATCATTATAAAGACTACTTCTCTCAGGTAGATAGTATATCTCACAACCCCATGTTGGGCACCATTTGTAACTTATGAATATAGAAATGAAAATAGCTTGGGGGAAAATGAGCATTATAATCTCTAATATTTTTTAAGCACTTTTATAAGTTTTTACTTATGTGTATATGGTTTATCTGGATGCCACTAGGCTATCTAAACCTAGATAAAATTATATTCTATACCTACTTACACTCTACTGGGTATGAACCTCAATTAGTACACTATTTATAAGTGTGTAGAATTTCCCACTTCATAACCATATCACTGTTGCACTAACATTAAGAAAAAACATCCTTATTATTTTCTTTAGTTGTGCAAATAAATTATCAGACAAATTATGATATAAGGTTTTAACATCATAAATGCATACTTAACATTCTCACAAGTATTCATAACTCATATAAGTTCTAAAGATTTACCGGTGGCAATTCACTAAACCTTAAGTGACACTTGATGATCTTAGATGGTAATCATATCTTATGAAGGTTCCCAAATAAAACAGAAAAACACTGTAAGTGCCATTATTCAGCTGTGGCCATTAAACTCAATTATTTAGTCTATTCATTAATAATAATATAACAATGATGATGAGGATGATGATATTTCCAGCCACAGCTTTACACTTAATTCACAACATAAATTTTTATCTTTTATCAACCTATAATTATTTACACAAAATATTATATTTAAATTATGACTTAAAGATTGACATTCTTCAGTGATGATGATGGTCATAACTAATGTCACAAAACAATGATTAACTCTTAAGAAATATATATGCCTCTTTTAATAAAAACAAATTAACATTTATTACTGATCAATCATTAATAATACTGATAGAAAATTTACATAATTAATAATAAATTGTTTACAGTTAAATAGTAATAGTTTTCCTTAATGACACATACTCAATGTTCATATCATATAGTGTGATGTGTGTGAATAAATTTCTCTAGTGGGTAAATAAAAATCTTATATCTTGGAAACATTTTAATTTTAAAAATAAACACTCAATGCATACACATACTCACCTATTGCATATAACATTTTTATATTTATAAATTTAAACAATAACAATCAAGAAATAAGTAAAGAAAATTAGTTAAATCATAGAGATAAGAGCATTTAAGAAATCAGCTTCAAATTACCTATCTGACTTTTCACCGATCTTGGTCATTAATTATCTTAAAATCTATCTATCCTAATGCTAAATTTCTACTGATTTTTAGCATTCATGCTCAACAAATATACATGTAAGCAAAATTATATTACTAGGTGTGTGTGTATGTATTGAAACAGACAGATCGAAGAACCGATCTTCGTTTCATGTGTTTAAGTACGGTAATTCGAAATACTATTCGCCCGCAATGGGATTTTTCCATTTCAAGTCACAAAAATTGAGCTATATATATTTTATGTTTTGTAAATAAATATGTAAAGATTCCGTGCATAAATGTCACAAATCATGAAATAATATTCGTGTGTGCGTGGTTTGTGAATTTATATCAGCTTAATTTAAAAGTTTCATTGCGGGTGTATTTGCTTAAATTTTAGCCTTTTAGAATTATACAAAGTCGTTTAAAAATACTGATCAAAAGTCACATTCCTTTGATCAGTGGTTTTAATTAAAATCTGTATTGTACAAATGTATAGAGTAATTGAGTTGTATTCGAAATTAGATAAGGAATTTATATTTGTAATTACTTTGTCAATTTAAAATTGCGTATTAAAGTTAAAGATAGCTGAAAACGGAACAATGGAAATGGATAATTGATATTGTATGGTCAAGCTGGATTGCTGAAGGCTAGAGAAAAGTAGGCGGAGCCTAAAACAAAAACCGGACAGAAAGGTCAACCGTGGCCATCGTAGAGAAAACTAACATTCTAACTTTTGACGTGGCTGAGAGTAGATCGTCTCAAAAACAGCAAAGCAGTTGCTAGAGAAATCTCTCCAACTTTTGTTAAGAAGTCCACCAGTAAACCGTAATGTCGATGGGCTAAGTGCCAGGAGCTGATCTCTGTCCCGCCAATTTGAATCTTTGTGCCGCTGACTGATCATGTTTTATGTGCTTCACAATTTCCAGCTTCCAATCTCCAAATTGACTATGCCTTCCCAGTAGATTTCAAATGCGCGCCTACGTTCGTCAGAAATACCATCGTGAGAAGCCAAGCCGGATGAAGAAGGAAGGGTAACTGTGTTACATGAACTTTTAACTTTCTCCCGAGCTTAATGTTATAAGTTAACCTGTCAATCAAATGAATCACATGTAAGTTTTTTTTTTCGTTTATAACGCTACTGTTTCAAACCTGTCAGTAAATTTTCTTTTCTCCTTTTCCTCTGCTCTAGTCTTTAGAAAATAGTTTGTAAATATTGTAGCTACTAATAATAATTCAAATGAAGACATTTATATTTTTTTTTCCTATTTACTTATGCTATAAACAAACGATGCCAATAGAAATATTTTCCAACTCTGTTTAAAGCTAGTTTATAATATTGATTATAGTTATTTTAAAAGGAAGTTCGTTGTTAAAGTAAAGATTATTTCATATATTGAGTTGGCAGATATTAAATCACTTTATTATGTTTTTTTTTGTGTTGTCATACTATTGTAACCGATACTTCAATCTTAAAAATGTAAAGGGTTTTAAGTTTATTATCTTAGTTTCCTACATGAAATGAGAAATAGTTCTCAGTGTATAATTTGTTATCATCGCTACCGCCTGAACGACCTGGGGGAGTTAGGGGTTTCAGAGTAAACTTAATTAATTATTGCTTTCGCGGTCAGTTTGATTCCGCCATGTTTTATTGGAATAGTTATATCAGCCTGTTGCGCAGAAATAGACGAATTGATTACCCAGGTTTGGTATAATTCCTTTTCAAACCCACTTCAAGCACTCGTCCTCGATGACTGTGGCAATGCCTTCCCTTCGCCGAAGTTAGCGTCTCGCCATACTACCATATGGGGAAGAAAGCAATTCTTTCCCAGGTTATCTCTTGGATCACCGGGTTTCGAAATGATCCCGGCTGGTTGTAGTGTCCCGGAGCTACTTGGGGGCATTAAGCCTTGTCAAAGTACAAGCCGTCCGGTATTCCGTTAATGCACCGCAAGTGATTACTGTAGGGCTCTTCAATCTAGGCAACCGCTAGTACATCAATCTTAGATATCATAGTTATACGAAACCACCCTCCAACTATTCGTACACGCAACGGTTCGAATCTATTCGAATAAAATAACTTAATAAAAATCGTAGAGAAATATTTTCAATGCTCAAATGCTCTGATTCCCTTAACCACCCGTCGATCAGTTCACTACACAAATATTGGTATGAGTTTGTTTACCAGGTAAAATGATTACTAAAGACTAGTAGCTAATTATAATAGAATATTTATGGAAATCTTACCGTACTTTTGAATACTATATTTTTATGCTCTCTATTTGTTATTAAACAATTTATTTACTCTAATTTTGTGTCTTCCACCTCATTACTCTCGAAGTCTATTTAGTCACCTACTGTCTGTATTGACAACTTAAATATATACATTACATTAATGACCGTACCGATACCCAGAGTATAATAGATCTGTATATAAAACTGTAAGTAATTTAGTCTGTGTTCTGAGTTGAGCTAGTAAAGGGATAACCCCGTGCTGTTATAAAGTCATCATCGGTTAGTCATGCCGGGGTTTGGGTTTGAATTTCGTTGGCGTTTTGGAATTTATTCTTAAACGTGGACTGGGTTTGAACTCGGGTACTGTGTATGAGTAAGCGTGGTGGATTTATACCGGTACAGTTAGTAAATTTTTGGACGCCCTCCGTGGTGCTCCGATGAAGAAATCTCCCACACCCTGCAGAGTGAACGAGAGTAAACAGTTAAATTATAAAAATATTCGATTTTTTTTTGTTTGTCATAATATTGATATGTATTTGGCGTATTAAAATGCGCAAGTTAAAACGATAGTTGAGTAAAGCAAGGATATAAAATTTGTTTTTTTTCCCTTACACCAAGTTTCAGTAAACAGTCTACTTCCAAATATCGTTAAGAAACAGAGTGAGATTTTTTGAAAAGAGAGCGGAAGCGATTTTGTGCGTTGATTTAATTAAAATAAACGAGTGTTATTCCATAATTTTTTTTGCGAGTTCATTCTTGTTGTTTGCAATTTTTCAAGAAAAAAGTAAAGAAGTAGAATTAATTCCAGGTCTTAAAAATAAAAACACGTACGTATATATATAGTGTAATATAAAAAAAAAATCTTATCAGAGTCAGAGTTAATATTAATCGTCCCCTATATAAAGCATTAATCTTGAATCAAATGATTATTAGGTCATGTAAAAAGTATATATTTGGGGATCAGTGGATTAAAGTATCTATTGGTCACATGTTGCTGGCTGGCGCCTTTCAAATAAATTTGTCAGCAAATATGTTTGTCCATACAACAGTGGTGAGTTTTGTTGGGTTCAAAAGAGAGAATGGTGGCATATGTATATAGAGAGAATTACTGACAGTAGTACAAAAATAATATTGTGTTATGTACCCATTATTAATATGTTTATATTATAGGACTGAGGAGAACAGTGCGAACTGGGTGAAATAAAGTTTTTTCCCTTTATTCTTTTAGTAATGATTTAAGCATGTCATATTGTATATACCTAAATAAAAAAAAAAAAAGAAAAAGGAAAAAAAATATTAACAGTGAAAAGTTTAGATAACAGAAACCAGTCGGAACGTAGGCGAAAAAAAGAGAAAGGAAGGAAGCCACACAAACAGTATCAGCAGCGGGGAAGGATTTGGCAATAGGATCAGGGATCAGTATCTTTATGTTATATATACGAATCAAATTATTTTACAAAACTAACTCTTATGCTGAAGACACTTATAATTAAAAACAAAGATAAAATGGCAGAATAGAAGGGTTCAATAAATCATCTGGAACACGTCAGTGACTGTAAGTGAATAGATTAAATAAACAAATAACTAGTTACGGAGAAATACGCACACAATATAAAAGGAAGACGGTGTTTACCGGTTGAAACGGGTCAGAATGGACAAGTCATTTGACTCTCAACACCTTTCGTTCAAAATTATAGATTTTTATGGGGAATACTGGGAAAACCCACACGAACATGTCGACAGCTTAACAGATGCTTTCGAAATAACAGACCTAGATAATAAGCAACAAATAGCCATCAGTCAGCATCATTTGAAATCAGTCGCCAAAGATTGGTGGACCATACTGAGAGGAAAACCTAGAACTTTTGAGGAGTACCGTGACAAGCTGCTAAGGACATTCTGGGGCGAGGAAAGACAAGAAATAGCATTGCGTAGCCTTATCAAAGAATGCTTTCCCGCAGGGAACCGACTTACCCTAACAAAATTTTTTTCGCAGCAAGCCACCAAGTTTTGTTCGTTGCACACTTTTAACTGGTCAGATTCCCGAGTCATTCGAATGATAGCATACAATATGCCACGAGAAGTTAGAGGGATTATGATCAGTAGCCAAATACACACTATTTCTGAGATGACAAAGTTCTTGGAGACAGTAGACCAAAACTTCATATCTCCGGCACCAGATAACAGTAAAAGTCAGCCCATTAAAACCATCCACCAGATGACGAACCTAATTTCAGAGAAAGAAAACCAGGATCACCAAGCAAGTTACTTATGCCCAGTTATAGAAGTAAATATAGAGGACAACAGGGTTACGGTTTTGATTGACTCGGGCAGCCAAGCTTCAATCGTATCGGCAGCTTGGATCAATAACCTAAAAAGAACCCGCGAAATCATGCAGTTGCCAACTCGACCTATTCAATTCACATTGGCAAATGGGAAAAAAATGCTAAGTGAAAACCGGCAAGTATGGCTGGAAGTTAAGATAAATCAGAGGCCGGTAGGACATACTTTTCTGGTGATGACAGGACTTATTTACGACGTGGTGCTCGGCTCCGATTTTTTGGCCCACAATGATGGTGTTATCGATTATGAAAAGGGAAGATGCTCTTTCGGAAGTGAGGCAGTCGATTTCAAAATACCAATTACCCAGAGACCTGACTACAAAAGTTGTTTGGTCCAGGCAGTCGACCCAGCAGCGATCAGTAAAAAGGTTCAAGAGTCCATCCTCACGGAACCCAGGGACACAGATCAGATCGGAAAAATATTAAAGAAATATGAAGCTGTTTTTTCTCCTACACCGGGGGAGATTAGAGGATATACACACCGGATCCGTGTAAAGGAGGAGACGTATGTGCCGTCGAAAACTTACCCCATACCTTTTCAGTACAGAGGGGAAGTGGAAGCCCAGATTCAGCAAATGATTGAATGGGGTATTGTTGAACGTGGCCCATCACCTTATAACAACCCGTTGGTCGTGGTAAAGAAGAAAAATGGGAGTTTGCGTTTGTGTTTGGATGCACGCAAGTTGAACAGCATTACTATCCCAGAAAGAGATGCTCCCCCACCTATTCAAGAGGTACTGGTGCGGCTGGCCGGTAAAACCATCTTTTCAACCTTGGATTTGACCGCGAGCTACTGGCAGTTGAATCTAGACCCTAGGGATCGGAAATATACGGCTTTCCGATATAATGGGTATACTCATATATTTAAAAGGGTCCCTTTTGGACTCATAAACAGCGGAGCAGGCTTAATGCGCTGTTTGCGGCAGGTCCTGTCCGATGAGATACAGGAGCATATGGTATGTTATATGGATGACTTGGTCATCGTTTCAGAAAACCTGCAGGAACATTTGCAACATTTGGAAAGGTTCCTCAGAGAATGCAGAGAAAAAAAATCACCGTAAATTTGGAGAAGAGCCGTTTTGCTATTGGCGAGATAACTTTCCTTGGCCATATCATCAACCAACATGGTATTAAGGCTCACCCCGATAAAATTGCCGCGATAGAAAATTTCCCAACACCAACTAAACCGAAGCAGGTCCGATCATTTTTGGGCCTTTGCAACTTCTATCACAAATTCTATCCGAACTTTTCCCAAGAAACTAGAAATCTCGTAGACCTCATCAAGAAAAACCGCAAGTGGGAATGGACACCTTTTCATGACAAAGAACTCCTACATGTAAAAAAAAAATTTTTACAGGCTGTAATGCTGCACCATCCGAATTTTCATCGCCCCTTTTATGTACAAACGGACAGCAGCAAACAAGGACTAGGGGCTATTTTATTTCAAATAAGTGATACCGGAGCCCACCAAGTTATTTATTTCAGCAGCCGTGCATTGAAGGGGGCGGAAGTCCATTACACTACAACAGAACAAGAAACTCTGGCCATTGTGTGGGCATGCCAGAAATTCCGGCAATTTCTTTTGGGGTCTCAAGTAATCATTATCACCGATCATCGTTGCCTGGAGTTTCTCAACAAGAGTTTCCTGACTAATGACCGGTTAATCAGATGGAGTTTGACCCTCCAACAATTCCAGTACCAAGTCCAGTACTGTCCAGGGCGGGAAAATATCGTGGCTGACGTATTGAGTCGTCACCCTGTACCGATGAAGATACAAAACCCTGAAATCAAGAACCAACCCTTGGAAGTTATGGCCACTACGACATCGAGTTCGGTAGAAACTGAACTGCGGAATTTGAGCTATTGGCAGAATATACAGTATTCCCATATCATTCATGATTTGTCCAAACCCTCGGATAAGAATCAGAAGCTACAAAGCAGATACCCCCATTTCCGGATTGAGGGAGGCACATTACAAACCCGGACCAAGGATTACAGTGCTCCTTGGAAGATCGTGGTACCCAATAGGTTGAGGGCCCTTATAATTAAACATATACACCAATCCCTGGGACATTATGGACCCAGGAAGATTGAAGAAGTGGCCCGTCGCCAATTTTACTGGCCGGGAATGTATCACCATATCACTTCCATAATCAGACAGTGCGATATCTGCGCGACTACTAAAGCTCCCAACAAGTCCTACGCGGGGAAAATAAAACCTGTGATGGCTACGAGACCGAACGAGATCCTTGCAATAGACCACTATGGTCCCTTGCCCAAATTTAAAACATTTCAGTATTTGTTGGTATCATATGATATTTTTTCCAAGTATGTTAAGGTTTACCCAGTGCGGTCTACAAACACCAGAAACGTAACTCGGGTTCTTCAGGAAAAACAATTTCAAGAGGTAGGTAAACCCGAAACCATACTTTCCGACCATGGTTCGGCATTCACCTCGAAAGAATGGAAAAACTGGGTAAAGAAACAGAATGTAAACCATCGCCTAACGTCGATCAGAAACCCACAATCAAACCCGTGCGAGAGAGTCATGAGAGAAATCAGTCGACTTTTTCGCGCGTGTTTATCAACGGATCACCGGAAGTGGGTAGAGAAACTTCAATATGTCATGGATTGCATCAATCATACCATGAACGAATCCACGGGATTCCCACCCACGCGTCTTCACTATGGTAGACCATGCCCGGATATTTTCCCTATGCTATCACCAAAGCGGGAAGTACATATAAATCCCAGCACGGATCAAGACATGGCCCGGCAACAATTGGAGCGCATGGCACAAAATAGAATTAAAAGAGGAGGAAGGCAGCATCACAATTTTAAAAGGGGGGATCAAGTCTGGCTAAGATCTCCACGAGTCAGTAATGTACCTAGGAAGGAATTCAAAAAATTCTTCCCTCTGTATAGCGGGCCATATGAGGTAGTGGAAGAATGCCATGAAAACGCTTTCCTACTGGAAGGGAAGGGTCTACGAGGTATTTACAATGCGAGACAATTAAAACCTTATATACCTCCCGACCCAGGGAGAAAGTAGAAACTACAATAAATGATAACCCGGTAAACGACCACTGTGAAATGTCTATGATGATGAGTAAAAGAACAACGGATTAATACACCCAAATTTGATAAATGTTAGGTTCGAACCCCCACCCAGACTGTTCTCCAAAGTCGATCAATTCTGTAAGAAATGTTAACCAGTGAATTATGTATAAACATTTTTTTTTGTTATTTTTTTTTAAAGTGAGAAGAAATGAAACAGACAGATCGAAGAACCGATCTTAGTTTCATGTGTTTAAGTACGGTAATTCGAACTACTATTCGCCCGCAATGGGATTTTTCCATTTCAAGTCACAAAAATTGAGCTATATATATTTTATGTTTTGTAAATAAATATGTAAAGATTCCGTGCATAAATGTCACAAATCATGAAATAATATTCGTGTGTGCGTGGTTTGTGAATTTATATCAGCTTAATTTAAAAGTTTCATTGCGGGTGTATTTGCTTAAATTTTAGCCTTTTAGAATTATACAAAGTCGTTTAAAAATACTGATCAAAAGTCACATTCCTTTGATCAGTGGTTTTAATTAAAATCTGTATTGTACAAATGTATAGAGTAATTGAGTTGTATTCGAAATTAGATAAGGAATTTATATTTGTAATTACTTTGTCAATTTAAAATTGCGTATTAAAGTTAAAGATAGCTGAAAACGGAACAATGGAAATGGATAATTGATATTGTATGGTCAAGCTGGATTGCTGAAGGCTAGAGAAAAGTAGGCGGAGCCTAAAACAAAAACCGGACAGAAAGGTCAACCGTGGCCATCGTAGAGAAAACTAACATTCTAACTTTTGACGTGGCTGAGAGTAGATCGTCTCAAAAACAGCAAAGCAGTTGCTAGAGAAATCTCTCCAACTTTTGTTAAGAAGTCCACCAGTAAACCGTAATGTCGATGGGCTAAGTGCCAGGAGCTGATCTCTGTCCCGCCAATTTGAATCTTTGTGCCGCTGACTGATCATGTTTTATGTGCTTCACAATTTCCAGCTTCCAATCTCCAAATTGACTATGCCTTCCCAGTAGATTTCAAATGCGCGCCTACGTTCGTCAGAAATACCATCGTGAGAAGCCAAGCCGGATGAAGAAGGAAGGGTAACTGTGTTACATGAACTTTTAACTTTCTCCCGAGCTTAATGTTATAAGTTAACCTGTCAATCAAATGAATCACATGTAAGTTTTTTTTTTCGTTTATAACGCTACTGTTTCAAACCTGTCAGTAAATTTTCTTTTCTCCTTTTCCTCTGCTCTAGTCTTTAGAAAATAGTTTGTAAATATTGTATCTACTAATAATAATTCAAATGAAGACATTTATATTTTTTTTTCCTATTTACTTATGCTATAAACAAACGATGCCAATAGAAATATTTTCCAACTCTGTTTAAAGCTAGTTTATAATATTGATTATAGTTATTTTAAAAGGAAGTTCGTTGTTAAAGTAAAGATTATTTCATATATTGAGTTGGCAGATATTAAATCACTTTATTATGTTTTTTTTGTGTTGTCATACTATTGTAACCGATACTTCAATCTTAAAAATGTAAAGGGTTTTAAGTTTATTATCTTAGTTTCCTACATGAAATGAGAAATAGTTCTCAGTGTATAATTTGTTATCATCGCTACCGCCTGAACGACCTGGGGGAGTTAGGGGTTTCAGAGTAAACTTAATTAATTATTGCTTTCGCGGTCAGTTTGATTCCGCCATGTTTTATTGGAATAGTTATATCAGCCTGTTGCGCAGAAATAGACGAATTGATTACCCAGGTTTGGTATAATTCCTTTTCAAACCCACTTCAAGCACTCGTCCTCGATGACTGTGGCAATGCCTTCCCTTCGCCGAAGTTAGCGTCTCGCCATACTACCATATGGGGAAGAAAGCAATTCTTTCCCAGGTTATCTCTTGGATCACCGGGTTTCGAAATGATCCCGGCTGGTTGTAGTGTCCCGGAGCTACTTGGGGGCATTAAGCCTTGTCAAAGTACAAGCCGTCCGGTATTCCGTTAATGCACCGCAAGTGATTACTGTAGGGCTCTTCAATCTAGGCAACCACTAGTACATCAATCTTAGATATCATAGTTATACGAAACCACCCTCCAACTATTCGTACACGCAACGGTTCGAATCTATTCGAATAAAATAACTTAATAAAAATCGTAGAGAAATATTTTCAATGCTCAAATGCTCTGATTCCCTTAACCACCCGTCGATCAGTTCACTACACAAATATTGGTATGAGTTTGTTTACCAGGTAAAATGATTACTAAAGACTAGTAGCTAATTATAATAGAATATTTATGGAAATCTTACCGTACTTTTGAATACTATATTTTTATGCTCTCTATTTGTTATTAAACAATTTATTTACCCTAATTTTGTGTCTTCCACCTCATTACTCTCGAAGTCTATTTAGTCACCTACTGTCTGTATTGACAACTTAAATATATACATTACATTAATGACCGTACCGATACCCAGAGTATAATAGATCTGTATATAAAACTGTAAGTAATTTAGTCTGTGTTCTGAGTTGAGCTAGTAAAGGGATAACCCCGTGCTGTTATAAAGTCATCATCGGTTGGTCATGCCGGGGTTTGGGTTTGAATTTCGTTGGCGTTTTGGAATTTATTCTTAAACGTGGACTGGGTTTGAACTCGGGTACTGTGTATGAGTAAGCTTGGTGGATTTATACCGGTACAGTATCAATTCCCATTATGAATAAAAACTGTATTTCCCTTTACATGCAAGATAAATCAACATATTTCATGGTACTTGAATAATATACAATAAACACATTTTATAAAAATAAAATACATATAAATGGTTACATGTAAGGATAATCTAAGAATACATAACACATCAATAGAGCAATATTTATTATTGAAAATCATAATAATTTATTCTTAGTGTAGGATTTAAAGAGATAAATGGGTTTATTATTAAAAGGTTTGTTAATAGTCACTGATAAAAATATAATTAAAATTGATATTACCAGTTCTTTTACTCTTGATGTACAGACAGTTTCAAAGAGTCCAATGAATTTCATTTTAAAGTCAGCTTATTTCAGGTTAAAAATTTGAAAGCAGTCATACACCAATATGTAACACATGTAGATTACAACTGCAGTTTATTAGAACAGTTCTAATCTTGGCTTGGTCTTGCCATTGTTTTTTCACTGTGATGATGATGATGAAATAAACTGCTTCTTTAGGAACAACTTCAGCACTGGAATTGTTCTTTCATTTCTTCTAGGTATAATTACTTTTGATAGGTGAATATATATGCATTTCATATATTTTGGCATTTTTTGCTTCATGCTTTTATTCAAATTCAGAACAGGGCATGGTTTTACAAATTTCAGCATTTTGCTTTGTAGCTCCCATTTGGATTTAACACACAGGTGAGGCAATAAGTTTCTTCTTTCATATTTGGAAATCAGTCATAATATGTTTTAAATACTTTAGATTTAAACTCTTCTGATGTACCTAATTTCCTGGGTAGGCTACTGTAACCCCAACAAAATATTTTTATCCCAATATATTAATGTAGAAACCTTTAAAAATGTGTGGTTTCTGAAAAGCAATCAAGTTTATTCCTCTTTTCCTTTTTTTTATTTTCAGATTATATATGAGGTCTGCCTGGTAACATGACAATTATTTTTCTTCACTGAAACACATGGTCAGTTATAAACTGCATTCCATTAGTGGTCTGTACTAAATCTTTTCTGTGAATTGACAACTTTTTTTTAAATTTATTATTTAGTCTGGTTCCATAAATGATCTAGATTTCTTGGTAATTACAATGACTACTTAAAGAGCCTTTGTCCTTATTCCTCCACATGGTCCACGTCTTATCTCTCTCATTAATCCTTGACATTAGCCTGAACATTAGGTGAAACCTTTAAATCTTTCAGACAAAATAAAACAAACTGATCTTAAATAATATAATTGTTTTATACAGAAACTATAAAACTATCTAAATAAAATTCTTGCTTTTTTTAAATATATCTGTAAATTTTTTTTTAAGTTTATGTCTGTAAATATACACATACTCATCCATACCCAAATATACAACTTCCCTACTAAAATTAATCTAAATGATTTTAAAAGCTACAGATAATTACCATTAGTATTAAAATTTACAAAATAAATCAGTAAGATAAGTATTAGAATCAAAGTATTATTAAAGAAAAAACATTATAATCTTTTAAATATAAACTAATTTTAAAAAAGATTAATAAGCAAAGTCAAAAAAAGATTTATTGAATAGTTTGTGTCCACAGACAATTATTTATATGTGCCTTAAAATTCTAACTTTTAAGTACAACTATTATACCATTCAAAGTATATACTACTCTTTTTACTAATACAAAGATAGAAAAACAACTATTTCTACCACTGTTTTGTCAGAGGGCTTGGGTACTTGGTCATGTAGGGGTTGAAATCAGATGCTCTACAGCTTCCCTGCCCTATAAAAAAATGTTTTGTTATTTTATGCACACACTATTGCAATTTAGTCAAAGGCTAAATTGGAATGTGTACAATAATGATGTGTTTAATGTTTCATTTTGTTGTAAATAGCATTAATAAATTAGTGAATAATTATAAAAATGTCATAACTGTTGAGCAGAAAAGTAATGTTGTTTATCAATTTTTTTGTGAATGTATGTTATTATATAAAAGTGAAACAAGATGCAATTAAAGAAAAGATTAAATGAGCATGAATTGTTTGTTATACAAATGTATGAAAAAAAAAAATAATGATTTAATGGATATTTCAGTTTTCTTGGGTCATAAATAACTTGTAAATATAAATTTAAATTTGATATTGAAAATGTTAAAATTCTTCCTAAAGAAAAAACCCATAATAAAAGAAAAATTAAGCAGGCAATTTTAATAAATAAAAATAAAATGAATATAATTAATAAAAGCTTCTGACATTAAAATTCAAGATTCATGAAATTTGAATTGATGATGTTTGCTTCCATTATGCTTTTTGAAATTAATGGCAGTTGAGGAAGGTTAAAAAATTAACTGAAAGGACTTCTCGAGATTAAAAGACTGTATGTAATAGATAATTATTTTTATTGTTATTACAATAGCTTTTAATTAATGAACCTTTTATTTGTATTATATATATTGTACCAGTCAGAATTGTATGTTCATTTAACAAGGTTTAGAATCTAAGCAAAAGTATCCTAAATCCACTCATGCCCGAGATACACAGGTCAGGAGCAATCATGAATTCTGCCCTATTTGCTCTTCTCTAAAACTATAACATTATAAACAACATTTCTGATGATAACATGAAATTTTATTCATTCTGGTCCCAGAGACACAGCAGAGAAACATGAGATCTACAGGGTAATTAGCATAAATAAATAATGTTTAAACTTGGCTCAATCAAATATCTTATGTGAAGGGACAATTTATAAATTTTAAATGAATTGCACACAGCTAGCATTGCAAAAGAAACATGAATTATAAAATAGTATCCATCCAGAATGAGCAAGAACAGAATAACCCAGAGATAAATATCTATTTGAAGTAATCAGTTATAACTTCTAAATATTACTGACATTATTATAAATATTTAATGGAATTCAATGAGTGAGAGTCAGTAAGACACAACGCATGAGTAATTATTAAAACATAATAATTTAATAAATATAAACAATTTAATTTACATTAGAAAACATAGCACAGATTTAATGCGGTTATTACTTTGCATATAAGCAACTGATTTAGTATGCTAATGAGTTATAGTATAATAATAAATTAATGTTATCAATGCGGTGATCATTACTTTAAGTAATGATAAGGATGTTTACAAATTCATCTCTAAAGAGAAGTTTACTCTTGATATGATAATTAATAATTTATCGTTTATGAGCATATTTGGGCCTGTACAAATGAGGAATGGGTTAGCCTAAATTAGCTTTACTGTGACAATCCTAAAATATTCGACTAATTATAAAATGAGTGGTTTATAAACATCACTGTGCCACGTTTTATAAATAATATGAGAACTACCCATAAAAGAACTCGCAGTGCTAACTATAATGACAGCGTTTAAAATGGAGAAGATGTCCATCTTTGGACTTGAAGGCTTTATCATATATATGATTCCGCTTGTATTTATCACAAGGCGCTATTCGAAAATATGAGTGGTAAGGATTCCATGGGATGCCCTCCAACATGTCACATGCATACCCTTAATACTCTAATGTTTATCCTGAGATCGGTTATACCAAACCTCATTCCTATACGAGTTACTTGAAGAAAATCCGGATTTCGGATAAGTAAATATGATAAAGCAAAATATAATTCTTTAAAATGCTATCATAAGTAAGCAACGTGAATATGGCTTAAGTCTTAAATGACTAATGAAATAATTTAAGCTTAAATAAAGCAATAATAGCATGCGTAACGCCATGATAAAATAATAACCCACTCAGCATCGTACGTATAACTTTAATAAATTTAGGATGTCGAATATAGAAGAGGGAAAAATATTATTTTTCCTATTTAACAAGCCCAAGTATTCCTAAACGACAATATATTATAATTAATTTAACTCTTAATGGTGTATAAGTAATAAATAGTTATTAAAGTATATTAATAATCAAATTTATTAAAAGAACATAAATTGCATTTAAATATCGATAGTGATATGATTTTTAAACAATCCGCCATTAACCATAATTTCAAAATATTTAACCGAGCGAACAGCGTTCAATAAGAAATTTTACGTTTAAACTATTTAAATATTCCAAAATATCGGAATGATGATTGAAATAATATAAGTTCGCTAGATTAAAACATTAGCACACTAAAACTAATTTAATAAGATATATATTTAAAATAAGTTTTGCCGCATGAAATAAAATAATTAGAGTGTGAAACTTAAAAAAAAAACTAATAATAAATTTACAGTACATAATTCTGTGCTTAGCGTTTCAAAGAACAAGTTTAAAAATTTAAGAGAAAATCATAAATTTAACGATAATTAAGTTTATAATCAGTTATAAAATAAATAAAGATTACATTCTGATTACAATTAAGATTTAGGAAAGAAATGAAGTGAGGAAAATTAAGAGTTCATTCTTCGGCAAAACGGATTACCTTTAGAAGTTATGGTGGCCACTTATAATAATGTATACGAAGTTTAGCAAGGCACAATATTAATAAAATAATGGTAGGCATCTTCCAATATTCTTTACAATTAAACATAGCAGTTCTCAAGCAGCGATGGCATGGCAGAAGGCAGGACAGAGACGATTTAAGATCAGGGAGGCAAATTCCTTTTACTCACAGTCCATTTTGTTACCACTCTCTACACAAATACCAGAGAGAAGAGTGATTTGAACTCCTTCCGTGCGTTCCTATAACTTCTGCTCCTCCTATACTTGAAATTTAGCAATATTGGAAGATGTAAACAATACGTTCCAGAAAGCAGATTATTTAAACGTATTTTTAAAATTGCAAATAACTTTAAAATATGATTTTTGGTTCGACTTGAAATGAGAATGACATTTTTAAATTGTAATAATATTTTTTAGAATTTCTGGCATTGCTTTAGCTCTACATTAATTGTATTTATTTTTATATCTGTAATACATATACGCACATACACAATTATCTAAGTGAAGGGAATTTACAAGCTTGAAAATAAAATATACTTAAGCTAAAATAATAATTCAACTCGTTACACATAACCTTTTCTTAAATAAACAGGGTGGAAGTGATATGTGTATATGTGTGTGCTTAACATTTCTGGATGACCAAATAAACATATAAACAGGTTCAAACCCTACTTTAAAGGTATGTAATGTCATCAGGCAGTGAAGTTAAATATGTACTACAGATTTACCACTTCACATTCCCGTAATTAGAGGAACAAACAAAAAAAAATTTGTTTAAAAAAAAAAAGATTTTACTTATACCTTTAAAAATTGTTATTCCAAGTGGCAAATATTCACATGGTCACCTACTAATAGCAAACTAGTCTGTCTATTCCCCACTATTATGTTTATATCTCACTTCATGAAATTCTAATCACAATATACTAATTGGAATCTCCCTATTCTCTTAAGCCTTTTTGAAAATCAATGGTCTGTTCTGGTGCATTATGCTGTCCTATCAATCTCAAAACACTTTTACTATTCTTTCCCCAGGTCGGGCGGTATATACAACTTTAATTGGCATGCAACATTATTATACTTAAGAACCTTAAGCCATACTTGATCTACACAAATTTTATGATGAGGAATATGTCTCTTTCTTACCCTAATTTTTGCTATGTGGGCTAATCTTAATCTAGCATGTTGCTGGTTATATCTTTGATGGATACAAATACTCTTGTCCAGTAAGGATTTACAAATCTCTGTATCACTATAACTAATATTTCTAAAAATTTTAGGTTTATCTAATATTGGGTTTGTAATCATCTCCATCTCAAAAACATTATTACCACCACTAAAGATGATATTCTTATTGGTTGCAGGATCAATATGTTCAGCAATAAATAAATTCATTTCATGAATCTTTACCTCTTCATACTTTTCAATAGTAGAAATAAATGCACGAACATTTTCTTTATCTATAGCAGTTTTGATAGATTTATTAATAGAAAACCGAACATTTTCTTTACCATAAGCAATTTTTCGAAAACACTGTCCTATAGAAACTTCATCAATACACTCTGCTATTTTCATATCAATATCTTGGAATTTAGAAAAATAATCAGATTCTTGTTTACTGATCAAAGAATGTCTATCAAATTTCTTTTCAAAATTATTAGTAACTATAACATCCATCTCTTTAGTGTTTAGTAAAGTCAATTTTGAATCCACAGAGAATGAATTGTTAACATAATTTTCTGCTTTCATTGTAGATGCTATATCCCAATTAGAATTTATATTCTTAGCATGGGGTTCACTAATATTTGAGATTAGATTTTTCTCAATCTTCCCAAAATGACAATTCACTTCAATTTGCTTTTCAATTATATCGCCCAAACCAAGAGAATTTATTTCTATATTACTTCTATTTACTTCATCTAGAGAATCTACTTCAATGGTATTTCCACTATCATGCACCAAATAGTTCTAATCCATCTGCATCTCATTAGCATCAACTACATTAGGCAAACAAGTAGTTATTTCCATATAATCTTTACTTAAAGAATCACTAAAATTCATCTTATTCTGAGAATTCATTTCAGTAATATTCACAATTGAATCCTTTTCATGATTATGAGTAATATAATTTAATTTAGCTTCATCACCAATTTTGTTAGACAAGCAAGAATCAAATTCCATATCATATCTGACTGAAGGATTATCTAATTTATAAAAATTACTAGTTTTCTCAGATATCAATTGACAATGTTGAACATTAACAATGTCTGGAGAAACCTTATCATTTTCTTTATCAGAGATGATAGTTTCTTGCAGATATTTCTTGCCAGTTTTAACATTATTTATACCAGTTGTCATTTCCATATCATTAGTTATTGAAATATTTATGTTCTTATCAACTTTGATAAAACCATTTAAATAAGTTGCCATTTTTATATCATCTGTTATGGTATTTAACTTATTACACCTTCTTTTCTTAAAATTCTGAGCAGTAAAAGTAAAATAATCATTTGGCAGGAGTTTTCTTTTTCCATAACTTAAACATTGCCCTTCAGAAAATGTTTGTTTTGATAAACAGTCATGTGTTTCTTCAAACATTATATTTTTATTTGAAAACTCTTTATTAAGACTTTCAGAAGCTTTTGAAGCACATTCAGATAAAAAGATACCCGGTTCAATTTTATCTGTTAAAAGAGAATCACTTTTGTGAAAAGGTAGCTCTTCATTTCTGTTGTATAATGCTTAAACTTTACAATTACTTTTATCAAACTTCTTATCAGTCAATACATTTTACAACATTTATCTAACAAAGCATTACCTAAATATGGAATATCACTAGAACCATCTTCAAACTTGTTTTCAACATGAAAAATAATTCTATCACTATCCTTCTTTCCAGCAATTCTATCATTAATACAAAATTTAAGCTCATTCTCTTCATTAATTGATAAATCTTCATGCAAATCCATTGCAGAATCAAAACAAATGGCTGAATTTGGTTTTCATCAGGTACCGTGTTAGAATCAAATGAAATTTCTTCTTTTTTATAAATCTGACTAACTGTAACAGATTTATTAATGGAGTTATCAATCAAAGTTTCACAATTTGATTGATTATTTGGATTATAGAGTGGATATATAAACGTTTCAACATTTTTAGACTGATATTCCAATAAAGAATCTCGTTTGACTTCTGTTGGAACATACAATTTAGATGATTCCATCCTGTTTGTTTCTTCTGCCTTTAAAAGATAACTGGGATCAAGCTTTTCATCAGACAAAAAGTAATCCTGAGTAGAAATATTTTCATCACATAAAGTTATATCTTTGGGTAATGTTGCAACATTAGTAGCATTTCTATTAGTTTCTTTAACCATATTTTCCTGATAGTTCAAATTAGTTTCACATTTTTGTGTCATAAGAGAATCCAGACCTTTCATATTTAAATCATTATTTTCAGAGTCTTTAAAATCCATTTGTATCTTTGTCTGAATTTCTTGAAACATGTCCTTAACCTCATTTTTAGACATTTCACACTCATATTTAGCCTTATTATCTGGCTCATAAAGATGATCACTAATTTCTCCTTGGACTACTTTGAAATCTCCTAACTGATCCTCATGCTTTATCACATTCTGTTGTGGATATTCTATTTTCATCTCTTTGACAGCAAGTGATCTTTTTACATGAGTTTGCTCCATCCATTCTTCCATCTTCTGTTGCCTTTCATCTCGTTTTTCAAATAGACCCTGCATCCTCTTCCAGAATTCTTCATTTTTTTTTCCGTTCTTCAGCTTCTTTCTTCCGTTCTTCAGCTTGGTCCTTTAATAGGCCTTCTGTCTTCTGGGATTCTTCCGCTTGTTTCTTCTGTTCCTTTAATAAGCTCTGCATCATCATAAATAGCTGGTTATTGTCGATGACCTCTGGTCTCTTCTTTATATCTCCCAATAAAAGCTCTGGCTCCTTGAAAGTAATTTCCAGGCTTAGAACCTCCATTGAATTGGCATCCCCTAAAAAATCTTGTTCCAACTCCCCATTACTGCTTCCATTCTCATCTTCTAATTTGTTAATCTCTTCTGAATCTTCATATCCGTATTCTTCACTACTTATTTCATATTGTTTCATTTTTACTGATATCGCTAACTCTATGACTCATTATTATTTGCTATGGGTTATTTGATCCCTTTTCCTCAATCGCCTCTATACTACCATTTTCCCACCATACCTACTACTTTCTTCCTGCCCTGCCTAACTTATATGATGCCCAACCACTTTATTATTTATGCTTACTCTTCTCACTACTTGAATCTGCCTATATAATTTAAGCTATATATTATACTTGAATCTGCCTATATCATTTAAGCTATATATTATAAAATTATTAACTATTAATTCCATAACACAAAATATATTTAAAAATTACCATGCCTTTACTTCTTTTGCCACTTTTCATCTGTTCTCTTTGCACCTGGAATTGACTAAAAATCTTTATTAGTAAATTGATAATACAAAGTATAACAGAAAGCCAAAGCAAAGTATGATTTTGTCTCTTTTAAATATTTGCTTGCGTTTGAATCTCACTCAATGTAAGTTATTTTAACACATGAACTTACCGGTTGGCAAAATTTATAATAGTATAAATACAAGGCGCCATGCAAACACAGCAATATTAATGACTTATTACATAATATTTAGGTTATTCATGCTCACAGAAATGGATACCAAAATTTCCTTTTGCAATGATCAAATACTTCACAACTATTATACTACATAAATATATATTTTATTTTCAATGCTGTTTTGAAATCAGCAAGATATATCCTTATATTTATCTCTTTGCAATAATCTGCACCAGCTATGAAATTTATTTCACATAAATAAACCTTTTGTATACATAAAATAGTGTTTAAGTTGACTTATGTTACAATCCAGCAAAATAAAGCTAAGAAAATATTATGACAACATGCAAGTTATACAACATGGATTGGCATATTTAGAATAAAACAATTTATTTCATGAATAGTTATTATTTATTACAAACTAACAATGCGTGACTAACCTAAGTTTGAATATAGGAATCTAACTCAATTATCTATATCATTACCAAGAAGCGTGAGGCTATTATAAAATGTCAAAATTAATATTCTTCCCAGTAATTTGTATTTATCGATATCAACTTTCACTGTTGCTTGCATAAGAATATGTAAACCATTAAAGCATTTTGCCAACTACATCTGGCTGCTTGGTGTTACATAAAAGGTCTTCACCTGCTTCGAGGTTACTCTAATAATAAGAAACGAACATTTAAAATATCAACTAGCAAGCAACTTTTCTTTTGCTAGCATGAGAACATGTAAACCATTTAAACATTTTGCCAACTACATCTGGCTGCTTGGTATTACATAAAGGGTCTTCACCTACTTTGATGTTACTCTAAGAATCAATGTCATTGAAGCGTAATGTCCACAACATCGGACCGCTTGACATAGAATTCCATTTTTAAGGTCTTCACCTGCTTTGAGGCTACTAATAATAGGAAACGAACATTTTAAATACTTGCTAGCAAGCAATACCTTTATATTAAAGTTTTTAACACAATATCGATATTGGATACTTCTAAATATCAAAACTGAGATATACACTACTTAATTCTGACAAAGAAAAAATTATTTCTTTCATCCATTCTACCCCTTGCTCCAATCTACTCTTACTACCTTTCTAACACTTTAATTTTCCTTCTCCTTATTGTCACGAACACATATATATAAACTGAGATAATACAAGCTACAAATATAATTAATTTATATATATTAACTATCTTATTACTTTTTAAATAATTATTTTGACTAACAATACTGTTTTACTCATATAGCTTATGGTATTTAACCAACAAAATTAATTAATGAGCCTACATTTAGATAATCTTGGAGACATTAAAATATAAGCCACCAAAACATAAGCACTTTACATGGTGTAAGATTTAATTAATAGAGGCCTCAATGATTGAGCCAACAACAAGATAAGGAGTCTACAGAGTGCGAGATTTAATTAATCAAGCCCCAAATGTTTGGGTTGCCAAGTCCAAGAAAGAAAAAAAAATCCTGTACCGGTCAGATTTGTATGTTCATTTAACAAGGTTTAGAATCTAAGCAAAAGTACCCTAAATCCACTCATGCCTGAGATACGCAGGTCAGGAGCAATCATGAATTCAGCCCTATTTGCTCTTCTCTAAAACTATAACATTATAAACAACATTTCTGCTGATAACATGAAATTTTATTCATTCTGGTCCCAGAGACACAGCAGAGAAACATGAGATCTACAGGGTAATTAGCATAAATAAATAATGTTTAAACTTGGCTCAATCAAATATCTTATGTGAAGGGACAATTTATAAATTTTAAATGAATTGCACAGCTAGCATTGCAAAAGAAACATGAATTATAAAATAGTATCCATCCAGAATGAGCAAGAACAGAATAACCCAGAGATAAATATCTATTTGAAGTAATCAGTTATAACTTCTAAATATTACTGACATTATATAAATATTTAATGGAATTCAATGAGTGAGAGTCAGTAAGACACAATGCATGAGTAATTATTAAAACATAATAATTTAATAAATATAAACAATTTAATTTACATTAGAAACATAGCACAGATTTAATGCGGTTATTACTTTGCATATAAGCAACTGATTTAGTATGCTAATGAGTTATAGTATAATAATAAATTAATGTTATCAATGCAGTGATCATTACTTTAAGTAATGATAAGGATGTTTACAAATTCATCTCTAAAGAGAAGTTTACTCTTGATATGATAATTAATAATTTATCGTTTATGAGCATATTTGGGCCTGTACAAATGAGGAATGGGTTAGCCTAAATTAGCTTTACTGTGACAATCCTAAAACATTCGACTAATTATAAAATGAGTGGTTTATAAACATCACTGTGACACATTTTATAAATAATATGAGAACTACCCATAAAAGAACTCGCAGTGCTAACTATAATGACAGCGTTTAAAATGGAGAAGATGTCCATCTTTGGACTGGAAGGCTTTATCATATATATGATTCCGCTTGTATTTATCACAAGGCGATATTCGAAAATATGAGTGGTAAGGATTCCATGGCACGCCCTCCAACGTGTCACATGCAGAGCCTTAATACTCTAATGTTTATCCTGAGATCGGTTATACCAAACCTCATTCCTATACGAGTTACGTGAAGAAAATCCGGATTTCGGATGAGTAAATATGATAAAGCAAAATATAATTCTTTAAAATGCTATCATAAGTAAGCAACGTGAATATGGCTTAAGTCTTAAATGACTAATGAAATAATTTAAGCTTAAATAAAGCAATAATAGCATGCGTAACGCCATGATAAAATAATAACCCACTCAGCATCGTACGTATAACTTTAATAAATTTAGGATGTCGAATATAGAAGAGGGAAAAATATTATTTTTCCTATTTAACAAGCCCAAGTATTCCTAAACGACAATATATAATAATTAATTTAACACTTAATGGTGTATAAGTAATAAATAGTTATTAAAGTATATTAATAATCAAATTTATTAAAAGAACATAAATTGCATTTAAATATCGACAATGATATCATTTTTAAACAATCCGCCATTAACCGTAATTTCAAAATATTTAACCGAGCGAACAGTGTTCATTAAAAAATTTTACGTTTAAACTATTTAAATATTCCAAAATATCGGAATGATGATTGAAATAATATAAGTTCGCTAGATTAAAACATTAGCACACTAAAACTAATTTAATAAGATATATATTTAAAATAAGTTTTGCCGCATGAAATAAAATAATTAGAGTGTGAAACTTAAAAAAAAAACTAATAATAAATTTACAGTACATAATTCTGTGCTTAGCGTTTCAAAGAACAAGTTTAAAAATTTAAAAGAAAATCATAAATTTAACGATAATTAAGTTTATAATCAGTTATAAAATAAATAAAGATTACATTCTGATTACAGTTAAGATTTAGGAAAAAAATGAAGTGAGGAGAATTAAGAGTTCATTCTTCAGCAAAACGGATTACCTTTAGAAATTATGGTGGCCACTTATAATAACGTATACGAAGTTTAGCAAGGCACAATATTAATAAAATAATGGTAGGCATCTTCCAATATTCTTTACAATTAAACATAGCAGTTCTCAAGCAGCGATGGCATGGCAGAAGGCAGGACAGAGATGATTTAAGATCAGGCAGGCAAATTCATTTTACTCACAGTCCATTTTGTTACCACTCTCTACACAAATACCAGAGAGAAGAGTGATTTGAACTCCTTCCGTGCGTTCCTATAACTTCTGCTCCTCCTATACTTGAAATTTAGCAATATTGGAAGATGTAAACAATACGTTCCAGAAAGCAGATTATTTAAACGTATTTTAAAATTGCAAATAACTTTACAATATGATTTTTGGTTCGACTTGAAATGAGAATGACATTTTTAAATTGTAATAATATTTTTTTAGAATTTCTGGCATTGCTTTAGCTCTACATTAATTGTATTTATTTTTATATCTGTAATACATATACGCACATACACAATTATCTAAGTGAAGGGAATTTACAAGCTTGAAAATAAAGTATACTTAAGCTAAAATAATAATTAAACTAGTTACACATAACCTTTTCTTAAATAAACAGGGAGGAAGTGATATGTGTATATGTGTGTGCTTAAAATTCCTGGATGACCAATTAAACATATAAACAGGTTCAAACCCTACTTTAAAGGTATGTAATGTCATCAGGCAGTGAAGTTAAATATGTACTACAGATTTACCACTTCAATATAAACAAATTACCCCAAATTCACAATTCAACCACCCTACTCAAAGAAAATAAACTATAAAACACATCTAATGGTTTCACAATTACAAGAAGACTTCTCAAGTGTAAAGGACTACAACTACAAGATAACCATTGGTTGTGTTTGAGAGTTTATTTTCTTTGACTAGTCTGGTTGAGTTGTGAATTTGGGATAGTTTTAATTATTCTATTGACTATTTTAGCTTTAGGCATTTAATGTTTGTTTATATATATATATATAGATAGATAGACAGACAGACAGACAGACAGACAGACAGACAGACAGACAGACAGACAGACAGACAGACAGACAGACAGACAGACAGACAGACAGACAGACAGACAGACAGACAGACAGACAGACAGAAAAACAGACAGAAAGAGCAGACAGACAGACAGACAGACAGACAGACAGACAGACAGACAGACAGACAGACAGACAGACAGACAGACAGACAGACAGACAGACAGACAGACAGACAGACAGACAGACAGACAGACAGACAGACAGACAGACAGACAGACAGACAGACAGATAGATAGATAGATAGATAGATAGATAGATAGATAGATAGATAGATAGATAGTATTCAAATAAGCTAATGTATAGGATGTATGATCATACATATTTGCATGCAGAATAAAATATATGTATATAAACAAATAACACTTTCAAAACAATTCAGAATATATATAACAAGTGTTAAAGCCCTTCATTTTAAGAAGAGGAAGATGAATGTGACAGGAATCAATTTTTTTTTTTTACTTAATCATTTTAAAAAATACATATATATCAAAGAAGTGAACCTAAATCAGAAGCTATTTATGACCAATAATTTTCTCAAATAACTAGACATTAAAATATATAATGCACTTCCATGCAAACATATATATATATAACTTATCCATACATTTTGGTACTACATGTATATAATCATTGCAACAATTTGGTAATACATGATAAAGTTTACAATCCTTAAAAAAAATAAAATTTGCATTTAAACTTAATAATTTTACATTGCTTCCACCACTACTTAATGATATATCATTTTTTAACATCACTTAAATCCATTATATTAAAAAATAAATAAATGTAATGCAAATAAAATATCCTTTGATTAAAAATCATTGTAAAAACAATATTATTACAATTGTTTTTAGTTAATGCACATTCTATTTGTATAATGTAAATAAATTCTAATATTCTTATAAATAAATGGTAAATCCATAGTATTATTTCCAGAAGCTTCTGTGAAATAAAAAAATATAATAGCTAAATAATTGATGTTTTAATATAATAAGTACTTTTCACAGAATTTCTTTCTCAAATATATATATATATCATCATCATCATCAACGATTATCAATCCACTGCAGGATGAAGGTCTCTCCAAGTTTAATCCATCTTCTCCGATCTTTAGCTTCTCTTCTCCACAACACCCCTGCACATTTTCTTATTTCCTCCATCCATCTCACATGTGGTCTCTTTCTAGGTCTTTTACAATCTCTTGGAATCCAGTTTAAAATTTCAATTGTCCATCTATTATCATCTCTTCTAGCAATATGTCCAACCCAACTCCATTTCAATCTTTTAATTTTTTCAATAAGGTCAGTAACACCTGTTTGTTGTCTTACCCATGCATTGCGTTTTCGATCTCTTCTTGTTACTCCCAACATACACCTCTCCATACTTCTTTGAGTGATCTGAGGTCTCTGTATTGCTCTTCTATTAAGTGTCCAAGTCTCAGATCCATAAGTAAGCACTGGGAAAACACATTTGTTAAAAATCATCCTTTTCATACACATAGGCATATTTCCTTTTAGTATCAAGTTATTTCTACCAAAAGCACTCCAACCAAGTTTAATTCTATGATTAATTTCCTCCATTATGTTTCCATCTGTATTAATAATCTGACCAAGGTATTTGTAACTGTTAACTTCTTCTAATTCTTCATAATCAATCTTTATTTTCATATTTTGAGCAAATCGATTAAACATTACTTTAGTCTTTTTAACATTTATCTTTAGTCCTACTTTTCTACTTTCATCTGTTAACTCCTGCAACATTTCCTGCAGCTCTGAAGCATTATTTGCAAAAACAACTACATCATCTGCGAAATCTAAATGACTTAAATACTCTCCATTTACTTTCACTCCTTTAGTTTCCCATTTTAATCCACGAAATACTTCTTGCAGCACTGCTGTAAAGAGTTTTGGAGATATGGAGTCACCTTGTCTTACATCTTTCTCAATGTTGATTTTTCCAGTATCATTATGTAAGCTAATTGTTGCTGTTGCATTTTTATAAATATTCTTTAAAATATGACAATATCCTGGATCTATACCTTGATGATCCAATGCTTTAATCACTGAAGAAATGTGTATAGAATCAAACGCCTTTTCATAATCTATAAATCCAAAACATAATGACAACTCATATTCGTTTGTCCTTTCTATGACTTCTCTCAATACCTGGATATGATCTATTGTACTAAAACCACTTTTAAATCCAGCTTGTTCTCTTGGTTGGTGGAAATCCAAAGTTCTCTGTAGACGAGTTGTAATTATCTTGGTAAAAATTTTATATAAAACTGATAAAAGGCTGATAGGTCTGTAATTTCTAATATCTTCTTTATCACCTTTTTTAAATATTAATATTATTACTACATTCTTCCAATCTCCGGTACATCTTTATCATTTAGACATTTGGTATATAACTTTGCTAAAATTGTTTCTATTTCTTCACCTGCTTCTTTTAATATATCAATTATAATTCCATCATTTCCTGGAGCCTTTCCTTTCTTCAAACACTTAATTGCATGTCTCACTTCTTCATTTAAGATTCTGGGCAATTCGGAAGATGTAATAGATATAGGAGGTACTTGTTATTTATTACTATATAATTCTTGATAAAAATCTTCTACCAATTTCATGATGTCATCTCTCTTTTTAGTAATAATTCCATCTTTTTTTCTTATTGCAGATATAAATTTCCTACCAATACCAAAATGTTGTTTAACATTTTTGAGACTTTTATTTTCTTCTACAGCTTTCCTTGCTATTTCACAGTTATACTTTCTTATATCATTTTCAACTCTTTTCCATACCATTTTACAAAATTCGAGATATTCAATTCTTTTTAATACATCATTTTTGTATATCTTCATATTCCTTCTTTTCTTCATAAATTCTCTAGTCTCAGTAGAAATTTTATTAGTCAATTGCTGCTTTTTTCTACCAGCTATGTTTGCTACAGTTTTTAAAAGGGTATCAGTTATTTTCATATTAATTTCATTCAAATCTGTATCATGTTCAAAATCTCCTAACACTTGAAACCCATTTGTAAGTTCTAATTTAAATTCATTAGAATGTTTCTGAAGATTAGGAATATCAACTGTAAATATTGTTTTTCTTAATAATTTTTGCCTCTCTAGTTTTACATTAACACGTAACTTACACCTTACTAATCGATGATCACTTCCTGTGTTAAATTTATTAAGAACATTACAATCTTGAAATATATATTTTCTGTTAGTCAAAATATAATCCAATTCTGCTGTACCTTCATTTGGATGCTTCCATGTCCATTTCCTTTTAACATTTTTCTCAAAAAATGAATTCATAATATAAAGTTTTTCTTTTTCTGCAAACTCCACAAGTCTATGTCCTCTCTCATTTCTATTACCATAACCAAAATTACCTACAGCAATTTCATCTTTCATTTGTCTACCAATTCTAGCATTAAAGTCTCCCATAACAATTTTAAAATGTTGTTTACTCTGATCAAAAGCCTTTTGTACATCCATATAAAAATCTTCTACTACTTCATCACTATGAGAACTTGTTGGGGCATAAACCTGAATTATCTGCATTTGGTATCTGCTATTAAGTTGTATAACTAATCTTGCCACTCTGTCCGATACACCATCAATCTCCACAATATTGTTCTTCCACTTTTTATTTATAATGAATTCTACTCTACTTGTATTTCCAATATGTGTGCCTTTATAATAGAGTATATGTCCACTTTTTAAATCAATTGTTTCTTCTCCTTTTCTTCTAACTTCACAAAGTCCAATAATGTCCCATTTAATATAAGACAGTTCTTTTTCTAATTCTTGCAATCTACCTAAATAAAAAGTAGTCATCAAATGGCAGCCTGGGTCCGCAATCAGGGGATTCTTAGCACCCTCTGCCTTCAACCACCAACCGCTGCCTTGGTTGGTGACTTTACAGCCTCCTGGGAATAAGGGCCATGCTTTATTTTTGTCTGACATAATTGTATATATGTATTGGAAAAATATTTATCATTTACACAAACATTCATTCTGCCTTATCAGGCACTGAGAAGAAAGACCATGGTGTTTCTTGATCTTAAACTCAGAGGTAAATAGCCAATAAACTCACCACACTGGCTAATGCGTGTTGGTGAGCAGCCCATCCATGTTCGTATACTATATGAATAATCACATAGTAATAACAGCTGCAATGACAAGAACATATGGAGTGGACATTAAGAATTTGCCCTGCTCGGTTCCTTTAAGGCCTCCAAGAGGAATCAAAGTTGAATTTATATTTTATTTTAGATTTATTGCACACTTTCTTAATATATATATATAGTATCCTTTTGTTTAGGTCCAAATAAATTTATTTAGTCAATTTTCTAAAAAAAAATTAAATGAAAAATATATTTTAATTGGTATGATTACTGTGTAAAGCTTTGTTAAAGTAAAAAAAGATTATTAAATACATAAAACTATATTAATATATTAAAAATAGTTAAGTAAAGTTAAATAGTGTAATTATGTATAGTTGGGAAAACTGGCCATAGAAAAATAGTATATAAAAAGTCTTTTTAAATAAGTGTTTAAAGCTAAATTTTAAAGTAATAACTTAAAATTAAATAAATAGTGTATTTTAAAATGAAAATTTTACTTAATAGTTGTATTAAAAATTATTTATTTAAAAAGGTATTATTTTGTGGGGACAAATCCTTTAATATAATATTTTTGCAATTAAACATTTACTTTTGTTACCAGACAGAAATTGATACAGATTGTCTGAGTTTTCAGTCATGTGACATGTAAATATTCATACTTGTGGGCCTACAAGTTTTTTTCTAGTAAAGTTTAAAAATTGCTTTAGAATTGTACTATAAAATTAAAACATTTATTTGTCTATCACAAGATAAAAATTAGCTGTTATAAAATATTTAATTAGGGTTTTAAAACGAATGTAGTTAATAAAATTAGATTTTTTTAAAAAATAGATACATTAAAAATGAAGGTTGGATAAAATAATAAAATATTATTTTTAAAAATGTAGCGTTAAAATAATTGATTTGTTTGAATAAAAATGTGAAATTAATTTAGAATTAAATGATATGATATTTAATATTTTGTTGATGAGTCATCATTTTTATTTTAGAATTTAATTGTGTAAGATAGTACTAATATGTAAATTAGATCATCTGATAAAGATCTAAATAGCCAATCAAGTCAATGTTGTTATTTTTCTGAGTTGATAAAATTGTGTTTTAAAAGTCAATTTGTGTTAAACAGCTCTCTAAATAATTAAATTGTAAAATATTAAAGTATTGAATATTGTATTAATTTGAATTCTTTTTAAAGAAGAGAATACTAAAAAATTATAAGCTTATCAAGTTTAAATCATGCACTGTTGAAGCAACTAAAATTCCTTATCAAATAGTCTACTTAATTTAGCATCACAGTAACTATGGAATTCATATCAAAAATAATTGAATATGTGGAAAGAAAGGATGGAGGTACAGACATTAAGTGAAAATATATTTCTAAAATTATTAATTGAAAGAAATATAATAATGGTTATATTAATATTTTGGACATTGTGGAGAGAATTAGACAGAAAAGTTTGCAGGAAAGTAAATGTAGATGAATTGTATTGTGAAAAAAGATAACCGTCTCTAAAAAAGCAAAGTTATACTGTAAAGACTTTTAATTCTCAATATTTTGAAAATATATTGTTTTTTTTAAAAAGTTACAGTAAATATTTTAAAGAAAATATTCCTTTAAGAATTTATTCTGAACTTTTATTCAAAATAATAAAGAAATAAAAATTAAAATTATTGCAAATATATTTTACGTGACAAATTTTCATTATTTAAAAAAGACTGCATTATTTAATAATATGAGGAAAACCGATATTGGGAAATTATTATCTGGAAGAGAAATACCTGGATAAATAAAATTATCCTGACAAAATAGTTTTATGCTAAGTTTATTAAACTATTAAATGTCAATTTCCATGGAACAAAAATGCACAATTTTTTATATAAAATAAGCCTGGAATGATATAGCTATAATAGATGCATCAGAGGCCCAATACAGGATCCCATAACATGGGAAAGATTCTGGAGGATTATTTTAACTTTCTAAATTATTATTACCTTTAATAATCATTATCCTGAAAGGTATAGATAAAGGACTATAATTTTATAAACTTTCAAGCAAGGATTAGAGATTACTTTCATAAATAACTTCCGATTTAAAAGTCGACTTCTTTTTCTTTTCATTTTCATCATTTTTTTAATCATTTGTGACTATGTCATGGCAGGGGAGAAAAGTTTTGTTCTCAAGTGTTAAGACAATGGTTGTCATAGCAACGTGCATAGGGGAAGTGAGCGTTTACAAGGATTAATAATGAAAAATATCCGAAGAAAAAAAGAACTTTTTTTTAATTACTTTTTGATGGATTGGAGTTTTATGTAAATATGGTTTTAATTATTTTATGTACTAATAATATTATTATTTTTATATTATTGTAGGCTGAAAAATTACATACAAATATTTACTAATATAGCATAGTAATTATCGTAAAGAATATTTAATTCTCTGTAAAGTTTTTTATAAATATATTTTTAATATGATAGTTTTTTTGCTGAGTAAATGTTAATATTATGTAATATTTTATGAAATGTGAACCAGAAAACATCTAAAAGTGACCAACTAGCAATTGTCACTATGGGTAAAATTTATAAAATATTATTTTTTTTTACATGATGTATTTATTTTATTTTATTTAGATTGCTTGGAATGTTTTATAGTATTATTATATGAATGTATTGGTATGAGTGAATGCATTAAACACACATAAAACTTATATGAGTTAGATTTTTTTTAAAAAAAATATGCATACTTTTATTTTATATTACTAATGTAATATGATAATATGATACAATGATAAATATAATTTATATGATTCATTAGTAAAGGAACATTATTATTTTTAAAAAAGTATAAAGTATTGACTTAGTACATCGATACAAAATCATTTGTATTTCTATTAATGAATTTTTGAAAGTGAAGTTACCTTTTCTTGTTGAGTAGTCTAGAATGTTGAATTTATAAGTGAATCTTATGTATTGTTTTAGAAAAATGTTTTGATAATTTTGGCGATGTAGATTGATAAATCTGTTATGAAATTTCAAGTGGTAGTGATCTTGGAAGTATGAAAAGAAATCAAAGGAATGCTGAGATGTAGGATTTATGAGGAATGGAAAGTAATTTTAGTATCTTAGTAGTTTATGGAAGTACAGATAACTAAGTCCTGTAACTTGTATATCTCCATGGGCACTATTTTCCTTAGTATTGAGTATTAATGTTCCAAAGAGCTGAATAAATAGCTTGGAAATTATTTTATAGAGAGGTTATTAGACAGAAAAGTCAAGCCACTTTTTTTATGCACTGTTGCCATGTTGATTATCTTATATGTTTATACCATTGAGTTAATACTCTAATTAGTTCTTCATACGCTATCCTAATTTCTAAAGTTATTGCATCATACAGAACTGTATTTTGAATGAGAATAATAAATAATTTTTGGAATTGTAGAGTTATTATTTTGAAAGAGGATAAGATAGGTTTTTCTTGCTTTGATGTATGTTGAGATTAAATACAAAGGAGATTGAGAGTAAAATTAAAATATAAGGACCAAAAATCATAAATATTTTCTGTATTTTAGTAAACTATTTTTTATAAAAATATAAAAGTGATAATAAAATTATTCACAAGACTTTTTGAATAATTTTTGAATATTTTTATCATACATGTAATGCATATTTTTAAAAGAATATACATCCAGAGAAACAACATAAAATAGAACAAGTACTTATATTTTAGAAATATGATTTTTATGTTTAGAACACACATCAACACACACATAGGATTTTTTATTAAAGTAATGCCAAGAAAGATGTATAAAAAAATCTGTTAGTCATATTATTTTATTTAAGTCCACTTATTTGTTAACGAACCAGAATAAATATTTTTTTTGATAATGTCAGCACTATCATAATAAAAGTTATTTAATTGATTGAGTATAAAATAGACATGTATTGAAATAAGTGCTACTTCTGTGATTTATGTTTATGTTTTTCATAATTTGTGTATGCTTATGGAAATTATATTATAATATAATTCAATTGGTAGACAATATATTTAAGCTATAATTGTATCCATGAATATTATTAGTAATGTTATTGTGATTGTTGTAAAGAAATATAAAAAGTTCTAAGTCGGAATGAAGGCTTAGGTACTTTTAGATTTATTTTTTTATTTGAAATGAAGAAGTATGTAATTTACCCAAGATTTTCATTGTAAATAGTGTACATAGTTTATTTTTGTTAAAAGTTTTTTATAATAAATTTGTTAAACGTGTTTTATAAAGCTGTGTATTGCATTGATTTCTTCACACTACAAACACATAATCTTGGGAGATATTAAACCAAATACAATATTTGTACAGTATGAATAAGATTATTTACTTAAGAAATTAGTGTTTTTTAATATGATTTTATTTGAGAATTTTTATTTTACATCATTATTAGCATTATGGTCATAAATTAATTATATAATTTATTCGTTGCCACATGTTCTCAGATTATCAGATTATACCACACATTCCATTTAAGATGCCAAATGAAAGATAAAACATTATACTATATTATTTATTTATTATTATTATTATTATTGATAATTACAATAACAAGGAAAAATAGATAAGATTAAATTATACATTGAAGATTATTATTATTATTTGTTATTATTATTATTAGTTAGGTGAACTTGAGAATGACATAATATCCCTTATCATACTTGACTACAGAAATTTTAACTGATTTGAATTAGTTTAAAGAATCTGAGATTATTATAGTTATATTGTTTATTTGCATGAAGAAATTAGGATTTATTTATTAGCATTACATTTAATTGCCTATTATTTTAAAGTCGTAAGAATGCTATAAAATTATTATTATTTGAAATAAGGGGGATAGTATTCTTATGTCATTGAGGTTGTATCCTGTGGGATATTGGATCAATGTAATTCAAATTAATCCTTGTATCTCACTTCATTGTCTCATGATTTTATAAATATTTTATATATTTAATTTTATAAAACTGAACCATTTTATTATTTCTTATTAGTTAGAGCTAGTTAAATAATAGATAGTATTATAGAATATCATCATTATTGATTAGATGTATTTTAGCCGAGCATAACCATTTACTTTCACCAGGCTATGAATTAAAAGCATTCTAGATGTTGAACAAAAAATCAAGAATACAATGAATCCACCTATTCTTGGAAGCTCTGCTATTTATAAGCATAACTTTGTCAACATCATTGTTAATTTAGAGTGAAATTAATATTTCTGCCAGATAGAATATGACACATGAGTTATTACATTCATAATCAATTACACACTTTGATTGCAATAATTGAATAAGATTTAATATGTAAACTTTAAATTAAACATAGTTCAAGGTATATGTAAACAAAGGCAGTACACCATCTTCTCCTAGGCTATGGATTAAAATCACACTGAATGTTGAACAAAGGATCAAAAATAAAATAAATCCACCTAATCTTGGGAATTCTGATGTTTATAGGTATACATTTGTCAAAATTGTTGGTAATTCAGAGTGAAATTAATATATTATCCAGATGGAATATCATATTTAAAAGTTATTAAACTCATAATTAAGTATACAAAGCTGGAGGCAGCAACTCTCTTTTACCATTTTGAGTGTAATAAGTAAATAAGATTTAATGCATAAACTTTAAATATAATTCAATGTATATGTAAATTTAGAATCATAAATCACCCAATCCAAGACTATAAATTAAAAGCACTCTAAATGTTGAACTAAACACCAATATCAGAGCTCCCATGAATAAGTGATTTAATTTTATTCTTTATTCTTTGTTTCAACATTTAGATAGCTTTTAACTAATACCTTAGGGAAGGATAATTTACTCCTTTTGTCTACATATAGATTGAGCTATGTTTGAAGTCTACATATTAAATGTGATTAATAATTACAATCAAGATATTAAAGAGATATGCTGTCTCAAGCCTTGTATAATTTATGATAAGTTTAATAACTCTTAACAGCCATATTCCTTCTGGCTAATAAATTTATTTCATTCTAAATTGACAATAATGTTGACAAAGGTATGCTTATATATATGCATTTATTTTATTACATTTATTTTAATAAAGAATTTTTTTAATCATTATGATCACAAAATAAATAATTAACAATGTGCAATATTCATATAGAAAATTATCAATTGAATATATACGATTTTTCAAACAATGTGTAATAAAGAGGTAATGGACTATACACAATAAATGCCAAGTCATATGATATTTTATATAACCTATTTGAATGAGGTGAATAGCTAATGATTACAATTTAAATAATTAAAAATGTTTCTGAATAATAATATTATATGCTATTAATTTTTATTTATGGTCTTATCATAATTTGGATTAATTACATATATGTTACTATGTTCAAATGTCCTTATATATATATATACACACACACACATTTAATACTTACCAGATTCAGAATTTGTTTTAGTAAGCAGACCATTTTTCCGTTGTGAGCAATAATATGCTTTATGTGCTTCCATTGTTTGAAAACTACTAAACCTTATGTTACATGCATCACACACAAAACTTAAATCTGAAATTGAAATAAATAAACATATGTTAATACATATTTTGAAAAGCTTATATTAATAAGTAAATAATTGCACTTTCAAAAATAATGAACATTTATCAAAAATATACTTAAAAATAAAATAGTATTTATATCAATTCATTAAACTATTAAAACCATAATCATAAATTGTATGAAAGTTTAAAATGCATATGATATACTTTCATACTTATGTTAAAATCAATTGTTTATGTTCAAGGGTAAATTTTTATTTTACACACTTCGTTGCAAACATTTATGACATTAATAAATAAAACATCATAAATAATATACAATGAAACAAATAAATAATAAAATAAAAACAATAAAATGAAAAAAATAAAGAAGAAACAGAACAAAATATAAAAAGTTAAAATACAAAAAACCAAAATAGAAACAAAGTGATATGTAGATAATTATTTGATTGCTTTAGTAAAAGGCAAAGACAAGTGCAATGATCTATTAAATATAATAATAGGAAAAAGAGAATATAGAATTTATTGTAGAAGGTAAAAATAATAGAATCACCTAAAAGGACTGAATGTTTCAAAAAAAAAGATAAATAATAAATGGTCTACTGAAGGAAATATTTATTTAAAAAATAATATGGTTAATTACATATGAAACTGGTCATCTAATGTTGATAATAAATTCAAAATTAGTTACATATATTCAAGAATATATAGGGTTATGAAACTTTTAAAAATAGAATACAATAAACAAAAAGAATTGATAATTGAAGAGTTAAAAATGATTCACTTTATAATATTTAAGATTAAAAGAAATAGGTTATTAAAATGATAGAAAATAAAATAAACAAAAAACAAAACAAATAAAGATAAAAAGCAAAATGAAGAAAGATTTTAGGGAATAAAAAAAAATAATACTATAATGAATGAGAAATTAATAAAATTGTAAATGACCTTAATAAGAAATGTAAAAAATATTAATGTAAAGATGGTTAATAAAAAAAGGAAAACCATTAAATTTATTACATAATAAACACATTAGAACTGTGTAATTAATGGAATATATGTAATAAAATTCAATGGAATTGAAAACAACTACATAGGAGAAACTAAAAACTACAAAAACAAAATTAAAGCAACATGCTAGGTAATGTGCCAGTCAAAATCATGTATTCATTCAACAAGACCAATAATCCAAGCAAAAGTACCTTGAATCCAACCATGCACAAGATTCAGATGTCAGGGCAAGGGCGAATCCTAACCTATTTGCCTGATCTATTGCCTCTCTGACTAATGGATTGTGTTTGTGATGACCCTAGCAGTCCTTGATTTTATTCCATCCCAGCTGGAGGTCATGGTTCACAAAGAGACTCAAAATAATAAAGTGTTTATATAAGAAATTAATGATTTAGTGAATTCTGATGATTGCAGAATGGAACAGATGTGATTTGATATCGATTACTAATGGTTTGAACCATAATAATGATAATTCCTTATGGCAAAATTACAAAAAAGTGAATTTAAATCAAATAAATATAAATAACTAAGGTAATTAATATTAGAGATTCGGAATGATGACAAACTAGGCTAATTTAAAATAATAATATTACAGAAATTTATTAAGAAATTGAGTTACAAAATAAGTTGAGTTTTGTTTATACAACTAGGTTATTATATTTCTTAAATTTCTTTTGATGCAGCTAAATGCAAGGCATTTGATAACAAAGAAAAAGTTTGTTAATTGGTCTGCCATAAACCAATCAGCAATAAATATCATGAGCGGTCTTTAAGAGACTACAAATAAATTTATTTTATACATATATAACAAGACATGATAGATGTGCATTTAAAACACTATTACATTTAACTCAGTTGTCTATGATGAGAGTGGAAAGCAAAATAATTCATTTTAAATTAAATAAACAGATTTAACTAATTAACAGGATTGGTTTGTGAAAAACATGGCATCATGGCTAAAAGCACTTCAGATTTGCTAAATAAAGAAATAAAATGATGAAGGCAGTATGCCATTATAGATTACAACAATAGAACATATGAGGTCTGTTATGAATCTCTAGGTGGCTTTGCTAAAGGAAATTCCTAGTAAATCCAGTTAGATGCTGAGAAATGCTAGCCCTCCGGCCAAAACATGTCTCTAAATAATAATAATAATAATAATAATAATAATAATAATAATAATAATAATAATAATAATAGATTTGATGTGCTGGACTTCCCATACTCATCTTAATGGCAATGCCTGGAAAAAGGATCCCAAGTAGGAAATTACATCTACTATTAAGGGAAAATAAAAGATTGGACTGATATTTAAACTTCTGAAGGTCCTGAGGAGAAAGTAGCAAAGCAAGAATAATAATAAATGAACAGTTGTAACTATAATGTCATAATGTCTTAGACATATATAGATCGATAGTGTATCACTAATGAAAATAACTTAATTCCTTATTAGAATAATCAGCTCCCTGACATAATAGAAAGTCCACAGACACCTTAGGCCATTACTGAATGGATTATAAATCATAATACGAAAGGAAAGGCAAGAATTGAAACTAAAATGTAAATCATTTTCCACACTTTCCAAATATTTCATTTATTAGTAAGTTATTAAATAGTTCACCATCGATAATTACAAAATAAGACTGTCTTTTAATTAACATAGATGGGGCATTGAATATCAAACTCATTTTGGTGAAATTTGACAACATACAGCATAATAAATTGTACATCACAAGTTTAATATTTTATTGACACAAACAAAAATATATATGTACGAAATATATATTGTTAGTATAATAGTTGTGCTTTAAGTGATTCTCTTTTAAGATATTTGTTTTACAGAAATTGTAATAGATTTTGCTTAACTGATTTAATAAAAGACACTATTCTCTCTGATATAATTACTAGGGCAATTTTAAATTGGAGATAATAATATATCTAACTTTTAAAATAATTTCAATCATTTAAAATAAATTTATAATATAAAAGGTACACAACTAAATGAGCTTTTTCTAGTAATTAATTTAATGGAAATAAATCTCCTAAAAATGATTTTTAACTGGAGAAAATAAGAGAGAGGGTTTAAAGTTAGTTGCTCATTGAGTTTTTATACTTGGCAGTTTCAATAAGTCAATATTATAAATAAACCAACAAAAAAAAATTTAAGATAAATTTGCCGCATCAAAATAATGTGAGATTTTTATAAGAATTGATAATTTTAAATTTAAGAGAAAAATTTTAAAAGATGCATTTTTAAATTAAGTTGTATAAACATTACACAGATATATAAATAATATAAATTAATATTGATTTAGGAAACAAGTAAAATAAAATCAGTGGCTTGTGGCAAATTGGAGATTACCTCAACCGATTGGGAGATGTTCCATGGCTTAAACAGGCAGTTATAAAGTCAGATCATTTAGCAGGCTTCCTTGACACAGTCCAGTCTTTGGTTAGATGTTGAAAGCACCGGAATGGCATGGTGATGACCTGGTGGAACAGAGCTCTGAAAAGCAAATGGCTGATCTTTTCACCGCATCATTTCTTTAGGCATGATGTACTGTAAATCTAAACTACTCTCTTCAGTGAACTGTTCTCAATTAAACTGTTCTTCAATAAACTGTTCTTCAATAAAAATTTTCTACTATTTATTTGATCTGGCCTTATCTATAGGATTCAATCTACATTGACAACTACCAATTACAATTGCTCTAAGCAGATCTCTGAGGTTGGTGTCTGCTTGGGAGGGAAATTTATAATCCTGCATTAAATGTGCCCCAAGGGTTCATTTTCTAAATAAAAGAAAACAGCAACAAGCATATTAAGTTTTTCAGTCATTGTATTAACAAAGCCTACTTAATTAAGATTTAGATTAACAAAAATGTAAATTTTATTCAGAAAAATTTTAGGAATTTGGTACAATGACTTTCAAACTTATCATCATCATCATCATCAACCATTATCAATCCACTGCAGGATGAAGGTCTCTCCAAGTTTAATCCATATTCTCTGATCTTTAGCTTCTCTTCTCCACAACACCCCTGCACATTTTCTTATTTCATCCATCCCTCTCACATTTGGTCTCTTTCTGGGTCTTTTACAATCTCTTGGAATCCAGTTTAAATTTTCAATTGTCCATCTATTATCATCTCTTCTAGCAATATGTCCAGCCCAACTCCATTTCAATCTTTTAATTTTTTCAGTAAGGTCAGTAACACCTGTTTGTTGTCTTATCCATACATTGCATTTTCGATCTCTTCTTGTTACTCCCAATATACATCTCTCCATACTCCTTTGAGTGGTCTGAAGTCTCTGTATTGCTCTTCTATTAAGTGTCCAAGTCTCACATCCATAAGTAAGAACTGGCAAAACACATTTGTTAAAAACCATCCTTTTCAAACACATAGGCATATTTCCTTTTAGTATCAAGTTATATTTGATATAAAATGTAAAATACAAATTTACAAAATATACCCCTACCAATATTAAATTCTTTAGATAAATGACTTTCTAATGTACATTGATTAAAAAATAAATATAAAATGTTACCAACTGATTTACTGAAAAATGAACTTTAATAAAAGAATTTAAAATATTTGTAACATTTTATAGATATCTAAGATTCACTTATTTACTCTTGTCAATTTAATAAAATAAACGGTGCATTTCTACAAATATTATAAAATAAATAAACTATTATAAAAAAGGTTAGTTTTAATCATAAATATAAATTAGATAAAAGATTATAATATTGATTATAAATATACTACCATTTATTATAAGATGGGTGTCAGTTAATGTAAAAGATTAGGTTCAAACCCATAGTAGTGCTGATGATATTGGCCCTAGGTGAAGCAGAAATATGTACTATATTTCCAACTTCAGTAATAAATTACCAATTTATGTATATATGTATGTGAAGAAACTATAACACAAATTTACAGAAGATTTTATAAAAATGATATTACATATTAATGTTAAAAAAAATATTAATTAAAAAATAAAACATTCAATGAATAAAGATTCTGAGATTAAAGTAATATTATCATAAAACTATTTCAAAAGAAGAAAATATATATATATATATAAGACTTATAAATCCAATAAATAATATTATATTTCAACCAGAGGACTGGTTTTCATCAGAAAGAAAAAAAATACACAGTAAAATGGCGATAATCAAAAATTACAGATTTGGTAAAAGATTAAAACTGGAGTCCTCTATACTTGATAATGCTAAGCTGAAACCTCACATTTGGCTTAGATATATAGATGACATTTTCATGATATGGCCACATAGTGAAGTTGAACTTCATAATTTTTTAAGTTATTTAAATAATTTTAATAAACATATTAATTTCACAATGAATTTGTCAAAATCAATTGCTCATTTTCTTGATGTTGAAGTTATTTACACTAATAGAGTTCTTACTACTACTGTATACAGGAAACCAACTGATAATAACCGCTATCTACATTTTTATAGTAACCATCCTAAACATTTAAAGGCTAATATTCCTTATAGTCAATTTTTAAGGATGAAGAGGATTTGTAATGATGAGAAATTTCTTCAACAAAATAATAGTATTTTATATAATAGATTGCTCAATATGAGGTATCCTAAGACTTTGTTGGATAATGCAGTAAGGAGATCTTCTTTAATTGATAGAAAAAAACTTCTTTTATCTGAAAAGAGTAAAAAACAATTAGATGTTCCACCATTTGTTCTTACTTTTAATAGAGATTTACCTAATATTAACCGGATATTGACAAAACATTTTAACATATTACAGTCCACAGATTATTTAAAATCTATTTTTTCTGATCCACCTAAGGCTGTATATCGAAAACATAGATCACTTTGAGATATACTTGTCAAAAAAAATTTTATTAGTAGTTCTGTACAGGAAAAAGGATGTTCTCCATGTAAAGATAAAGAATGTTTTACATGTAAACATATTGCTGTGACAAAAGTGGTCTTTAGTACTAAGAATTGTAATTTCAAATGGTATATTCCTAATTATGTTACATGCAAAAGTGTTAATTTGATATATTTTATAGAGTGTAGTAGATAGTTTAAACCAGTATATAGGTGAGTCAGCAAATAGTTTACATGTCAGAATGACTAATCATAGATTTGACATTTTGCATAAGAATAATAAAGATAGACCAGTTTCAAAACATTTTAACTTACTGAATCATTCAATTGATGATTTAAAAGTAGTGATTCTTCAGGAAGGTTTTTCTTCTACAAGGGAGAGGAAACAAAAGGAGAGTTTTTTTTATTTTTAAATTCAAGACCTTAGAACCACATGGATTGAATTTGAACACTGGAACTATTACATCTCTGGGTTACCTGGTCTCCTAAATGATTTCTATATGTGTGTTTTTTATGTGAAAATTTTCTTATATGAGATTTTTTATGTAAAGATAGGTTACATGGATGTTTAATATCTGTGTTTAATTGGTTTATAGATAAATAATTAGTTATAAATTATTGTAATTTGCACTAACTATAATTTTTGATTAAAATGTATAAGTATTTTAGTTTTTAACGAATATTAATGTTAGCCCAGCTATTTTTTGTATGTGAGCATAGTTTAATTTTTCTATGTATGCACATATGTATATTTTAATTTTGGATTTTTTATTTTTATATTTATTTTAATTTAAATAGAAGTTAAACTTGATTAGGAGAGAATGTAGTTTGTTTGTTTTTTTTTGTTTGAATTTTGTCATTGATTGGGTAGATATTCTGTGTTAGATTTTTTGACCAATCAGGTGGGTTTTATTAAATTTTTAATCTTTTACCAAATCTGTAATTTTTGATTATCGCCATTTTACTGTGTATTTTTTTTCTTTCTGATGAAAACCAGTCTTCTGGTTGAAATATAATATTATTTATTGGATTTATAAGTCTTTTTTTTTTTATATATGTATTTCCTTTGGTTAGTTTTTTATATATTAATATTTTGATATATATATATGCTTTTATGAAAATAAAAAACTATACATATATATATTGTAGGATATTGAGTTCATATCCTCATCCCAACCATAAGAATCCAAGGAGAAAAGAGGGGGAATTTTTTTTCTCTTCTTCAAATTCTAATATAATATATTAGCTACCTCTAAAAGAACTAAGATTGCAAAAGGAAGAAGATAAATAAACTAAAGAAAAAATATGGTTAGGAAAATATTAAGCACAGAGCAAGAAATAAAAAAAATTGCTGAAACTGTGACTAGTGAAGATGATAATGTATATACTATGAATATTTTATTAATCTACTGCAAAATGAAATTTTAGTAAGGATATAAGAAGTTATTATCCCAGTTTTAAATTTTCAATACATCCATAATTATGATTTAGCACAGTAATTTTATGCATCTGAACATGTTTATATCTCAAAGTCAAAGTTTTTAAGCATATTTAAATAGTTACCTGTAGCTGCAGACTCTGTACATCATTTTTTTTCTAAGTTTACTTAATAATATTTTCTGTTTCTTTTATATCTAATAAGCTATAATTTTATTCTTTCCTAATAATATTTTTTAAATCCCTTTCATTACTAATTTGGTCTATAATTTTCATTCCTGATAGTATTCACAATCTTTAGCTTTTATATTGTTTAATTTGCTTTCACCAATCATTTATTAAGTCAATATATTTTTTCTGTCTTTGTGTTTACTAACTACACAGGTTTTATATGAATATGTATAAGCATGTATGTGTATATGCAAACACAAATTTAAACATTGGCATATGTATTTCAACAGGTATTAATACTTTCATATTTTCTTTGTAAAAAGTTTTTTTAAGTCCAATTTTTAATAAAAAGAAAGAGAAAAGATACATTTAATTTTAAAAATAAAGATAACTCCAGTGTTACAATGTGGGAGAGAGAGAGACAAATAAACCCATTAGTAAACAGTTAAAATTAAAAAGTAACTGCTAATTATTTTAAACCACCAAAGAATAAATTTTGACAAAAAAAAGAAGAGATCAAAAAGAGAAATAAGATCTGATAATTATCTCTCAGCTTTAGAGATAAAGATATTCTACAAATAACAGGTGGTATCCACAGCTGTAGATATTCCAATATATAAGCATGTTGTGATGTCACCAAAGCTAGCATATATATATATATATATATATATATATATATATCCTTATATATATATATATATATATATATATGGGGAAAAGGAGGTTGAATTAAGTATTAGGTGATATTGCTTCTTAGTTAGTAAACTTAGAACCAACTCATCAAAGAATGTTTTTTTATATATATTTGAGATTTTACAAACAACATGCAGTGCTAAACTTGAATATACTTTGTTAGAAGAACGTGAGGCATCCAAGAATTCTCAAACATCTGAAAATTTAAATAAAAATATGGAAATTTAGAAGCATTCATGGCTGATCATAAGAAACAAAAAAAAACTCCAACCTAACTATTGTTTCGTGTCTCCTGTTGACGAATTCAAATAAACAACTAGAAACTGCAACACAGAGAGTAAATGCAAAAAGTGTATGAAAAGAAGAAATGTCCATTTATCTATTGGCATGCCTACAGAGTAGAAAAAAATAAAGAACCCATTGCAATTTTAAATGAAAATGTCCCTAAAGAAATGCAGATTGTTCTTGTTTAAGATTTGTAAAATTATGACCTGAGATTCAAAGAAATTTTTTCAGGTAAACTATTGTCACACATATCTATGCATGTCAAACAATAGTGTGTGGACAAATCAAAATTATTAATATCAAATAAACCCAGCTAAAATAAATTGAGATGGTTTCTACATCAGAAAAAAAAAAGAAATAGGGACACATCTGGTAATATCAAACTTTTTCTCAATAACTCTGAATATTTTATAATTATTATTATTATTATTATTATTATTATTATTATTATTATTATCCATTCTCTTTTGTCTTCAAAGCGTTATAATAACCATTACTTATTAAAAAGAGGGTGATATCGACTATATTAATAATATTATTTTGTCTTGTATTATTATTATTATTATATGTCACCATTTATATATGTATGTATTTTTTAAAGTGTTGTTATTTTTTTAATCTTTTTGGTATCATGAAAGGGGGAAGGGAGAGAAAAAAAAACTTTTTTTATTATTATTTATTATATATATTGTACCGGTAAAAATCACCATGCTTAATCACACACAGTAATCCGAATTCAAACCCAGTCCACGTCGAGGAATAAATTCCAAAATGCAAACTAAATTCAAACCCAAAACCCTGGCATGACCCACCGATGACAATATTACAACGGTACGGGGTTTCCCTTTACTAGCTCATCGAAAAACACAGACTAAATTACCTACAATCAGCTATTTCGTAGATACCTTATAGTCGGGGTATTGGTGCGGCTAATAATTTAATGTATATATTTAAGTTGTCGATACAGACAGCAGGTGATTGACTAGATATCGAGAGTAGTAATGCAAGAGAGACAAAATTAGGTTAGATAAATTTTTAATAAATTATTGAAAGCATTGAATAATATTATTTACAGGTACGGTAAAACTCTCATATGTATTTTATAATAAATTGCTGCTAGTCATCAATAATCGGTTTGTACTGATTAACAAACTTCCGATCTCCAATATTTATGTGTTTAAATGGTTGTACAGGTTGATATGAGAATCAGAGTAATTGGAGCACTTAAAATATTTAACTACTAGCTTATATTAAGTTGTTTTATTTAATAGATTCAAACCATTGCGTATACGGATAAATGGGAGGCGGTTTTATATAAAAATATAATATATAATACTGATGTACTGATGGTTGCAAGGATTAAGGTACACTACAATAATAACTTGCGGTGCATGGACGGAATACCGGGCAGCTTGTACTTTGACAAGTCTTAATGCCCCCAAGTAGATCCGAGACACTACAACCAGCCGGGATCATTTTCGAACCCCGGTGATCCAAGAGATTACCTGGAGAAGAATTTCTTTCTCTCCAACTGGTAGTAAAGCGAGACGCCAACTTAGGCGAAGGTAAAGGCATTGCCACCGTAACATCGAGGAAGAGTGATCGGAAGTGGATTTTAAAACGAAATTATATAAACCAATTTTATCTATCCGTAAATGTTCTACGCAACAGCCTGATATAACTATTCAATAATAACATGGTGAAATCAAACGATCGCAAAAGTAACAATTAATTAATTTCACTCTGAAACCCATAACTCCCCAGATTGTTCGGAAGGTAATAATAGCAATAAAATATTCACTTATTATTATTACTCCATGATAATATATAAAAAAAATATAATAAAATGTTAGACTATTTTAAGTATTTGAGATTTGGAGTGTAGATTATAATATCATGACAAAGTAAAAGAAACAATAAAAATACTTGAATATTTCTCAACTCAACATAAATGAAACAATTTTTAGTTCGATAAAAGAAAATTACTTTTAAAATGAATATAATAAATATTATGAGATAAACTTTACTGACTTTAATTAGAGTTGAGAAATATTATTATTGGCATCGTTTGTTGTAAAATAAGTAATAGTAAAAATATAAATGTATTCACAAATGGATTATTAGTAGGCACAAATATTAATAATTATTATCTAAAGACTAGAGCATAGAAATATTAGAGAAGAAATTTACTGACAGGTTTTTGGGTAACATTTTCAAATGGAAAACAAGAAATTTACATGCAATTAATTAGGTTAACAGATTAAATTTAAAATTATTACTGAGAGGAAAGTTAAAAAGTTCATGTAACAAAAGTTACCATTCTTTCTTCATCCGGCTTTTCTTCTTGCGGTGATATGTATGAAGAACGTAGGCGCGCATTTTGAATTTCTTAGAACGGCATGGTTAATTTAAATGTTGGAATTTGGAAGACTGGAAGCACGGAAAACATTACAGATCAGCGGTACGAAAGATTTAAATTGGCAGAACAGGGATCAGCTTCTTGGACTTAGCCCATCATTATTGCAGTTTACCGGGCGACTTCTTAATAACGGTTGAAGTGATTTCTCTGGAACAACTACTTTGCTGTAGCTCGAGACGATCTAAGCACAGCCAAGTCAAAAGTTAGAGTGTCCTCTATCATATCTAAGATGGCTACGGTTGACCTTTCTGCCTAAGTTTAGTTCATGACTCCGCCTCCTTTGATTTTCCGGCCTCCAGCAATATCTAATTTTTGACTATACAATAGCATTTGCCTTTCTTGATAAGAGTTCTACGTTTCTCATTTCCATTGTTCAGTTTTCATTTATTTTTAAATTTAATACATGATTCTAAATTGACAAAACAATTACATCGGAATTCGTGAATACAAAATATAAATTCATTATCTTAATTTATCAAAGTACAAATTAATTATTGTATACATTTTTGTACAAGTAAGATTTTGATTACAAATACTGATCAAAGGAATGTGACTTTTGATCAGCATTTTTAAATGACTTTGTATAATTTGCAAAATTAAAATTTAAAGAAAATATCCACGCAATTGAAACTTTTAAACTGAGCTAATATAAATCCACAAACCACACACACACGAATATTATTCATCATGATTTGTGACATTTATACTCATACTCTTTACATTAAATTCTTTTTAAACAAACACAAAATAAATAACTTAAAATTTATGTGGCTTGGAATAGAAAAAGTCTCATTGCGGGTAAATAGTGGTTTAGAATTACCGTTCTTAAATGACAACCATGAAACTAAGATCGATTCTTCGATCTGTCTGTTTCAATATGAAGAGCTAATACACGATTTCTTAATATTGGAAATAACACACAATAATATCTGTCTGCATGGTTATTATGTATAAATGTACGAATCTAGAAAGAGAATATGGGTCGAAATTTATTGTAATAAGAAATAAATTTTGGGAAGGAGATAAATGAGAATTAGTTGTATTTTTATATTGAACTATTTCCATTATCTAATATGAGTATTAAATGTCTTTAGAAAAATTTAACTTTATTTAAATATTCCAAATACATTCAACTGTAAGTAATAGTACATCAAACAGGTTAGTATATGCACAACACTTCAAAAGATATTATTCTCACCCCCTCCACCTTCTTCAGGTGTTGCTGGCGTGATCAGTGACAGTACTAGCATGGGATTTGAACCTGGTCCATTAGATTTTTGAGTATTAAATTTTAAAGTAGTACCCTAATCAACTGAGCCATCCTGCCAAAAGCAATAGTCAGTAGAAATTTCATATACTTATCTATGAAGTTTCTCCTGATTTCTCCAATTTTTTCTAAGAGCAAAGTTGATTAGTAGTTTCCATACATTATGTATAGTCATACTAAATTGGCTTATGGGATTGTTTGTCATTGTCATGTGAGAATCTTATTTGAATTTTCTTCTTTGTATCTTTTCTTCTCCATCCAATATTTTTGTATTTTCCTAATTGAACATATATTCATTGGCATATACATAGTCTGTTATCTTAGACACATCTGTTTTCTCTCTTCTAATCATCAGTTTGTTTTCCCACAAATACTTTTCAATGTGACAACTGGTCTTAGCCATATATATTCTTGCAAATTCACATGGTATTTCATAGATGCAGTTTTTTTTCTTTTCAGCATTTCAAGTTTAGGCTTTGTAGATGTTAGAATTCCTCATAGTATGGTATGTCACTGGAAAGCTGTTCTAGTGTTATACTGATTGCAGATTTTCTTTCTTAATTTATCAGCTATTTTTGGAATGTATAGGTACACTTCAGTACCAATAATTGTTTTTTTTTCTTCTGATTGTTATTTTTATTGTTTATTTAAGGTATTCTTAATAACAGCTGATGGATAACCATTTTTCATAAGAGTTTGTTCTATATAGATCTTTTCCTTTCCAACTTTTTTTGCTCTGTTTCATAGTGATAGTACAACTCAATGTTTTGTGTTTCTGGTGTGATATGATGTATAGGCTAGATATTTTCCTTTATGTGTGGGTTTTTGGTAAATTAGGGTTTTGATTTTATCATAAGGGAGTCTTGTCAACTAGAGTTTTGATTTTATCATGAGAGAGTCTTATCACAAAAACATCTAAGAGTGTCAATGTTTATTCTTGTTCTGATTCTATTGCAAATTTAATTAAAGGGGTCATATTGCTGATGGGTTTCCAGAAAGTTTGTAGAAATGCTTCACCATATAGCCATACAACAAATGTATCATCCACATAGCATTATGATTAGAAAAAGATCTTTCTTTAGACACTCATCTGTTTATAATTTGGGAAATTTTACTTTACCTACCTTTCTATTTTTGTGTGTGCGTGTGTGAGGTTTTATACATATATGGTGTGCTTTAATTGTTTTATTTACAAAATCTAAATATTCCATGATCTCAGACATCTATACACCTACTAAAGGTATCAACATCCATATATCATAATACATGTAACTAATGATTGAGTTTAAATTCATTGTGTGTGTGGGGGGGGGGGGATTATATTTCTTGTTGTTATCATTAAATGTAACCAATCTTTATTGATTATTATGTAAATTTTTCTGTGTATATTAATGAATAACTAATTATAAAATTAAATTTTCTAATTAAAAAAATTTATAGATTTCTCAAAGTTGATTGTTTTGTGAAAATAGCAATCAGCATCATCATCACTAGTGGATTCCAATCATAAACATAATTTAAAGATTACATTTATTGGGTTGTTGTTACTATTATTAAATATAACTAATCTCCATTGATTATTATGTAAATTTATATCAATAAATCACTAATAATAAAATCCCATTCTTTGATTAAAAAATGTATATGTTTCCCAAGGTTGATTAATTTTCTTATAAAAAATAGCCTAGTAACCATCACTGCTAGTATGTTCTAATGATGAACCATAGTTTAGAGATGTAATCATAATTTAATAAATAACTAGAAATAGGAAGCTACATAATATGACCTTGCAAATTAACCTATTGTCATCAGAGTAATCCTTAAACTACTGAAGCATGTTATAATACATATTGGTGCATACCATAGCATAATTCATCAATTTTAATAATAACAAACATGATTTATGTTAGTTGTGACATTGGTTATAAAACTGCAGATGATAGGATCATTACCATCATCATTATATTAATTATTAAACAAAAGATAAATAGAGAAATAGACTAAATGGCCGAGCAAATGATGGTGTTCCTTTTGTTTGTTTGTTGTTTATGTATGACTCCCATTGATGATCATATAAACCTATAATAATGGGTGGTTAAATATGATCTATCTTCTAAACACCAATCCATTTGTCTTAGGCCATTCCAGTACCAGAATTTGTTTATTTTCTCACTAAATCACGAGAACATTTTTACCAGTGGGAGCTAGCCTACACATTAATTTGGTACAATTTATATAGATATATATGAGGGTTTAGACATATAAAAAATGATTAATTTTTAAAACAAATGATTTATAAACAAGATAAAAGGACACAACAAAATATATAGTATGAGTTTATATAAAATCTATAATACAATTAACAAAAGATCATAAATTAATAATGATAAAAAGATTATAAATGGTGCCAATTAATAAATCAAAGCTTGTAAAAATATAAAAAAGATAAATGTTTAATAATAACATTACTAATTTAAATAGTACAGAGAGAATTAAAACATAATGTAATTTAATTTTCAAAATAAAACATTTTTTATATATTTTTAAAAGTGAATTAATCAGTTTTGAGAGTAAGTTGAAAAAAAATTTAATATTATAATTTACATTAGTAGAATAAATAGATAAATGTAATAGAAAAGAGTTTGCTATTAACTGAAAGGAGACCCTTTGATTCCTCTTGGAGGCCTTAAAGGAACCGAGCAGGGCAAATTCCTAATGTCCACTCCATACGTTCTTGTCATTGCAGCTGTTATTACTATGTGATTATTCATATAGTATACGAACATGGATGGGCTGCTCACCAACATGTATTAGCCAGCGTGGTGAGTTTATTGGCTTCTTACCTCTGAGTTTAAGATCAAGAAACATCATGGTCTTTCTTCTCAGTGCCTGATAAGGTAGAATGAATGTTTGTGTAAATGATAAATATTTTTCCAATACATATATACAATTATGACAGACAAAAATAAAGCATGGCTCTTATTCCCAGGAGGCTGTAAAGTAACCAAGGCAGCGGTTGGTGGCCGAAGGCGGAGGATGCTAAGAATCCCCTGATTGCGGACCCAGGCTGCCATTTGATGATGACTTTTTATTTAGGTACTTACAACTGCAGATCACTTTCAAGTGAAGGAAGATTGCAAGAATTAGAAGAACAACTGTCTTATATTAAATGGGACATTATTGGACTTTGTGAAGTTAGAAGAAAAGGAGAAGAAACAATTGATTTAAAAAGTGGACATATACTCTATTATAAAGGCACACATATTGGAAATACAAGTGGAGTAGGATTCATTATAAATAAAAAGTGGAAGAACAATATTGTGGAGATTGATGGTGTATCGGACAGAGTGGCAAGATTAGTTATACAACTTAATAGCAGATACCAAATGCAGATAATTCAGGTTTATGCCCCAACAAGTTCTCATAGTGATGAAGTAGTAGAAGATTTTTATATGGATGTACAAAAGGCTTTTGATCAGAGTAAACAACATTTTAAAATTGTTATGGGAGACTTTAATGCTAGAATTGGTAGACAAATGAAAGATGAAATTGCTGTAGGTAATTTTGGTTATGGTAATAGAAATGAGAGAGGACATAGACTTGTGGAGTTTGCAGAAAAAGAAAAACTTTATATTATGAATTCATTTTTTGAGAAAAATGTTAAAAGGAAATGGACATGGAAGCATCCAAATGAATGTACAGCAGAATTGGATTATATTTTGACTAACAGAAAATACATATTTCAAGATTGTAATGTTCTTAATAAATTTAACACAGGAAGTGATCATCGATTAGTAAGGTGTAAGTTACGTGTTAATGTAAAACTAGAGAGACAAAAATTATTAAGAAAAACAATATTTACAGTTGATAGTCCTAATCTTCAGAAACATTCTAATGAATTTAATTTAGAACTTACAAATAGGTTTCAAGTGTTAGGACATTTTGAACATGATTCAGATTTGAATGAAATTAATATGAAAATAACTGATACATTTTTAAAAACTGCAACAAACATAGCTGGTAGAAAAAAGCAGTAATTGACTAATAAAATTTCTACTGAGACTAGAGAATTTATGAAGAAAAGAAGGAATATGAAGATATACAAAAATGATGTATTAAAAAGAATTGAATATCTCGAATTTTGTAAAATGGTATGGAAAAGAGTTGAAAATGATATAAGAAAGTATAACTGTGAAATAGCAAGGAAAGCTGTAGAAAAAAATAAAAGTCTCAAAAATTTAAACAACATTTTGGTATTGGTAGGAAATTTATATCTGCAATAAGAAAAAAAGATGGAATTATTACTAAAAAGAGAGATGACATCATGAAATTGCTAGAAGATTTTTATCAAGAATTATATAGTAATAAAGAACAAGTACCTCTTACATCTATTACATCTTCCAAATTGCCCAGAATTTTAAATGAAGAAGTGAGACATGCAATTAAGTGTATGAAGAAAGGAAAGGCTCCAGGAAATGATGGAATTATAATTGATATATTCAAAGAAGCAGGTGAAGAAATAGAAACAATTTTAGCAAAGTTATATACCAAATGTCTAAATGATAAAGATGTACCGGAAGATTGGAAGAATGCAGTAATAATATTAATATTTAAAAAAGGTGATAAAGAAGATATTAGAAATTACAGACCTATCAGCCTTTTATCAGTTTTATATAAAAAATTTTACCAAGATAATTACAACTCGTCTACAGAGAACTTTGGATTTCCACCAACCATGAGAACAAGCTGGATTTAAAAGTGGTTTTAGTACAATAGATCATATCCAGGTATTGAGAGAAGTCATAGAAAGGACAAACGAATATGAGTTGTCATTATGTTTTGGATTTGTAGATTATGAAAAGGCATTCGATTCTATACACATTTCTTCAGTGATTAAAGCATTGGATCATCAAGGTATAGATCCAGGATATTGTCATATTTTAAAGAATATTTATAAAAATGCAACAGCAACAATTAGCTTACATAATGATACTGGAAAAATCAACATTGAGAAAGGTGTAAGACAAGGTGACTCCATATCTCCAAAACTCTTTACAGCAGTGCTGCAAGAAGTATTTTGTGGATTAAAATGGGAAACTAAAGAAGTGAAAGTAAATGGAGAGTATTTAAATCATTTAGATTTCGCAGATGATGTAGTTGTTTTTGCAAATAATGCTTCAGAGCTGCAGGAAATGTTGCAGGAGTTAGCAGATGGAAGTAGAAAAGTAGGACTAAAGATAAATGTTAAAAAGACTAAAGTAATGTTTAATCAATTTGCACAAAATATGAAAATAAAGATTGATTATGAAGAATTAGAAGAAGTTAACAGTTACAAATACCTTGGTCAGATTATTAATACAGATGGAAACATAATGGAGAAAATTAATCATAGAATTAAACTTGGTTGGAGTGCTTTTGGTAGAAATAACTTGATACTAAAAGGAAATATGCCTATGTGTTTGAAAAGGATGGTTTTTAACAAATGTGTTTTACCAGTTCTTACTTATGGATCTGAGACTTGGACACTTAATAGAAGAGCAATACAGAGACTTCAGACCATTCAAAGGAGTATGAAGAGATGTATGTTGGGAATAACAAGAAGAGATCGAAAACGCAATGTATGGGTAAGACAACAAACAGGTGTTACTGACCTTATTGAAAAAATTAAAAGATTGAAATGCAGTTGGACTGGACATATTGCTAGAAGAGATGATAATGAATGGACAATTGAAATTTTAAACTAGATTCCAAGAGATTGTAAAAGATCCAGAAAGCGACCACGTGTGAGATGGATGGATGAAATAAGAAAATGTGCAGGGGTGTTGTGGAGAAGAAGCTAAAGATCAGAGAAGATGGATTAAACTTGGAGAGACCTTCATCCTGCAGTGGATTGATAATGGTTGATGATGATGATGATGAATAGATTATTTATCAATAACAAAGAATTAAATACTGCATGGTAGATATTATATGTAATTCAGAACTAAATAGATACTACTTAAGAAATAAAACAATATAACATAAAAATATATATATAAAAGAAAGAACATAAATATGATGTCAATTTGAAACTATAATATTAGTGTTTTTAATCAATGTAATTATAATAAACAGTACTAGTTAGAAAATATTAAAAATAATAAGTGATATACAATATATATAAATTAATAAGTATTCATGAATAAGTATACAAACAGTAGTATATAAATATATTCTATAAACTTCAAATGTGCATATATAAATAGGCTTTACAAGGTAAAAAATAAAATATGTAGAGTTTAAAGTTTTGTAAGAATAGCCATCATTATGGTGCTTGAGGATTAAAATGTGTGAAGTTAAATAAAAAAGTATTGAAAGTAAAAAATATTATTGTATTTATACAAAATGATATAAATTCAAATATCAGCCTTTCAAGCCAATTGTGCAAATGCTTTGCCAGTGTTAATAACAAATGAATACTTTCCAACCAATACAATAGTAAATTCTAGACAATTCCATCGACGTCATTCATTCACACATCGTATAGAGTAATTTAAAGTGACTGTTCTATCATCACACTTTCTTTGCCAGTACTTCAGATTTGCTCATATATAAATATTTGAGTTGTAGGAATAAGAGGGATTCATTTTATTCCTGCATAAATGCTATATCTTGTATTGGTTGGAAAGTATGCATTTATTATTAACACTCGCAAAGCGTTTGCACAATTGGCTTGAAAGGCTGATATTTGAATTTAATACAATCGTATACAGACGCTATATAGAAATAAATGCTTATTTATACGAAATGATATAGTAAAATAAGAAAATAAACAGGATTTTCTGACATTTATGATAATTTTTTTTAATATTGCTGAATTCATCAATGAAGTTATACTGTATTTTTAAAATATAGTAAAATGTATTACATATGAACACTTAAAACATATGCATAATGTCGATACTCATATTTTCATAATATGCGCAGTGGAAAACTATTTGTTCATAATTATTATAATAAAATCATATTATATATATATATATGTAATCATATGTTCAAAAAGACATATTAGATTCTCGAATATCGAATTTAAAGCAAAAACTCTACCTATAACAGATCCATTCTCCTAGTCAAAACTAACATTTTATTTTCATTTTAATCATTTGACAAAATATTATGTATTAAAGAAACATGTTAGAAAAGGTCACTACAAATAAAATAAAAAACCAAATAATGGATTGAAAAATCTAAAAAAAAAAAAAAAACAATAATACATAATAAGTAATTCTAAGGCAGTATGTAATTTTCTTACACTGAATGTTTCTTATATATGTTAATAGAGGGATTTGATCTCATGATTTTTCAGCTATTCATCCTCCACTCTACCTCAAGCAAATGATATGTATGGGAGATTATGATCTGGTCCAACTGACGAGTGCTGGTTGTATTCGAAATACATATACTGGGGATCATGTATCTTTTTCCCATGTTTGTGGGATTTGAATTTAAACAGAATATTAAAGTAATCATAAACGAAGAGTAAAGTGTCAGTGTGTGTGTATATATATATATAATGGGAGATATAAACATTTATTATGTATACAGTGAATTTAATATTTAAAGTACATTTTATAAATCAACATACATGTTCAAAACAATATCATTTTTTTTTAAAAATTGTAGATAGACACGTCTGTATCAAAGAGTATATCTTTAAAATTCCTTCCCCATTAAACGTTTATATTTAGTGCATACAGATAAATAAACAAAATATATATAATTTTTAAATTGTAAAAAACTTTATGCTAATAAATAAAAAATGCAGTTTTTCCTATTTTAATAAAAAAAAATGCATTTATGTGAAAAATATGTAAATAATTGTAATAAAAAATTGATTAAACAAATTTGTAGCAAATAAAATTTACAAAATAACAAACAATAATAATAAACTGAAAATATAAAAATCTACTACTAAATGTACTAGAATGTAATAATAAAATAAATTCGTTCAAACTATTAAAACCGGGATGAATATACATAAAATTACATTAAATCGAATTTTATATCAGTTTTCCTCTCTTTAAGAAAAACGTTATCAGTCTATTCAACTTTCATAAATTCAATTATACTAGGCAGATTGCATGCATAATATAATTTAGATGAACAAAATAGATATTGCTTATTCAATACACTGTAAAAAGAACATTCAATACTAAAATTAAATTATAGATTTACATTTTTATAACATAACCCTACGAACACAAACTATATATATATATATATATATGGTTTTGGTATAGCGCCATCTTTTGAACATATATATATATATCACCATCATTGCCATTTCCAACTATTATCAATCCACAGCAGGATGAAAGTTTTCTCACATTGAATCAAGAATCTTCAATGCATAACACCTCTTTTCTATATCGTATTAACAAACAGTCTCTTGAAATCCAATTTAAAACTTCAGCTATCAATTTACTGCCATCTCTTTTAGTAATATGTCCATCCCAAATCAATTTCATTCTCTTAATTCGTTCAATGAGGTCAGTGAAACTTGTTCATTCTCTCAATCAGGTATTTCATTTTTGATCTCTCTTTGTTATTTCTAGCATACATCTCTTCATATTTCATTGAGTGATGTGAAGTCTCCATACTGCTCTTCAATCAAGTGTCCAAATATCACATTCATAAGTAAACATTGATAAAAAAACATCCCTTTGCAATATATTGGCTTATTTCCTTTTAATATTAAGTTTATCTATAAAAAGCACTCATCTAAGTTTAATACTATGATTAATTTCATCCATTATGCTTTTATTTGTATTAATAATCTGATGAAAATATTTGAAGTTATTAATTCCTCATTCATAATTATTTACCTTTATTTTGTTATGAAAAAATACACATTTACTTTTTCTTTAGCCTTTTTATATTTAATTTTAATATTACATTCTTACTCTTATATTTCTTGATGCTTTGAAGCACTATTCATCAAATAATAATAATAATAATAATAATAATAATAATAATAATAATAATAATAATAATAATAACAATAACAACAACGACAACGACAACAACAACACCAACAACATTCACTAAAAAAATCTAGATAATTCAAATAATCTCCATTTACTTTTATCTACTTAGTTTGATTTTAATCTGCTAAATAATTCTTATAAAACTGTTGTAAAAAAGTGCAGAAATATAGAATTGCCCTGTCACACATCTTTTTCAATGTTAATCTTCTTAGTAACATCATGTAATTTAATCATTGCTGTTCCATTTCGATAAATTTCTTCAAGATATGACAATATTCAGGCAGAGCTTCCAAGTATTATATATTTTGTTCTAGTTTTTGTTCCGATTCAGTTTGGAAAAAAAAAAAAATTGGTTCGGTTACGTTTTCAGCAAAAAATAACATTTTTTTTTTTGTTTTCAATTCGTTTCCGACTGATATAGCTTTTATTTTTTTTTCTATTTCAGTTAAAATAAACTTCACTACAATAATTCAAAACACTTTACGTTATATTCTTATAATGTAACATACACGACGATATCAACTAGGGTATGTTTTAGAATTTTAGAAATCTAAATAATATGTACTTAAAAGAATAAGATATAAGGTAAGAAAGATACTATAAATTAAATTGAATTAGAAATTAAATTTCAATATAAATTGGTTAACACTTTTAACAAGTCAATTTTTATGGTACTCATCTTATAGCTGAAGACGCCGTTCTATGGCGCGGTTTTCGTGCTAAAAACACATAAAAATGCTATTTCCACAGCCGACATGTTCGAACCTGCATTTTCTATAATACAACTTTTTTGTTGTGCTACAGAATGCAGGCCACTATGTCGCGTCGCAGTACAGCATGTATGTCGCTAAGCAGCAATTACATTTTCTGAATTCACACAGTTTATAAAATAATTACGGCTTGATGAGAGAGTTTGCATTTGAATTGTATTGAAATGTTGTTTTCATTGGATTTTTTTATTATTTTAAACTATTGAAATGTTCAGATTTTTTAAAACAATAATTATAAGAGTTTTTACAACGTACTGTATTGAACTTTTATTTGGGTAAATGTTAAATATCTATGTTTTTATTGAGTTGCAATTAGGTAATGTGTCAAGTAACGTACTGTTAGTAACATTCTATGAGACAAAGAAGATTCTACCATCTGTATATTTTTGAAGTAAAAAAGAGCGGTATGAAAAAAATATCCAGTAAGAAAAGTCCAAATATACAGTTTTTTTTTTTGTAAATTTAATAAAAAGCAAATATTATAAACATGTTTAATAAGTAATGAAAACATTTGTATGTGTTTGTTGTTGTTTAAAAAAGTTTGAGTTTCTTTCTTCTGTCCGAGTACGCTTACGATTTTGAATTTTTTTATTTTAGCATTACAAACAAACAGGACACTAACCCTAAAATTAACCCTAAACCTAACCCTAATACTAACCCTAAACCTAACCCTAAACTAACCCTAAAACTAACCCTAAATCTAACCGTAACAACTTTTACTTTTATTACGATTATTATTTTTTAGTTAAACAACAACAAAAAAAGTCGTAACTCAAGTAAAAAATTATCCAATAGAAAATTGATAAAAAAAAAAAGCCATAACACAAGTAAAAAAATATCTGATAGAAAATGTATAAAAAAAAGCTGTAACACAATTTAAAAAATATACAATAGAAAAACATGAATCAAATTTTAATTTGTTGATTTTATTTTACATTTATTATTATCATTTAAATTGTATACGTTAATAAAAAATAATATTTATAAAAGACGATTTTGTTTTGTTTTTATTTTCGCATTACAAAAAAGCACAGAAAAATTATTAAAATCAACGGCCTGTGAATGTTCATATTTTATAGTTTTAGAGTGAAAACGGTGCCATCCAATGGGATCTTTATCTATAATACAAGCACCATTTTTATACATGAAAATTTTAACTAAAACAAAGGAAAATTGCCTCTAATTATTAAAATATATTCAAATATACTTTCACTCAGACTATTTTATTTTACCAGAGAATATCTTTTAAACCAGAGAATGATCGCTGAACACTAACTTCAGCTGTTAGAGCTCCTAAATGCAACATTGCAATATTATATAAATGCAAACATGTGCTTTTATTTTCTTCCTAAAATTCTACAGTATGTTTTCTTTTTTCTAGTCTTTTTACATATTTTTTTCCTCATGTGTCATAGCATCAGCCGGGAAGCAAATCCGCTAACCCGGGACAACTGCTTGTAAAGCAGCTGTCGCTGACTTCTCAATCATCAATGCTTGACTAGTCTTTTCACATTGTCAAAATTATTCAACAAAAATCCAATATCTACAACCGAAAAAATTCGCAATCTCTATGTCAGCCAAAAAAAATAGGCGATATTTATGTCTGCAGAGTTAATTCTTTTTTTTTTTTTTAGAAAAAAAAAAAACCTGTCACCTATATTCTCATTAGGTGTTTCACTTTTATTAGATGATCTTCCTTCATGTTAATTTCTGACTACTTTTTTTTTAATAAAAGTTCCAAGTTGTTCTAAATATTGATAATCCGGTATTTGTGGTAAAAAATTAAGTAAAATTTGAAAACGCGAATCAAATAAACTGTTCCTACGATGCTTTCATTTTCTAATAGAAATATTCGCAAATAAATGTTTTAACCTTGTAATTTTATTATATATTAGGTCCAAATTTCGAAAAAAAATCACTTAAACTTAAATGCTCACTTTTAGCTGCTTCTGTTAATACTGTAATGTGTCAACAATTAAGCTTAAGTTTATCCATTTATTTTCGGGAAAATAATAATGTACATTAATTTTTTATAAGATTGAACACATTTTTACACTCTAATAAAGTTTTAAACATATTATATGTACCGTTCCATCTAGTTGTACAGTCGGAACTGGTCTTTTAATTTTATTATCTTTAAATTTCGTTATAAATATAGAAACTATAACTTTTTACTACTTCATGCGCTTCGATATAAAGTTATTTAAATTGGCATCTTTAATAGAATCTTTAATATCTAGTTTCAAGTTATGTGCAGCACATTTAATTTCATTATTGTAAAAAAAAACGTAAAGTTTTATCACAAAATATTTTTACAGATCCATCCCTACTTTAGTATTCCATAGCTGAATATTCTTCTATATCGGTTCTTTAAAAAATCAACAAATTTGAAGACATTAGTCCTGTTGTCTGTAGTAACAGAATAAATTTGTTGGATATCAGTATTATATATTCCTAAAACTTTTCGAGCCATGTTTTTCATATAAACTTCAGTATGTTTCTCTTTTAACCCTTTTCCCAATGATTTAATTAGCGGTTTAAGGGTTAATTCAGACCTTTCCAAAGTAAAAAAATTAATTTTAACATCTATTATCAATTGAGCATTCATTCCCAAAATATATTTATTTAATAGAGTAGCTATATCAACTTTAAAAAAAAAAAAAAAAATTTTTTTTCAAGTGCTTTAATTATTTGTGCAAAATTATTAGAAATTGTTTCCAGTATCAATAATTTAATATTTTCAGAATTCCCCAAAAAATTTTTCTTATGGCAGTAATCAATGGATTCTTTTTTTTTTTTTTTAAATCCTGAATACTTTAACATTTCAAATGAATGGCCATTAATAGTAATAATTTCTACCCAAGATTTAAGAATTATTTCTTCAGGGTTCTTCTAACTTTTAAAAATTCAGATTTTGTGAATTTATTTAAAGTTTGTTGTAAATAAATTTATAAACCATTGACTTTTGGAGTATATACATCATTCTTTGAAAAAATTTAACCTCTATCTTTGTCCATTTTCAAATTCCTTATTGTGATGCTACTTAAGGTGCCATTCCAAATTTCACAATTTGATTTCCTTTCATAGCAGGATTGCATTGTTTAGGCTTTATTCTACTTCTTCCCATTCTATAAGTCAAAACAAGAAAAATAAAAAACCATCAAAAACAATACTTCCTAACATTTTATTAAATTAATTTTAAATTGATAACATATAATTGATAATAAAAACAAAGATTTTAAAGACAAATTAAAGAAGTCATAAATACTTATATAATATAAATTTACATTAACATTCAAGGGATCAGCACAAAATCACCAATTCTAGGTGGTCATTATCACAGAAAATTCACTTCATTTAAGCTCCAGAAAATTATCAAAGTTTATAAAGAGGGAGGGGAGTGGAATAAGAAATTCAAGTATCAGAGTTAAGGTAAGTATCTTTACTTACTTTTTAATTGATGACAATTGAAGTAGAAACTAAATCTGCAGTTTGCAAGAATGACTCTAATTACAATATCATATCCAATATGTCCACTAACAATAACAATAACCCTCAAAGAAATATATCAGAAAATTTTGCAAAGATTAAGAAAACCATTTTAAATGATGAATATTGCAAAATTTTACCTCTCAATGATAAAAAAGTTAATCCAAAAAAAGTTTTCAATAATAATGTAATCAAAATTAAACAGAATCTAGATTGCAAAATTTCTGCAGAGATTTTTAAATCACTAGAGGCCGAGAAAATTGTTTCCACCACTAAAATTTCAGAAAATAAAAAAACCATTGATAACTCACACAAAAAAAACTAATTATAGAGATATATGGCATGGAAAAAAATACTACTAATCAGGTCTACATCCAGAAAGAGACAAACAAACAATCCAAAATTTAAAAAAATTATGAATAATAGCAATGATCTCAATAAAAGTCTAGGAAATGAAGAAAGCATAGATAACTCACAAATAAATGCCATTTCTGGACATACAAACATCAATAAAAATATCACTAACCAATCCTACATACAGGAAGGAACTAACAAACAAACTATTTCTAAAAAAAATGCCAACATTTGCAAACATTGCAAATAATAATAATGATCAAAAAAAGTTAGGAAATAACCAACTAGAAGGAATTCAAGACTCTTTGATAAACCTAATAGACAACAAGATAGATGAGATATATGATTATTCACAAAAGTCATCAAAAACACTGTATATCAACATAATGAATTACACTGAATAACAATTTTAACAGTACAGTACCAGACTTGTTATATAAATGCTTTATGAACTATTCCAATGATAAGACAATTTTTGCTATTACAAATAATAGGTGCTCATTATTTAAATTTCTGATAGACCAGTTCTACACCTTGATCAAAAAAAAGAACCTAGGAGAGGGAATACACAAAGTCCTTATTTACCCAAATGATCACTATCTAGTGGTAGAATTAAAATCTTGGGGAGAAAAAAACCAATTTTAAAAATAGCATTAGGTCAATTGGAGATAAATTCATCTGATCCATTAACACCAACTGACCTGTGATGCTATCAGGGAGAGTAAAGAACTGTCTAATCAATTTTGAAGAAAAAGACACCGAATATTGTTTTCAATTTTTAAAAAATTCTAAAACTAAAAAGTAGAAAATAATATGTATATAATTAAAATAATAAACTCTTTTATTGCCATAAATACACTAAAATAATAAATAAATTTTCATTAGCTCTTACAATCAACTTGAAATTATGTGATCAAAATGAAACCATGTTGCATTTATATTCAAAAATAACCTAAAAATATTTCTAAACATGAGTGCTGCATGTTTCTGTGATGGTCTCATAAACTCAAGATTACTGAAAACTAAAGTACTTTTTAGTAAATCTATGTAAATAAAAACATTTCTTTAACTATATATATATATATATATATATATATATATATATAGATATATATATATATATATATATATATAGTATTCCTCTCTATGATATAACACAAAGTAAATAATCATCATCATGAATATTCAAAAAATAATCTTATATAATTTGTTTACATTAATTTAACTTACTCTGAATATATATGGAAGCATTGGAAGCAATAATTCCATAACATTAATTACAAGTTTGATAAACCAATAAATACTATGTAGCAGCATTATATCCAAATTCCCAGACTATTTTCTAAATATTAGCCTTACTTATAGATGAAAAACTTGGTTCAGATTCACCCATCAACAGCAATCTTTATTTTACAATATTCAAGATATAATATTAAATTTCAAACTAACTAAAAATGAACACAAACTAACTCGCTTGTATAGTTTCTTAGATGTTACACAAAGTCAGCAATTATAGGTTTCATTGATTGCAGTTTTATGCTAATTGTACTGTTTTTGAACTTAACATAAAGAGTATGAACAAAATAAACCTCAATGTGACTTTTTTTACTATTTGTTATAGATCCAGCAATTCAATCAATTTATTCCATTAAATTATCATTTATTGTAAACTTCAGTAATTAATAGCCTCTAATGGTAGTTCACATTCAATTTTTTTAATATTAGTTTCTGGAGATTAGGCTTCTTCAGTGATGAGAATCAGATTTACACATAGACATTTTTAGTCATTATTATTTTTTATACTAAACAAGCTAATAATCAAAGTTTAAAATCATTCTCCCATTAATCATATAAATTTTATTATCGTTAATCTGTTAATAGTTAGCAGATCGATTTCTTATTGCATTCTTTAATGGGTATTGTTGTTATGAATAAGAATAAATAATAAATAGTGGTATAAACAGTTTCTTAATTAAAAGCAATTGACCAGAAAGTTATCTAAGAAAATGTTTTTTTACACATCCAATGTCCAGTCTTTACTTATCTTTATGAAGAGTTAGATGCAGAGTTGGAAGGGAAATGTTGTTTAATTAGAATATTATATTATAGATTCCAAGGTATAAATATGATATACATGGTATTCACACTATAAACACCTACAAAATGTTAATCATAATTAAAAGTAATTCTTCTGTTATTACAACAAAACTTATTGACAACATAATAGGTAGTATATCAATTTGCCATGACTCTGAGCTAGAATTTGAGTCCTCTTTTAGAAATTTTATTTCAGATAGCCAAGTCATAGTTAATGAGATAGCTATCCAGCAATTAATAGAAAATGGATAGCTAACCAGAAGCTAAAAGATTCCAGTTAAAATTAAATAATATAAAAAACATAATGTCAACACATTTCTTTATATTCATAACAGCAAAGAAATATTTTATTTTATTTACTCCTCTTGCATTAGCTGGTGGCTTCCAATGCCCAATAATCTATTTCAGAGCTTTTCTTTCTATTTGAAAATGTTCAAACTATTAAAGAATATTTAAATTTTTTACATCATCTAAAAATAAAAAATTTATTTTGAATAAATTTATTTTAACAATACTTAAAAATTATACCAAAATATAGTTATATGCCCATATAAAGCATTCTCTTGCATGAAAATTTATGTATATGTCGATACACATATATTTATAATTTTTTAGAAAAATACTCTATTGAAAAGAATATAGCTTTTTTTAAAAAAAAATAATAATAATGTTTTATTACTGAATAAAATAAAAGTAATTAAATTACAGGAAGAAATAGAATTCTTGTGAGAATACCAATCAAATTCATTATAAACTAATTGCCAAGAGATCAGAAAATCTGTAGTGTATAGATGGGTAGAATAAAGGTTAGAATTTAATGTAAGCCTTATGCATTTTATTATGCGCATTTAAAATTGATATTAAAAAAAATTATTAAACGATAATTTGCTTTCTTTTTTACTGTGAAAATATGACAGTTCTGCACATCCTCAAATAAATATAAAGATTAATGAGCTATAAAATAACTTCTAATAATGCATATATAATAAGAATTATAACAAGCTATAACAACTTATTTTTGACAAGCTCTAATTTATAGTTAGAACAGATTTATATAAAAAAATATTTGATTTTAAAAGATTACAATTAATTAAAAAACAAATAAATATACTTTTACTGTTAATGTATTATATATATATATTGTTATTCTTTATTTACATAACGTTTTTAATAATTTTTAAAAAAGTATAATAAAAGTTGCCGATGACCATCACTTGCTTAAGAAAATTCCTTCATTTGCTTAAATATAAATTATTAATATAAATTTCAGTTTAACATTGCCTTCTCAATTTTTATCAATTACAATTATTAGTTACCCCACATGGTTTAGTATAATAGTAATCTGATATACTCAAAAACTAAAAGTCACCAGACAGAAAGTCAGCTTTATCACTGCTACAGTTTGAATATCATATGACCTCCCTAGTAATGAACCATTCAGTTATCGTTAGGACGAGTAGAATGTCATTAAACTAAAATCCCTAGTTACCAGGATTTTTTGGATTTGTGATTTTTTTATATTTTAAGAATACACTTTTTACTCCTTTATAAATTTATTTTAATAACAATTTAAGAATATGAAATACAAACTATGATTACTTTTAATGCAAAATTCTGATGACAAGAAATAAAACAATGAATCAAAACAATTTACTGATTTATTCTCTTTATTGCTTAATTTATTATTTAAAATGCAGGTCAGCTTCTCTTGATGAAATCAATCGGATCTTTTGAGAAATATAAAAAACTTTGAAAAATGTATTCTTTTTTTCTTCATTGATTTCCCACTTCAGTTTTAAAGATTTATTATGACAACGATCATAAATAGAGCTACTTGATTAAGATTAAGAAAAACCATGAGCCCTGTGAAGGCTTATCATATGTATTTATTTATTTATTTTAAGTAAAAGAAAAATATAAAAGGTTAAAAAACAATTCTGAAATTTTCTTTGGTTAGCAAAAGTTTCTTTTGAAGTTAGGTATTAGAATTAATCCTATTATACCTATAGATCAATTATTCAGTCTAATCATAAATTTATGACCAGTTTTGTGAAATATATATACAACACAATTATTTTTATAAACATAAAGATGATAATAAAATAAATGTAATACTTCCACCTACCAAATTTACAAACTAAGGTTTTGAATCTGGGCTAGTTTTTTTCAGGTTCCAATCAGACTTAAGACTATTCTTTTCAGAAGTCAATTCACAACAAATCTATTCAACCCACCAACATAAATAGACAAAAAACTCAATCAAACCTTCACCATCAACAAAATAAAATTCTTCTAAATAGCACCTTCACTTTAACCCTTTTACTGTAGAGCTCTTTGAAAAGACTGCTCTTGTTGTAAGTTATTTAATGGTTTTTACACCTTTTTATCTGTGTATACATTACAAATTTTTATAAACAATAAAATATACTTATAAAAATGTATTACATCAAAATTAATTATACTAATATTAAATTATAACAATCACATATACAAAATGATAAATGCTACTAAAAATGGAAGACATAGTATAAAATAGATATAGTTAGTTTTTATCTGTATAATTAATATTGTTAAATTTTTACAAGATTAACATTTAACAGCTTAACAACTCATTACTGTGACATAACTCTAAAATGAGATGCAAGAATAAATAAGCAAATTAGTAATAATGATATCCCAGTTTTATTGCTTGTTCATGATACTTTACATAAAAATACATATATAGTTAAGCGTTGGTGACCTAGTGGTTAGCATAGCTGCCTTCATTCAAAAGAAAAAAGAGTGATAAAACTCCATGACAGTCTTTGATCAGAGAATTTATAATATATGAGTACAAAGTAGATATATACATTATAGAATATTCTTTTATTTTGTATACAAATTTAGATATGTTTTCTAACATTAATGCAAAAGACTGCTTTATTTATTAAATTGTTAAGAAATATATAAATATTGAAAGATTTAATGATGTTTTCCATGATTATTTTTTTTTGGCACTATGATATAATCAAACAAATAACCAATTAAAAATTTGCAATACATATGTCAAATCCTCTATGCAGAAGGAAAAAGAAATCAGTAATGTATTATTTCATTACGTTATATATTATGATTTGCATATACAGCATTTATGCTGAAAAGCATACCTCCTTTCTTCTTTTTGTAATGATCTATAATTATAAACTAATGAAATATTTAATGGTTACCAGTAGGCAAACATGGCTGAGTATACTCTAATTTATACATATGTGCTAACAATATTACCATGTATATAAATATATATTTTAGTTATGAATTTATATTTTGTCCATGGACAAGTGAATATTTTGAAATACATATTATGTGAATATTTTTCAATCATAATCTTACAAACAAAATAAATTATAGAAGTAATAATATTCATACCATTAATTAAATGTTTTGTTTTTTTTTAATCACAAAACTTTCAATACAATTAGAAACAGAAAATATCCTTACAAATTAAGCCCTGTAAATCGGAGTAATTTCGTATAAAACTACGTTTGTGATATGCTATAATAAAATGGCAATATAATGAAAAAATAAAATATACAGCTTTTACTATAAAAGCAAGGTCTACATCGAAAGCATATGCATGTTCATAAGATTATTAGGAAGCTCCAGCTTTGATTGATATTAGATATTAGTTTTGATACTGCACAGAGAGTCCACTTCATCAATTTTAATTCGATTACTTATTTATTTGTACATTTAACAGAGAAACTATTTTTAATTGTATCTTTATTGCATGTATAATATTAGCAATGAGCCAGCAAAAAAAAGTGTATACTTTTCATGTAATAAAAATGTTCTATTATGGAAAGTTTGATTACAGTTTTAATTATTGATACTATTGAGGGATAAAAAATTAAAAAACCTGCTCACATAATAATAACCAATAGCTCTTTAAGTCAACCTAGCATGATAATCAATAAAATTTGAAAAATGATACATTAACTGTTTCCTTAAAAGAAAAACAAGACTCTCATTGATAAATATATAAATTTGTGCTGACAATTGTCTTTAGAAGAACATTTTAATCAGTTAGAACAACTTAAATTCAGTATTCGTGAATCTAAAAAAATCACTTGTTTAATCTATATAGAAGATAGTCATTGATCAAGCCAGGAATATCTGAAACAGGAAGAATATACTACTCAAAACTTTGTGTTATATGCTAATCTCGTATTATTACTAACAATGAAATGTATTCAGAAAGTATAAATAAAGTTTGAATTTTTCCAAAAATATTTAACTTTTCAACTAACTGAAAATCATAGCCTATTATATGTATATAAATAAAATGCAATTATTACAAGGCTTCAGTCAAATATTAGAAAGAAATGTTTATACAATTCGAATATATGTATACTGGCATATAAAAGTAAATTAATTTTCTAATGATTTTGCACTTATATTTTTGATCTTGTATTACCCCTTACTGGTTTAATTAGTAACTCTTAAGTTTTGTATCTAAAATGATATGATACACATAAATACATATAGTTCAAGGTATTCTAAAATTAATGACTCTGATGATGAACAAGATTGAAGAACCAATTAAGTTTGTTTTAGATTACTCAATCACTAAATTTCAAATATGCTATAAGAAAAAGTATCAACAAATAATTTCAGTTTTCCTCATTCTTAAAGTAAAAATTTAATTCCAGTGTTGATAAATCTATAAATTATTTCAATGCGGAAACAATCACTTCTTATACAGTTGACTCTTTGTATTTATTTCTCTTGGGGTTTATGGTTTGTATTTTTTTTGCCCATGATTTTTGATACAAAAAAATAATACACTCATAAATTATTCAACAATCTAGAACATTTCTATTTTTCAGAAAAATAAAGAAAAATTGCCTAACTTGTTCTATACTCTTTTTCAATTCAACTTACACAATTTCCAAGATAATTTTCATATCAAAAAAAAATCCTTATTTGTCTTACTTTTAGCAACAAAACTAACTTCTATGATTAAATTAGATTTAAAAAAGAGGTTGCATGAATTACAATACTGCATCCACTTCAAAATTAAGTCTTATCTAATAGATACAGGTATCTAAAAGTTCTATGCAAATTTGTAAGAATCAAAATTGTGTTAGAAAATAAGGAAATAATTTTATATGATATTTTAAACTATGTAATAAAGAAACCAAAGTTAAACTAAAATTTACAATTCAATTATAGTAAAATACATAATTATTTATTTTGCAAAAAATAAAAAACACGTGAGTTATTAAGATTTGAAAAATCTATAAAAATTCAAGTATTAAAATGTAATATAAATCTTTATATTTTTATAATAATTTGTATATTAAATTTAATGTTAAATAAAATTCAATTTTCTTAATTGATATTTCATAAATTTAATAGAAAATGTGTCACTGAAGCAAACACAAGCAGAAGGTAAAATCTATTAGTTTTATTTTTTTTTTAAATTTTTTCTGTATTAATCTCAGGTGACAAAAACACTATCAGTAAAAAAGTACCATGTGTACCCCTCTCAAAATGATGGCCTATTCTCCCTAATTAATTTTCATATTTAAATTATATGTAAATTAGCAAAAAATATACACCCACTTTTACTTTCCAATTTATGATGCTTACTATGACTTGTAATAGTTGAAAGTCAGCTAAGCACAGACTGTTAAAAAAAAAACTAAAAAACGGACATTAAAAAAGCTTTTTGCTATAAAGTCTTCAAATTGGTAAATTCTAAATTTTTAAGTAATTAAAATTTGTTAAATTACTTTTTTAAAACATAATGAATAAAAAGCTACTCTCGTAATGGTAATTTTATATTGTTATACTAAGTGGTAACCAATGATTACATAAGTAAGAAAATTATTAACAGTAATAGTAGTATAATTATTATCAGTAATAGTAGGATTTATAATAGTAGTTAGAGTAATAGTATAATAATAGTTATTATATTATTAGTATTATTTAAAAAAATAAAAGCTAATCATGTCTCAAAATTAAACTAATTAAAATTCATCCAATACAAATATTTAAAAATTAAATGATGTTTTCTGACTACTAGTATTTTTAATGTTAAATTGTTTTTTTGTTTTTTTTACCTAGTATATTACATGTTATACGAACGCAAATGTTCACATGTGATTGTAATAATATTTGAAATTCAGTGTAAGATTAAAACGTTGGACAATAAACTATTTTTAAAATATTTCATCAAAAAAATTAATCGGCATTATTTTACAAAAGGAGTTAATGTTGTCAATAAATATGGAGAGCTTTGATTTACCAATACTACAGTAGTGGCTCATGCAATTTTTAAGCAAGGGTGCTTTATTACAATATCGCAGCCAAACTGTAAGCAACGAAAAAACAGAGTTTTTCTATTTTCCAAACCCCAAAACCATTTTATTGTTTCATACCAATAATTATTAAAAAGATCTGGATTGTCTATGCATATATAGTGTATATGGTAATGAATAAAATATCTCAATATTATTATGCTACTCTAGAAAATCTACTTATGACATTAATACATTTGAATGTATGTTGAACATCAATAATGCTAGTGAGAAATAATTATTCACAAATGAATTCTCATTTTAAAAAACATTGAGTCGTTTATATATGTGGAAATATAATAATTGTATGGTTAGCATAATGTTGATATGATAACTGTTGAAGATTAGGATTACCATGCATAATATATGTATTTTTAATAGTTATACCCAAATTGGTATATAAAGACTTTGTTCATTTAAGATTCAATAAAAGGTATTATAATTATCTACTGTAAGTGTGTGTAGAAATTAACACACATAATAGAAGCTTATTTATTGACTTTAGAGATTTCTAATAATATTTCTGACGGTTTTTATTCTTTATTCCTGTTTCAATTTTGTTGTATGGCATTAAATAAATATGAGTTTATTTAAATGTGACACGGTAATAGTCCCTCAGATCATAACAATATTTAATTTATTTTTTTGTTTTTACTAACTGTTGTTTTACAAATAATAATATCTGGAGTAGATCGACGTTTGCTTTTTATTTCAATTTTTTTCACGTAACGACAATTGGAAAAATATTATATATATATTCAACACTAATACTCATCATGATAAATATTTAAAATAATACTTTTTTTTTTATTTTGTTATATTTTTCTGTAATAAATATTTATATGTTAATTTATAAATAATAATTACCAGAAAATAGAATATTTTATTTCTCATCTTAAATGGATTTGCTCTGAAGATAAGCATACCATAATAATTATAGCAAGTTTAATTATAGCAAGATAAGCATACCATGATCAAATAATTATGGATGCTGCCACGGAAAGAAACTACAATGGTGTTAATTGTATGCATTGATAAGAAAAACCGAATATCAGCGGTAGACCTTGCAGAAATACAACTAATATAAAATTTCCGACTCTTTTATAATTATCAGCTTTGAATAGAAACTCAAGCATTGCTTCAAATACTTTTCATTTACTTTTCTGCCATTGAAATACTTAACACAAAACAGTATTATGCATTGAGTCAGATTAGAAAGGGTTAAAAAATTTCTAAATAACTTATACATTTTTTTTTCATGACATTTATAATAAAAATAGTTCTTCGTATTAGAGTCAGAAATTACAAAGGAGATTATCAATATCTTGTTCAAAAATTTCAGTATATTTTTTTAATCAGTTAATAGTCATGTGCAATAGATTATTTAGGTTCAATTCAGTTTTATACAAAATTAAGCCGCAAAAGTAAATTTTAGCAATTGTAAAATTAATTTATTTATAAATATCAAATTTTCTGAACTTATAGCTTTGATACTAACCACATCAAATAAATACGCTAATATGGTCTCATTAATCAGTTAAAGATCAATATATCTGGCTTTATACAAACCCATGGACTATATCAAATTCATTTCATTTCCATGTGTAATACATTTTAAGATATACTTAAAACATTCATTTCACTTCACATTATAAATATATGAAAAAAAATGTTATAAAATGAATTTTGTATTTCATAAACTAATTTCACAATTTAAGTTTTTATAATATTATACATTTACTTTACTAACATTAGAAAAAAATATTAATATAAAAATTGCCAACTAACAATGACATTGAAAATATAACAAACAAAGTAGCTTTTTTTTAAAATGAGATTTGATCCAAAGTGTTATATATGAAACTGAATACAGATAAGAGGTTAAAATCATTTGAGAATTAAAGAAGTGTTAGGCAGGCTGTTTGTAATGCAAAAGATCAAATTTAATTCACTGACCATTAAGCTGCTAATCTATCTAAATGCTTTCCAATGACTTTTGCTATTCACCTAATTAACAAGTTGGAGATTACTATTGGTTCTTATTATTATTGACAGCATTTATGATTGTATCAGAATTTAATATAACTGCCTTAGTACGCCATATTGAAATCATATTCTTATAGCCAGTAAGTTAAAATATATTTTAAAAAATATACACAAAATAAAAAAGTTAAAAATTCACAAACTTTACCGAGCAGTCTTAAAACAAATATTAATTCATAAAGATATGTAGACATATATACATAAATAATTTGATTTAAAAATTTAAAACATTCAATAATAAATAACAGATTAAATGTAAACTACCGATTCAAACCTACTTTGCTACCAATATGAAAAATATAATAAGAGGATTTTGTAATCTTTGCATTAGTAACTAAATTTATCTTTAAATTAATATATTTCCTTACATTTGTAATAAGAAAATCTAATTCAAAACAGAAAAGTTATAATACAAGAATTAAAATAAGAAGATTATAAAATATAATTGTATTTATAAACTATTTATAGAATAATGCGTAGTTGGTTTAAAAATTCATAATCTTTCTTTTAAAAAATTCATCATCTAATCAACTATTCAAAGAACAGTTTCATAATATGTATCTACAAATCATATTCAACAAAAAGAAAAGGAAAAAAATGAAAAAGCTTAATAAGTTTGAACATAATTAAAAAGCCAAAATTTAAATATAAATATCAAATTTTCTTTGGTTCTAAAATAGATTCAGTCTTTAAAATGAAAGCGTGAATTCTATTAACGCATAAATGCATCTATTTGCATCTTCAATTAACAAGATTTCCTGGATTCCTCTTCTTCAAGTAATAAATAAACACTCCTGGGTATGCCCAATAATAAAATACAAAGAGTAATATTTCTTTACGAAATTGACAGAACTATTATCAAGTTTAAACTAGATTTTTCAAAAACTCTGACGAATTATACTTTTATCGGATTTTAAAAATAAGAATAAAATAATTAATGAAAATGGAATATATAGATAAAAGAATTTAAAACAAATTGTTCCCAACAATTTAATTAGCAAACAGACTGAATAAAAAAATAAATCTTTATTTCTTATTATTGCTATATTAAATAGAAGAACAAAATTCGAAAAAATAATAGTTTATCTTTTAAAGCAAACATATTTAAATAATAATTACTCTTATTTAAAAAATATTTTTAAAATAAATGAAAAGAAAAAAACCACTATTTTACATTCATCAGCACTATTTGCAAACGAATGTGGCCAGTCCAATTCCAAGTAAAAGAAGATAGATAATTGAATATTCTAGAAATGAATTTTCCCCTAACTATACAAATCAATCTGATAATATTAAATCGTGCTATCACACTTCCAACGTAAAGCTGTCAACAAATAGAAAACTAAATTAAATGGCTAAGCACTTTCAAGAAGATGTATTTCTCATATTCATAGCCAGTAATGATTCTTTCTTCGAAATCATTATATAAATAAATACCATATGCAAATTCTATGCAAATGAGTAACTAAGATCATCTTTTAGATATAGCAAAACAAGCATCCTTACTTCTTGAAAGCGCTCAGCCATTTAATTTAGTTTTCTATTTGTTGACAGCTTTACTTTGGAAGTGTGATAGCATGATTTAATATTATCATATTGAAGACAAATGTGAAGTATAAATTTACAGGTTATTACTTAATAAATCAATCTGTGAAATAAATGTCCCCACATGCTGATATCATTATTTTGCATACGCCTGGGTTTCATTTTACATGATAGATTCCTCAGAAAACACGTGCAAACGAAATCGTGCAAAAATAGACAGAACTTACATTGAAAAAGGGGGAATGCTATCTGTAATTTTTCAAAATTTGCGTAAAAGCAAAGCACCAAAGTAAAATTACTTTAAAATTAGTGTAAAAAAAAAAATAAGGAAATAAAATATGACTAATAAAAAATTTCAAATTTAAAAAAAATTGATACAAGACAAACTTTTTTTAACTATAATCTTTAAACTGCCTAACTCGTAAAAAAAAACAAGTAGATTTGATGTCACTCTAAATCGGCTACTTTTTATCCCACGTATACATATTATACGTCATTCAAAAGAAAATCAAAAGTTCTGTAAGATGGTGCCCTCTTCAGAATTATTTTACAAGTAAAAAATCAATAAAAATGACCATATATGTCAAACAAAACCAAAGCACCGCCTCCTCACCACCTTTTCTTGAATCTTATTGGCTGTCCAACTTCTGTCAAAAAAGGAAAATGGCTGCCAAAAAGTAAAAAGTTACGTTCATTTTGATTTTTATTACGAAAATGATAAACGAATGTTTACAACATTTTAAACAATATTTGAATTGAATTACAAATTATTATTGATAAAATAATACTAAAAATCAAATTATTTTAGAAAAATAGTTAAGATATTACCAAGAATTATTTATTTATTGCTACATATTTATCATAACGTTAAACTGAAAAAAAAAAAATGATCGCGTTTGATTGCGTCAGCAGTCTTTTTGGTTGGTCAAATAGCGGTTACTTTTATTTCACTGCAATTGAATATTTTTTAAATTATAAATCAAATTTTATTTTTGAAAAGACTTTCGTTTACTTTCATAATCTGAAAAATTAGTAATATACTTTTTACAAATGAAACTAACGTATTTATATTATTAAAAGTGAATCTATTTTAACAATAGATTTTGTTAAAGTTGTGAGTTGGCCAATTAAAAGTTTTGATTTTTAACTCATTTGGCCAATTAAATAATCATCGTTGAAAGGGTTAATAAATATTTAATTTTATTCAAAATAATATATTTTTATGCATAATTTACAGTACAGTAATTTACACTTTTTTTATACACGTTTTAATTATTATTGCTATTTGCCGAAAAACATGTTCGTTTGCAAACAACTAGCTTCAACTTCACACTCATATTGTATCAATGGTTTTCTGGTGACAACGTAATTAGTAATTAGTCTTTGAGACAATGATTTTATTAATTGTTTATGAAACTAACAACTAAAAATTAAATTCTTATTTTTGTCTTTAATTTTCAAATCCGTTTAAAAATCAAACTTCACATCACATTAATTTCAAGTCACCATAAGTAATTTTTAAATTGTTAATTACAATTAAAAATCAGATTTTAATTTTTAATTGTCAAATTTAATAGTGCCCACTGCTATTACTGACCTTTTAAAAATAAACTTGTGGACACTAAATGATTAATAATTGATTACGTTCTTTTTTAAAAAGCAAAAACAGAATGTGATTTAAAATGCAAAATTAACACGCACAATGTTTGAACAAATTTACACTATAATCTTGTAAAATTTAATGTGTGTATACATAAAATGTAAAAATCATGATTTTAATTTCATTATTGCATAAAATCTTACTATTATAAAGCACTGAAAATATTGAAATTACTAAGATGAAAGTCGAATTCCAATTATGTGCTACATAAGTGCACGAAATTTATTATTTAAAGTAAGGGTGCATTATCGAGTTCGACTTCCGGTGAAACATGAATCGTGTAACTTCAAAATCGTGTTAAATAAGTCCATATAAAAAGAGACCCAGGTGTATTTGATATTCTGTGATACTGTCTTTTAACTTCTGTTGCAAAATCTTTCTAAAATTTCTTTACCATGTTTAACTGTAGTTGTTTATAGCATTATATACTCAGCCATATCTTCCCAATAAAAGCAATCAAAATTACATTTTGGGATATCTTTGAGATAATCTTCATAAGCTTCTAACATATTAAAAAAACGTACTCAAGTTCATTATAAAATAATTTTTTAGGTCTGTTATCATTAATTCATTCCACATATTCAGTCCAACGAAGATGTGATTTTATCATAGTAGATAATGTTGTATCACATTTGGCAAGCTGATGAGTATAATGATAAGATCTTACAATCTCACCATTTGCATGCCTTTATATTATATTAATGGTAGATTTAAGTTTTACTTTAATACAATAAATTGGACAAAATAACAGCTCTGTATACAATTAATTTAGATGCAGTAGTTATATAACTGTAATAAAATATCCTACCTTTTAATTTGCTAAAATATCCAGTAAGATATTGAAGTCTGTGTTGTACTTTTAACATCTACCAAGTTATTTAAATTGACCACATTTACATATTGATAACCATGCAAATTAAAAATTGTTGAAGATTTTTCTTCAATCATTGGCTGATGCATTTTTTTAACATTAACTACTAAATCAAAATCTTTGTGTATTACATTCATAATATTAAGGATATTCTATATATAATCATTTTAATCGGGAAAAATAGCACAATCTTCATTACACTATAAATCTAGAAGACAAAATGAAGTTCTTGTATTTCTTTTTTAATCTATTGAAATTAAAAATTTCATCATCACATCTATGTCATATTTTAATGCTTACTGCATAAAGTTGTGTGCATACTGTCTCAAAATGAGAGAATGAACTTGAAGCTAGCACCAACTTTCATTTCAAATGCATCAGATTTTCCACCTGCTATAATAACACTTCATCATATTTCGTCAGGTAAAAGTTGCATAATATGAATAAACATTGGTGGACAATAATTCATTTTAATGAGAGCCACAGACCTCTTTGAAATAATAAATAAATTGCTTCTTTCTTTCAGACATTTTCTTACACTTTCTGGAAAATAGAAATCATATTTATAGTGCTTCTTAATTCTCTTCAAATCTCATTGACTCTCAAGTAATATCCGTTTATGACTGCAAATAATCTACTCAACAAAATCCTTCAATGATATCTAAAATAATTACTGCAGTCTTGTTTATCCCGCCATATATTCCAAACTGGAACAAAATTATAGTCCTTATCTGACAACATTATATTTTATACAAAAATTGAAACCAAATTCTAATTAAAAAAAATTAAAAATCATGTAAAAATATTTCATAAGTTACACTAATGTTTAGATACATGGGGGGGGGGGTTTCTAGATAAGAATCAGTGAAAAAACAATAACAAAATAAATCATTGACAATGGTGGCAGTTTTCTTTGATTTTTTTAATCAAACATGGAATAACAAAACATATCTAGTGTTTCTCTTCATTAATAATTTAACAAAGAAATGTATATTTATATAACAAAACTGAATAAAAGCTACATGCTAATGGCATAATTTACAAAATAAATCTATTGTTTTAGAAAAAAATCATATAAGTAAATGTGAGCCAGATTAACTGTGGATGAGAATTCAAAAATAATAAAAAATAATCAGAAAAATGAAAATATATATCAAAGATACAGTATAATTGAGAAAAAAAAGACATATATAAATCCAAAATTAAAATAAATAAATATATATTATTAAATAGAAAATGAAGAAAAATTATTTTAAAAGGAAACAAGCTGGGGGGGGGGGGGCGCTATTTTTCAAAGATGTGATCAAAAACAATTTCCATCTTTATATAGGTTAAATAAAAATGCTTAATGAATACATTACTATTGATGTAACAGTGATAAAAGAAGATGGAGAAAAAATAAGAAGTATATCAAAAATATTCTTTACAATAATTTTGAATAATACATATAAAAAAATATTCTGAATAATAAAAGATGTTGAAAGCTAAACTTACTGAAATATATAGCATTACATCAAAATTTTGTGGAAAAGTAAAAAAAAAAACAACAATAATAGCATGGATAAAATAATACAAATCACTTTTAAAACTATTAAACAGCTAAAGATCAAACTAAATGGCATTCCTAGACTACAAGTAACAGAGTGTGTAAAGTATTATTCAACACCTCTTATTACATACAAATATGATTGTGATTCAATATAATAAAATCTGTATCCCAAATGAAAACTGTTAAAACTACAAGATGATTTCAGCAGCAATTGGAAAAGTTAGAAAGTACTAGAATATATCTACATGTATTTTGAAGTATTTGTTTTAGTTGAACATGACAAACAATTATAAAAAATAGTTGTACTAAAAGTATTCATTATGTCTATGAGAAATGTTAATATAATTCTAGAAAACACAATTCATACAGACTGTGATCAAATATGCTTTGCATTGGTTAAATAGAATTGCATAGCTTAATTTAACTATGCAAATAGTATACTCAATATGTAATGTATAATGCTAGATTGATTGAAAAGAAATATTAATTCAGAATGATGAAAAAAATCAGTATTCTAAATATATACATGATCACCATTTCTTATGCTTGCTCATAACTATTATTAAAAAAGGCAAAACTCTCCATACAATAGTCCCACTCAATGCAAGCCAGAGTGATCAATGGATGCCAGAAGGTTTCACTGATGAAAGTGACAAGCTAGAAACTAGTCTGAGGATATTGGATGAGTAGGCACTAGATAAAGATTTTATGCACAAGCCTTCTGGCATCCATTGATTACTCTGGTTTGCACTGAGTTGCACTACTGCATGGAGAGTGTTGCCTGTTTTAATTTTATTCTAAATATACTAATATCTTTCATATTCTGGCTAAGAATAACATTCATATTGATTGTAAAGATATTGAAATCATTAGAAATCATGAAATTATTCATCAATAACAAAATGTACAAAAAATATAAAAACTAGATAATTGCAAAAAAAAAAAAAAAAACCAAAAACCTAAAAAAAATATTTACATGTAGAGGTATATACTTAAAAAATATCAGAATTGTTTAAGATATTTCTTTTTCTACTCATATAAAAATACAATAGACAACAACGGGAAACAAACAATTAAGATATATTATTGTATTAAACCTGATATTTATCTTAAAATATAATCAATAAATTGAAATTGTCTTTTTTTTTTTTTATGGTATAAATCATTCTGGTTCTTTAATAAAGTGTATAATGTTTAAAAAATAGAGGGCAAATAAAGATGTAAATAAAGAAAATGAATTCCATCATGGTTATAATGAACATACATTTCATCATATTGAAAAAGTTGTTGATCTGTCATTCAAAAGAAATTTAATTCATATGATCACAAAATGAAATTGACTTGATGGTGTTTAATAATAATAAAAAGATATACATTACAAATTAAATGTATGACCATGAATTAAATGTTATTTTTTATTTTTTTATATATTATAAACCTGTTTCTATAATAAAGCAACTTCTCAAAAATTATTATTTATGTGCATGATATATTTGCAGAAATACTTTTAATAAATAAATAAACCTAAAATTAAATGCAAAAAAAATCTAAATTGGAGTGATACCTAATATGTAATGTCTTTAAATAGCCTATATAATATTAGTATCATTCTTACTGCCAATATAAAGCAATAATGATCACTCTACTTAATAAAATAAACATTTAACACATACTACAAGTATTTTGAAGGTATGAGTAATCTGTTTCAAAATGAAAACTTTCTTCAATTATTTTATAAGTATAATTAATGAAAATCAGTTATCTATAATAAAATAAAGTCTCTAAAGAGTCAAGTACAAAAAACTATTCCACACAAAGGGTACCAATGAATATATAAAATTGTGCATGGTAAAATTATGCATCAAAATTTGACTAACTTTTCTGGTTCTGCACTAATAGAACCATGTCTTAATACCAACATAAATAACCAGATTGCTATACTGAATGCAAATTATCATATTAAAAGTTTTATATAGGAGATTTACCCCTTTCATACCTGGAAGCTTAAATAAGATTGTGTGGATATTTAGTTTATATATATATAAATAGTTTTTATTACATACAATAAAAATTTCTATGGAATAAGACAATTATTGCAAGAACATGTAACACAGTGAGATCACATTACATCATAATATGGTAATGTTATATTACATTGTTAATGTAATGTATAAAGTGCATAAAATATCATAATTACTAAAAGAAATAAATGTACTCACATATATACACAAACATAAAACATAAAATTAGCAAAGCTTAATGTATATATAACTAGTTCTATCTGTGGTTTTGCTCCTATTAGTACAACAATATAATGCACTATGTAGTTCCTCACACATCTTTTATATTTACATATTATTTAAATGAAATAATATTACATGAGTAATCAACTGCATTAATGCAAAAATATAATTTTTATGATCAGTTACACTATTGAATATATTGAACTTTTAAGATTTTAGTTTAAATATATTTCTCACACAATTAACTAATTAATATTATTAATTATTAAGCATACACTCATATATATATATATATCCAAGATAAGTTAAAAAACAAAAATATGCAAAAAGTTGATTGATTAGCTTCATGGAATTTGTTTGTGATAAGCTGTTTAGAAGTTGCAATATAATATATTTAAATATGCATTTTTTCCAAAAGTTTTATTATTAAACTTTATTCTTTTGATCAGAAGTATGCATTTCCAACTTGAATAATTGCATATAATATTCATTTACATATGGTAATTAGAGATACAGTTTCTGGTATTCTATTTATAATTTATAAGACATATAAATTTATGTGTTTTTCAATATATATATATCCATCTCTCTATATAATATCATGTATTTCTAATTTAACTAATAAATATTATATTCATGAATGGAGAGGAGAGATAGACAAATTTAATTTCACGATTTCCCTGTTAGTAGATAAAATACTGTATAGTTATGAGATAGTTATTGGTTTTCTTTATGCACTGACACAGGCAATTAACTATTTACTCATTTTCATGCTTGTGTATGATTTGATTAATAAACTTCATCATCATTATTATTATTGATGGCAGTAATTGTAATATGTATGTGCAAGTAAAAAGAATCTGGTTCTCTCTCTCCAACCTGCTTGAAGTGCCATATCTGAATCAATGCACATGTTTTGTAATATACTATTCGCTACAAAAATTATATAAGATATTAGAATGTCTGGATCATGAACTCTGACATAAAATGTCATAGCCAGAGGGAGAGTGATTTGCTCTCGTTAATTAATTATACAAATATACTAACACATATACTATTTTCTATAATAAACATTCACTATTAAAATATATAAACAGGCTAAAAAATTTAAATAATATATATTTTAATAAAATTAATTATAACAAATGTCAAGTTAGTAACCTTCAACACTGAAGCAATTTGTAAAAGAAATAATATCAGAATCTAAGTTAAAAAACAGGTGATCATAAATTGTCATGAAAGAACTGGCAGATAACATCCAGCTGAAAAATTCAGATTTTAATTAAGACATTTAGACTAAAAGTGCAATAATCTTTGTCAACCAAGCTATATAAAACAAAACATGTTATAGGCAAAAATAATAATAATTTTAAAATTGTCGATAATTATATAAAAACCAAGTATATTTTGATTACAGAGAATAATTAACGTTCACTGTCATGCTTCTACACAGAACCAAATTTCTATGATTGCATATCTATTTATTATGGTGAGACTTTAGGTAAAAATTAATAACATTTTGATAAGCATTGTTTAATTAATCATAACAACAAAAAAGTATGTAAAATTATGTTAGAAAAAAACACTGATTTATAATACATAACTATTATTTATATTAAACTGAGTTTTTCATTTCATATCTTTACGTTGAACATTATTATTATACATATTAGGTTGGTATTGTTCACCATTTAATTATTAGATGTTTACATATTGTAAGGGTCAGGTTTTTAAATTTTCTCAACAGACCGAGAGTCTGAGCCAGAGAACCAAAGGCTGACCAAGTCAGGATAGTAATATCCTACATCTGATCATACCTCCACTCTCTTACTCATGCTTCCAATTCAACCCATAGTGAATGACATGCCTGAGGTTACACTTGATATCTCTTTATTCACATTCCAGCAATAGCAAAGCAGTAAAACATGAGACATCCTCCCCCCCAACATATATTATATAACTTAAGTAGTGATTCATAAGGTAATGAGCAAGAATGGAGACTGAGATAAATTTATATTTCATAAATTTAATGTAACAATAAATTATAAAGCAAAATAAATTTAATATAATACTTAATAAATTATAAAGCAAAATAAATTGGGTATAGCTTGCTCACATGCAGGTGAGTGAATACTCAGAGTTATGAAGAATATATTACAGCAATTTATATAATGCTCACACACAGGTGAGTGGCTCAGGATTACAAATAATATAACAGAGCTAATTATATAGGGCTCACATGCAGGTGAGTGGTTAAGGTTATAAAATAATATCATAAAGCAATTAATATAATACTCACATGCAGGTAGTGGCTTTTGGGTTTACAAAATTTTTAATTAGTCTATAACTTTTTAATATGCCCATACCATCTTCATAACTCATGCTATGTTCTATATACTGGAAATCTATATAGTGGAAATAAGTAATAGTTAGAGTGATCCATTTATTGGTAACTGATAGAGAGTATATTATTATTTTTACTAAGTTTAAACTCAACTATAAAGATATTTATGTGATATATATAATTGCTACACAGACAAACGCATTAATTCAGATTCTGAATCGAATCAAAGCCAAAGTTACTTTCTAGTGAAGCTGAACTGAGGTGTGGCAGTTGAACATCAGATTCTAGTGCATTATAAACTATAGTATCAGAATAAGTGTGTCTCGAATGTGTTCTTAGTTGAGGTTTATTACCTAGTAAATGGTGCCCCAAACCATGCTACTTGCTATAATATGAAGAGGCCTTTTTATTAAAGTGCAGAACAGTGGTTTACGAGCCCTTTGGAATGCTTTGGTTCTTTCAAATGCAAATAAATGTCACAGCTGCCTAAACTTTCGAGGCGAGACTTGACATGGAAATGATCCTGATGTACACCATTATGGTTATAGCAAGGAGAGATGCATATTTATGCTAACTAGCAGCACATTCGCAATGCTAAATTAATATTTCATAAATTAATTATGCCAACTACCACTGGTTAGTTCATAAGAGAGATTATTAAGTCACATGATAAAGGCGATCATAAGAATCTTATTTAAGGATCTCTGCATAGCTTCCTAATCTTTAATTAAATGGAGTTATAGCAAAAGTTTAAAGATTTACTAGAACTTGAAACATTAATTATAAGTCGTATAATTTATATCTAATATCAAACGAACTGATTTTTAAATAATCTATGTCAAATATGGACTCTTAAATATCCCACGCAAAATATTGATTCTCAAATAAATTACTCAAATATTAATCTTAAATAACTCGTAAAATATCAATTTCAAAAAATTTATGCAAATATGTGTTTTAAATAACATATGCAAAATATGCATTTTTAATAACGCACGTAAAATATACATTTTAAATAACTAATGCAAAATATTTTCATTTTAAATAACTTGTGCAAAAAATGCATTTTAAATAACTTACTTTGGGCATTATAAGTAACTGATTCACTCTAGCATAAATAATAGTTTTATTTCAAAGGGAGTTTTGCCTATATTCTTTATATTACAATAATCTGATATAATAAAAAGGTGTTTAATTGTGCCTCCGATAATTATTCACCTACAAAACTCTGTTCTGATAAACATAGCATAAATTAATAAACATGAAATTAAAACTAAAGATAGATGGCATAAAAATAAATAGCATAAAACGATCAATAAAGTTACAATTTAGAAATAAAGAATTTGTTTGAAATGGTTTTATAGAAACTAAATATTCATGCTTACTTAAATATTAATGATCAAGCAAAAATTTTGAGAGTGCTCTAAGCTTTAAATAAATTTAATATAAACAGTTTAGTGTAACATTTAAATAATATAATTAATTACAAGATTGATTAGTTAGCTAGTTTTTCATTAAATATAAGTTTAGTTATGAAATTACGTATTCTGCAGAATGATTTATTGGTAATCTTGGTAGTGAGTCTTTCAAGACATCTTTCTGGTGCATCTTCTCTCTATTAAATTGGCTGTGGCTTTTCTAGGTTTGAGTCTGGATGCAGCTGGGAAATTTACTTCTGTGGCAGCTTTCTCCATTACTCTGTTCAGGAACTCTCTGAGATTCAGGTGTAGCTTCTCCATCACTCAACTGGGCATGGCTGAGGTTGATGTTTTCTCTTATTAGGTAGCAGCAGTCTGGTGACAAATAGATGTTTGTCTATTGTCTCTAGCCAACGGTCATCATTTGAACAGCTTGAGTAATGGCTTTCTAGAATTCAGCTTGCCAAATTAATGCAGGAATGGTTTTTTTTTTATTTTTGGCACTGGTCTTTCGGGAAATATATCAGCAGCAACAACAACAACTTTTCAACAGCAACAAACACTTTTTTCAACAGCAACAACCACTACAACCTTGATGGCTACTACAGGCCTTTTTCATATTCTACTTTTGACAGTAGGTCCCTCCCCTTTTTACTCTTGCCACATCACTTGTTTACTGATTCAAACTTTGCCTTTAACTAAATATCCATTTAGTTTTTAATATTTGCTATAGTTAAATCCAGACTTAAAAGTTCTATTATTCCAATTTGCATCATAGCTACATCCAGAGTTAAAATACATTCCCTAGAGTCTTGCAAAAGCACTTAGTGTGGATTTATGCCTGACTGAATTTTATAATTGGTCTTAGTTATAATTTTAAATGGATCAAGTTTCAGCCAAAAGATTATTTTTAGACGAAATGTTAAAACTCGTAAACAAAATTACATCTTGTGCAATTTTAAACAAACAATAGAACTGAAAATTAGTTAAAGTGAATATTGAAACTTAAATAAGTAATTTTATAAATTTAAATAAATAATTTTATAAATCTAAAACTATTATTTTGTTATATAACATAAATTCTAACTACACACCGTTATATTTACTTCAGTTTTAACAAATGTAAATGAATATGTGCATATATAAATTTTTAAGATTGTATTTTCATATTATAATTAACAAGACGATTATACATGCACATACTCAGCAATATTACAAGCACACCCAAAGTTTTAAATTAAAGAAACATGCAATCTGAGTGAAACGAAATACACTATTATAGAATATAATAGGTGAAACAGATCTAACTGTTTCAATATATCATTACATTTTATTTTCTATTATAATTACTTATAATCAGAATAAAAGTCATTTGATAAATTGTGTTCAATCTTTGCTACATTGCTGTTTTATTTATATCATTCCCACTTTCGGTTTTAAAATATCCCATTATAAATCTGAATATGTGTGCATGTTCTGCATTCATTCATCATCCTTTTCATATATATAGCTTTGTGCAATTTAGAAAAGTTATATAATGGCAGACCAAAACATAAAATTTCCTGTATGAAAGTTCATTCTGTTACTGCTAGTGCTTGACAATATTAGGATATTTTAAGCAAGTAATTCCTTTTATTTTACCATATCCATATACATGTAAACTTTTAACATCTGAGGAAAATCTTTTTTTTCCTCAGTGATGAAAGTTTATTCATAAAAAAACAGGTACAAATATAATTTAAAAAGAGGTTTACAAAGAAGTGATTACATGTTAACATGAAATCCAGGAGCAACATGGTGAAAGGGGAAAAATACATAAAAAGGGAAAAGGGATGTGGAAATGGTGTGTAATCCAGCCCAAGAATAGTCTTTGGTTATGAGACCGAGACACACATTCTCATTGAGCATCAACCAAAGGGGTTTCACCAAGATCTCCCCCCTATGCCATCTCTGTAAAACCAACAATGAAACCCTCCAACACTTCCTACTTGAATGTCCCTTTTTGCTTGGAGTGAGATGTGTCATCAACTCCTGCCTTTCTTTGCACAAGAACACCATCTTCAATCTCTGAAAATCCATCGAAACAGGGGTCTTTGCAACTATCAGACTTTCAGTTTTCTTCATCTATGCCCTCTGGCTGATCCAATGTGCTATTATTTTTGACCACAGAATACATTCAGCAAATCAAAAACTATTAGACCTAATTTGCTCTCTCAAACCCAGAGATACCAAACTAGCTCCACCTCCACTCCTCACAGATATCTGGGAAATCCTCCAACTGTCACCCACTCAGCCTCGGTCACAGAACTCATCCATTTAAATGCTTGTGATCCATGTGGTCACTCAATCTGAGGAGAATCTTTATGGAGACAAATGCATATCTTGTTAGAGCTGATTGTCAACATTTTTATAATACGTGCAATTTATACAATCTAAATGGAAGACTTAATTTTACAATTAAACATTAGTAAAGTGATTGGCATTTATTTAATATGTATAATATCAAATGTGACATATGTAATGTAATGAAAATATAGGTAACTGAATGTATGTACTTATATCAAGTTCTCTACTTGAAAACAATTACTATAAGCAAGTGACAACATTTGATTATTGATAGAAGTTTACTTTTATCTCTCTTCTAACACAATTTATTACAGCATTTCAATTTTAAAGCTACATCATATTAAAACTTTAATAAGTCCTTATATCATTAAGATAGACATCACCTATTATTATATATGTGAGTATTAAGTTATGGCTAGTTTGCAAAGCATTCTTATTATCTTAAAAGTTTTATTTTATAAGAATACTTAAGTTATTCGTGTCAGTTCGTCACTACTGAACTATGAATCACAATAAATCTATTAAAATTATGAATAGGAGATGCATCTACAAAAATATGTATTACCAACATATATTACCAACATATATACAATGGTAATAAAAATAGAATCAATCCTATAAAATATATACTATAGCAATTATTATTTACTTAAATAAATAGTAATTTAAAACAGATTATGCCAGTTTTACTATTCTTAATAGTATATAAAGAAATGCCTTATCCTACAGAGCAAATTCTACCAGTGCAATTTTTTTACTTCATGAATCTACAAACCAACTATATCAAGTAAAGTAGTACTAAAAAATTAGCAAAAGACATAAAAAAGTACTTATGACATAACTAATATGTCAAAGGTTAGGCAGAAAGCCAAAAACAAATAGAATTTGAAAAATAAATATGTATCATAAAGTAAAAGAATAACCAATTATAAAAGTAAAGATGCAGAGTTTATCATTAATAAATATGATGGAACACAAAATTATTTATTAATCTGTAGGTACAATTAGAGTTTAAATTTTCTAAAAACATTTCAATGCCATGATTCAAATATCCAACATGTAATTACAAGTAAAATGCTAACACCACAAAACTTTAGACAAAAACGTACTTAATCATGATTGAAATAAAAAAATATACATAAAGCCAATAAGAAATTAACTGCAAAAAAAAAAAATTAATTACCACAAATAAAAACATAAAACTTGATAATGAATGTTATCATTGTTGAGAATCTGGCAAAAAAAAAAAAAGTATAAACTTAGAAATTATATTTTAAAAAAATTGTTTTTTAACAAATACTCTCTTTTATGCCTTATTTGTATGAAAAATTCATGGCTAAATACAAATCCTCCATATACACTTTTATTAATTATTTCTCCATAAATATAACATACTTATTCATATACAATTACAAATAAATGACATCTTCTTTATGTCCAATTAACAATCATGATCTATTTATACAAAAGAACTATCATATTTATATACTTTGGTTCCAGTCCATCATGGAGTAATTGAAACTTATGACTGCATCTTATATAATTAAATAACTATTATGCAGTTTAATTTACAAATGAAATTATGAACATTAAGACACTGCTAAAAAAAAAAAAAATAATAAGATAATGCAATTATTAAAAATCATTACAAAATAAACTGTGAAAAAGAATATATTTACTCATAAACATATATTCAATCCTAAATTAATATGTAAGACTATTGCAAGTTGTAATGCTATGCCTATTTGCAATAGATGATTTAATATCATTTTCATTAATGGATTTCTTAATAAAGATTCAGTGATTTGTTTGGCACAGCCATATTACTGTTTGCCAAAACATTCTTTCTGTTCATGATTTCTAAATACAAATTTATTTATTTTTTTTTAATCTTGACTAAATCTTGTGCTTTTATGACTTTAGCCATTCAAAAACAAAAGTAACACTAGCATGATTTTTCTATTATTATTTTATGAATTGATTTGTTCTTCTTGAAAAAATCTAATAAAAAAATCAGTACAATTTTTTTTTAAAAAAAAAAATTAAATCAATTATTTCCATTTTATTAAATAAATCAAGCACTTCAAGACATCTTTTAGGCTTAAATTTAAAAAAAAAATCATTGTAACCATAACTGCTGTGCTTTGGGGCATTTAGAATAAAACTTTAATTTTCTAATTTTTAGCAGATTTATGCAAATGACTAACAACATGACAGATGGCTTGAAATTGAAAATTGAATAAATGCATAAAAAAATGGTTATAAGAAATTTATACATTTTTATTTTTTAATTAATATATTTCGCCATAGATGTTGAGAAAGTGGATTTGGTAGACCTACCAATGTAGAGACATGTTTGCTCCAAAATAAAGTGTAGTCATTTTTAATTATAACTTATGTTAATAATTAATCTATTTCTAATTTTATCATAAATATTGCAGTTGCAAGCAGTGACGATGCTACAATATTATTTTGCAATATTCATTCACATAATATCATTATTAATTTAAATTTATTATCTATAGCTCAAAAATTGAAATCCTTCAATTGTGATGTAATCCAAATCATGACTATAGAGGTAAAATTGACTATATTACAACCAGTCAACAAAAGTTTTAACAAACTGTCTCATATAAAGAAGTGCTAAATCATATGGAATTATTCTTCAAATAAAAAAAAAACAGTGATTTACTATTTTTATAAATTTGTCTACCATCTAGAAATGATTTTTTTTTTATTAAAGATTATTTATTACTCAAAGTAATTGGTAATGTGATTATTATAGGCTTTAATGTTAAAAACCTTTTTTTAAAAGCTTTTGTGGTTTAAATATATATATTACACATGCTGGGAAATTTTGACATCTACATACTTGACATGATTATCAAAAATATAAACTTTGGACATAATGTTTACTTTGGGGATTACTTGTTTTCATAATCTCTAAGTTATAAATCGTTCATTAGCCCTTTTATCATGGCTTTATAATTAAATGCTAATTCATTTTATAAGTCTTAATTATTTTAAAAATCATTTTTAATATTTTTATTGTATTGATTTGTTTAAATGAGAAATATATTTCCCTGTATAATAATAAGTTAATGTTGAAAGCTACTGAAAGCTAAAGTTATTTTCATATAGCTTCTAATATATTAAAATTCAATGCTTAAATTAAACTGTAGTTATAATTAAGAAATAACTTTATATTAAAAGGAAATGTGTCTATGTGTTTGAAAACTAGTTCTTACTTATAGATCTGAGACTTAACACTTAACAAAAGAGCAATTCAGATATTTCAAACCATTCAACAAAGTATGGAGTGATTCATGCTAGAAATAACAATATATCAAAAATAAAATATGTGGTAAAGAAAACAAACAGATGTTACTGATATTAAAAGAATTAAGAGGCTGATGTGGAGTTGGGCTGGACATATTTCTAGAAGAGATAATAATGGGTGGGCAGATAAAATCTTAAACTAGATTCCAAGAGATTGTAAAAGATTTAAAAAGAGATAACATGTGAGATGTGCAGAAGAAAGTATACTGAAATGATATGGAGAAGAGAGGCTAGACTTAGAGAAAATGATTTGAACTTGGTAAGATTCTTCATCCTGCAGTGGATTGATAGTGGTTGAAAATGATGATGCTGATATATATATTATACCGAGACAAAGTCGGTATATGTAAACACACACACATTCAAGCAATGTAAAATACTCTATTGCATTTTCTTACAACTTATGATAAAAAATAGATATAGTTTTCTTTCCATACTTTCTAAAATACACTTGTAAAATAAAATATTAATATGTCTAATTAAATAGTTTAAGGCTTTAACATAATTTACTAAAATAATATTCTCTAAAAATGAAAAATAATATGCCATTATAAATATCAATAAATAATTTATACTTGTATATGCCGCGGGGGTGATTAAAAAGGGGTTTATTTTAAATTATAATTGTAGTAAAAGTAAAAGCTTATAGAAATGATTTTGAGAAAGATTAAATGCTCGACTTCTAAGCTAATGTAAATTACATTGTTCTCGTAAGACACGCACACACGTATGCATCCAAGGTGTGAATGAATATAAGTTTGTTAACTGAGATTGCAATATGAGATTGCCTAAACATATGATTGCCTTAAGCACATGGATTGAGTTGGACACGACCCCAACGACAACTCTAAGAACATGGAACTCTGGGGGGAGATTCGATCCTCAGATAAGATCCAACCCATATAAATATCAACAAAATCTAAAGAGAGCAGTTAAATTGTCATTTTTTTTAAATTTTCAAATTCCTTTTATTCAGTTCAAGTCAAATTTCAATTTAATTCAACGTAAAAATTTCCTTCAAATAAAAAATCTTTTTATTTCGTTTGTGCTATCCGTATTCAAGATGATCGCTGTGAAATTAATATTTAGAGCGTCGGTTGTCATGAGGGGCTAGGAAACCCTTCAGTGATTGATCGACGCTCCGCCACCAGAACATCTCCGTCGCTATGAATACTTAATAATATTACCATCTAAAATTAGTGCTCCAACCAGTCCAATAATTTCCGTGAAATATATGATCGTCCAGACTTATTACGCCAACTTTAAAAAAATGAATAACTCCATTATGGAAAACATCTTCTCCCATGTTGAACCACCACTTACTTAGAAGCACGGAAGACTAAGCCAAAATCCTAGGTAAACACCTTTATTTTTTTATGCTTTCATTCATTCCATACGTAAACTTTTAAAAAGGCAATCTCATAATTAACTAACTTTGATTTTCGTAAATTAAACTATAAAATGTTCCGTAATTCATTATATTTAAAACTTATTATTGTAACTTATTATTGTAATCTCAACCTTCGTAAAATCGAACATTATCAATCCCTCAAATTTAGAAATCAGGACTTTCAAATATGAACTTTACCCTAATTAATATTTTATAAGTTATAACACTTACCTTCAAAATCTAAAATGAAATTTATTTTCTATCATCCATATTTTATGATATATAATATGTTCTTTTCGTCGAACATAAATCTGTGTTGGTGTAAATAAAACTTTTAATCAATGTTGCTTTTTTTATATTTGATAAATTTGTTCAGTATTTAAACAAGTCGAGCATTTCTCAAATCATTTCCTATAATTAAATCTTTATTTTATATTTTCGTTTTATTATTAATAAAGTTATCATTTATTCATATAATTAATTATATTACTTTAGATTTATCTTTCTTAACCTTTTTTCTTTTTTTAAAATTCATTTACAAACATCGTCCGTAAGTCACGATGTTTATTTATTTATTCGTAGTTAAGATAGATTTAAGATTTGGGAGGGCCTATTATAAAAAGTATAAATAAATGTCAATAAATTATAATAAAGCTGGAGTAAATAATTCTACGGACTATGATATGGGGGAGATCTTATAGCTTCTAATTGTTTGGACAAACGAATTATCGTATTGGTTCCAAATAACCAATGACCAGGTCCAATGCTTGGATCGACCTATTAATCAATCAGCGTCTTATCCATTAGTTAATATAGCGTCTTTTACCAGAAGAGTAATTTAGAAATAATTACAGCGACCCTGAGTGACCCTATTGGTCCATGCTGGGAGTTTGAGCTTGTGGGCGGGATTAGACTTCGAAATCGTTTTGATATGACGTAAGGTGATGCGAGAAGTTAAATTGTAATTAAATCATCATATCTGGCGCCCCCTTGTATTGATAGTGAACGGTTATCGATATAAGAAAATAAATAAAGCTTTACGCTATGTCATGTTTGTTTTGGAGCTCTCGATCTCTTTTAGGAACGGATGGATAAAAATAAATAGGGCGTACGGTAACAATATATATATTTAAAAATAATAAAAAATAATTTTAAAAATAATAAATTTATCATAATAATAAAAAATAAATGTATATGATTTACAATTATGTATAAAAATAAACTTAAACATACACATTACTTACTAAATATTATATATAATACTTTAAATTAAAAAATATATTTTTAATTTATTTTGCATCTTAATCCACTAATACCATCCATTGAAATTACTGTCCTTGTCTCCTATACTTATTTTTGCTGCCATAAAAAGAGCTCTTTTCCCTATACAAAAGATTCCATACATTGATTAAAATTATAATTAAATATATAACTAAGTTTTATATTAACATTTTTTTTCAATTTACTAATAATGTGATGAGGCATTTTAAAAAGTTTTAAGCAAAGAAGCCCCTGATATAGAAACACCATCAGGAGTGCAGTCATGTTTTGTTATCTTATTGAAATACAAATTATGTGTCATTTTTCTATGTCAAATATATTTTTAGAAAACCTACGTGATCACAAAAGAGTCAACCAATCAGATTTACATGGAATAATCTTAGCAAAGTGATACTTTCATTATCTGAGTCTTTTTCCCCCAGTGATATGAACTCTGTTTCACACTATTCAACAAAGTAGTGTTTCTTCTTAAAAAATATTTTATATTCTCAAATTGAATCTCCATTGATCACTAAAGTTACTCAAATTTACTTCAGCAAATGGTTTTGTCAACATTACAATCAATCAAATTATATCTTTTTGAAAACAAGTTAACTTTTTTATAAGACTAACTAGTTTTTTGTCTGAATGTTTATAATGATGGTATATTATTAGATGTGATATGTTGGACTACTTCCATTATCTATGAGTGAATGTTGAATGTATAGAAAATTTTAAATTTTATTTAAACTTTCCAAATACAAACAACTTGTTAGTAATAACACACAAATATACAACACAGGTTAGTAATTACATGATGTTTCAAGTAGTATTATTCTCCACTCTTCTTCAGATGTTGCTGCACAGTGACAATATTCATTTAGAAGTTGAATTCGCACCTTTAGATTCTTGAATATTAAATTTAATGCAAATGCTCTAGCAACTAAGCTATTCTGTCACAGGCAAAATATAATAGAAATTTGATATATTTATATATGAGGGTTGTACATGAAAGTTTGTTCAAATCCTCCTCATATATAAATATATCAAATTTCTACTATATGTCGCTTTTGACAGAATAGCTCAGTTGGTAGAGCATTTGCCTTAAATTCGATATTCAAGAACCTAAAAGTGCGAGTTCACCTTCTAAGCAAATATTGTCACTGTGCATATAGGCCAGAAACATCTGAAGAAGATTGGAAAATACTATTACTCAAAATGTGCGAGATCAACTTTTAAACAAATATTGTCACTGTGCATATAGGCCAGCAACACCTGAAGAAGAATGGAGAACAATACTACTCAAAACATTGTGTAATTTCTAACCTGTGTTGTATATTTGTGTATTATTACTAATAAGTTGTTTGTATTTGAAAAGTTTAAATAAAGTTTAAAATTTTCTATGCATTCAACAGTCACTCATAGATAATGCAAATAGTACAACATATCACATCTGATTAATTAGTTGTTAAGCATTATTTTCTTAAAATATAATTTCCTTTATGTTATTTACATTTAATTATCTGGCTGGAATCATTCTCAGTTATGTTATACATTTTATTATCTTTCACATCAATTTCGCCACATTTATGGTTTATATACTTCTTTCTATTTTAAGTATAAAATTGTATAGAGATCTAATTATTAAATTTCTTTACAAATTTTAGAAATTGTGTTTCAAAAAAAATGTGACAAAGCTAATTATTTTATATAATATTTTCTGCAATTTAAGTAAAATTTTAAAAGCTGTATATAATACAATAATATAAATGCACACACGAAATATATACATATTTACAATGCGTAGTTAAATAAAAACAAAAAAAAGTTTTCAATATAACTTTAAAAGTCAACTAAAAAAAAAAAAACTAAGTGAGAGTAAAAAAAAAACGATTTAAAAATGACTTCATTATTGTAAGAGTTCAAAAAAGCAGCTGGTCTTTCTTAGAAAATAATTGACCTCATTTGGTGTTTGAGAAAAGAATATAAAAAGCTTATAAATAGAGCCAAAATGGACTTTGAAAACTTTGAAAATAATTGCTTTAAAACAAGAACAAGAAAATAATGAACTATAAATTTTTTTAGCAAACATTTAATGCATTTCTTTTGGCAAACATAAACTGTAAAACAAATTTTTTTATAAATAAGTATTTTTAATTATAAAAAATAATTTTGCATACAATAAAACAATTGAAAGTACAGTTTTTTTCAACAAATTTTTATATTAAACATGTACAATATTATCAAAAAATTACACCAATTAATTTGAAAAAAATATTCATAGCCATTTGGAACTTGCATGTTTAGAATCAATTATTGCTTTGATATTACTTTTTACAATGAAAATCTAAAATAACATATATTATTAATATACAATGTAGTCCGTGTTCACTACATTTTTTTCCAAATTCTGCAGTCGATTACATGAATTAGAAGGTAGTTCATACATTATTTATAATGCTTTGCTTACAATATCTATGATTAACATAAAAACTCATGGACATTCATGTAACACAGACATCTTAACACACACATATATATCCACTTTTAATATAAATTATTTTAAAAATTACTGCAATATAAAAACTTCTTAAAAAATAATAAAAATAGACAAATAATACATACAGTTACATATTATAATTATTTGAATTCAACTAATAATAAATGTATCAGAAATCACAAAAATATGATTGTAGTTTCAAGTTAAGAAGCTTTAAGCAAAAATGCTATGCTAAAATATTAAAAACAAATAAATAAATAAAAATACTAAGACAGTAAAATTAAATAAAAATTATCTTAATAGTGATTAATAATGGTGACACAACGTTAAGTATGTAAAAAGAAATGACTCAAATTTAATATTTTTTAAACATAATGTAGGCACATTTTAATGAATATTAATGGTTATTAATAAGTTAAATAGACTATAAACTCACTAGTTTAAAAATATGATACTGGGATTAAGTGACTAATTAATTTCAAGGGATGAGTTTATTTCAAAAATTATAACAAATAAAATAATTCTGGAAATTCATTAATACATTATAATATAAATAATTCATATACTGCTATATAAAAAATGTTCGTTTAATCTATAAACTTAAATTTGAAATCATATATAATCCCTATTTAAAATATAAAAACATATTAAAAGTGAAATTTTGACTCATTGTTTTAAATCAGAACAAGGTCAAATTAAACATATAAAAATTAGTTGGAAATGTGTGAAATTAAAGAAACAATATGCACATTTAGAAAAGTTGACAAGAATTTTCTCAATGAATAGAAAAAAAAATTATTTGAGAAATTCACTTTTATGTATAATTAAATAAAAAAAAAAAAGAATGCCAGTCAATTGGATTCCTCATGTAGATACAAACTCATTAATTTTGGGTCATTATTTTGGCATTGGTATCACTTTGGGGCATTTTTTCTCACTATGTTAAATTATCAACTCATTTTTTTTTTGCAAACTAAAATTACTAATTTTTAAAATAATCTGAAGATATTAGTATCATAGAAAACCCATACAAATATTTAAATTTGAATCTGAAAATAAGCTGATGCCTGACATGATTGTAGCATTATAGATAAAAATTGGCAGTATGACCGAATGGTAGATTATTTGGTCTCAGAAAATTCAGATCAATCTTGTAGTATTTTCAAAAGAAAAATTGTAATTTTCAGTCATTTATTTATGTATTTAAGCTTATTTTTGCAACATACTTGTAAATTTTTTTTTTTTCATGTGTCATAGCATCAGCCGGAAAGCGAACCTGCTAACCAGGACAACTGCTTGTAAAGCAGCTGTCGCTGACCTCTCGACCACCAATGCTATTTATTTTAAATCAAAAAACTGCATAAGTACAATTAAAGTTTATTTGAAAATGTTTGTTTTTAAAAAGAGAAGTCATAAAATGCTTTTACAACAAACAAAAGTTTTAATGGCATTTTTTTTTTTGTAAAATTTCAATAATAGTAAATGTAAATCTATTATTATAAAGTGGTGAAATTTTTGAAATTATTCAAGTGGAAGTCAACCTCCGATAATGTGCTATTTCTTAAATATTATAAATATCTGTGTACCCACCTGCCAGTAAGAGTTTAACAAACATAAGTGAATCACTTAAGTTTAGAGTGTATTTGTATATACACCAACTCTCACTGACCATATTTAAATCAGGGTTTGAGTCTATTATGTGCCTGATGTTATAATCAAATATTGAATTATATAAATTTAGTTAACCTATCAGGAGAAAGACAGTGTCATTTTTAATGACCTACAATTAGACTTATATGACTTCTAAATGTAAGTCTGATTATAACATCAGGCACGCAATAGACTCAAGCCCTGATTTACACATGGTCAGTGAGGGTTGGTGTATATACAAATATGCTCTAAACTTAAGTGATTCACTTGAGTTTTTTAAACTCACTGGTGGGTGAGTGTGCAGAGATTTATAATATTTAAGAAATAGCGCATTATCAGAGGTTGACTTCTGCTCAAATAATTTCAAAATTTTCAGCATTTTATGATAAGTTTATACATCGTAAAAGTCTAATCGTAGGTGGTAAAAAATGAGACACTGTCTTTTTCCTATGATAGGTTAACTAAATTTGTACAATTCAATATTTGATTATAACATCAGGCCACAATAGACTCAAGTCCTGATTTAAGCATTGTCAGTAAGAGTTGGTGCATATGCAAATATACTCTAAACTTAAGTGATTCACTTAAGTTTTTTAAACTCTTACTTGTGGGCGAATGCATGGAGATATATAATATTTAAGAAATAGCACATTATTGGAGGTTGACTTCTGCTTGAATAATTTCAATTATAGTAAATTTTACTTTTAAAACTATTTTGATTCTACTTCCGCTTTTGGCAGCCATCTTTGCAACTGGTCTTACAAAAAGTGTCCCTTAGCGATTCAATTTCAGAAAGATAGGGACGATTGTCCCCTTACCTTTACGTTTCTTATTCAAGGTAAGTCGGTTTTAATCATTATATATTATGGAAAGTGATAATATAATCGATAACTTGCAAATTAAGGTTAGCCCCGATCTCAGCATTCAATCTAGCAATGCAGTCATCGATTGTAAATTTTATAGCCTTAGATCCAATCTAAATTCATCCAAAATAACTTCTACAACAAATAAAAACCCACAAACCAATATTTCAAAAGAAAACAGCATCACAAATATCAACAAAAGTTTAGAAAATATTCAACTTACCCCTAATATAAGTAATAGCATTAATATCTCATCAAGCGAAACTATTGAAATTCTTAAAAATACAAGCAAAAACCAATCATCACCCCTCCGAAGACGTTATGCACCCTCAGAAGACTCTAATGAGCAATTTCCTTTGCCAAATAATGGACAAAATTACCGACAAGATGATTTCGGCAAATTTTTTAAAGTAAAAACTTTTCCACCAGAGGTCGACAAAACCAGTGCTGTCACAATACAGTTTGTCAACAGTAAATTTAAAAATCAAAAAGAAGAAATAAATTTTAAAACCGATAAATCACATTCCAGAACAAACAAAGATTATAGCGAAGAACAATCCATTGCTATTTCAGCCAACTTACAATCTAATACAATTTCTTCAATACCAATATTGAAAAATTCCTCTACATACGCAAATATCGTAAGGTCTAAAAATTGTGAGAGCATCTCCGAAAATATTAAGGCCGATAATTTCAATGAACTATATTTGAATATCTCAGAACTAAACATAGAACAAGAATCAAACACTTTGGAAAATGTCTCATTTAATATAAATGATCTTAATGATGACATGTTCCTAAAAATAAATAATGAGTTCAACAAAACGATTCCCAATAGCCTATATAAATCATTTGCTAACTACTACAGAGATAAGTAGTTAATCTTAGCCATAACAAATCAACAATGTGCTCTATATAAGTTCCCTCTAGAACAGCTATACAGTCTAATCAATCAAAAACAATTAGGCAGATTCATTCATATGATTCTTAATCATCCCAATGACCGCTATGTTATCGTTGAGTTTAAAACATGGGCGGACCGTATGAACTTTAAAAATAAATACAGATCTTTAGGAAATTTTATACTATACTCCATAGATATGAACCGTCCTGTTACACTATCCGGCAGAATCCAAAACTGCCTTGCCCACTTGAAAGAACAAGAACTACAACATCCTTATTAATTATGGTTCAGTTAGCAAATTTAATCACCTATTAAACCCTCACTGCGAAGATCAAATCCTGTCCAATACAGTTATCTTCACACTTACATTGAAAAAAAACATTATACCCACTGACATACCCACTATTATTACTGCAAGAGACTCTCCTATGGTTTTGACTTTCAGGGGAGTACATCCACAATGTTTCTTCTGCCTTCAAAGAACACACCTCACTAAAGATTGTGCAGCAAGAATATGTACACACTGTGGTATTAAAAAGAATAAAGTTCACAGATGTCCTGGTCAACCTACTAACATGGTTTTCACATCCTTAAATAGACAATCACCACATGGGCCTAATTCAATCAGCAACCTCATAAACCCAGACAACCTGATTCAAATAAATCCTCCAACAAACCCTTTCACATCCAAACCTATCTTTCAAAATGAAAATATTCAAGAAAGAACAAAGAACAACCTCTACACTAATAGTAGAGAATCAGAGATCCAAACAATTACATATACTGCGCCTAAACCAATCACTCAAACCGATAAGACTAAAGATCATACATACGATACATATTATACTAATCCCCGAGAAACAATACTAGGCCAAACTCTTGATACAAAAGAAGGCAATATGACCAAACCACCTGACGAGAGCAAGGAAAATACAGGCGATGAAGAAAATACACTCAAAAAATTTCAAAACAATCCATCCATAACAACTCCCACCCAGTCTAAAACCATTGATACATCTTCATTTGGGTCAGTTAAGTCCAGTAAACCTAAACAAAGTGATCCACAAACTGTCCTCAATTCTTCAACTCCTGCAATAATTAACCATCCAGATGAAAAGACTTGTCAAACACTCAACCCAAAAGTCAGCATAGTTAATGTTTCCCAACAGTTACAGCAAACTGAAAATGACTCAGGTCTAAAATTTAAAACAAATTCCTATAACAATAAAAAAACACTTTTATCAAAAGAACAGGAAAATGAAAAAAAACACTATTAAACTTCAAAACCCTCAAAAAACCGACACAACAAATACCCAAAATACAAATAAGAAAATTAAAAGAAAATCAATTTGTTCATATAAATCAAGCTCTGATGATGAACGCGCCCATCTGATACATTACTCACCTTGACCCTCTAACAAACAAATTTCAGATATATCAAGCACAAAGCCTCGCAAATCCATAGAGAAAAAAGAGGAAAACCATGGATCCTACAACCACTGATACCATTGATCCTTCTGACGAATCTCAGACAGATTACACTACTTCATCAGACACCGAAGACTTCATGGATGTGTTTCCTCAACCAACAACTATATCACCAATCCATCCACAAATTCAATCACAAGACTCTGATTGCCAAACAACATCAGACCTCATTAACATGGAGATGTCCCACATTGACTTGGTACACTTTGCTGAGGACGGTTTGGATTAATCTATCATGTACTGCAAAATTGCTGGCATTAACATTCACGGCATCAACTCAATTGATAGAGTTCTAGCTATTAAAAACTGGCTCTCGCTCTGCTCCCCTCATATACTTTTTATGGGTGAAACTAAATATCACCATAAGACCGATCATAAAATACTATCTCTTCTCTCAACTCTCGGATTTACTAGATTTTCCATAGGCCATTCTGCTTCAGGTGGAGTCGGTATTCTTCTCAGCAAGTCAACACCACCAAACAGTTTTAGCATTCTATTCCTAGATGCCAATATTATTATCATAGAAATAGACTATTGGGGTTATCCGATCATCATAGCTTATATATATACAGCCAAAGACACCTCTCAATATCTAAAAATAATCCACATCCTAAATGCCATCAACGCTAACAGAGCCTCCCCTACTATTCTTCTGGGAGACTTTAACACCACATACAATGACTTCAACAAGAGATTTTTGCATCTAATAAATCACAGATTAATGTGTGGAGAGGGCTTCTTCCCTCCCGAAGCCTACTCTTTCTATACTAAAACTAAAAAGTCCCTGATTGATTTGGTTTACTACACCCCAGAACTCCATTTCAACCTTGATGCAGCCTTGGCCACTGTTGCTTTCTCTGATCATATGGCTCTAATCTTACAACTTACACCTATTTCAATCCCTGCACCTATTGATGGACCTGGTAAAACCATGTGCATGATCACCCAATCAAATATGACCGAAGCGATAGTATCTGAGGCATACATCCTTTTCCAGAAAATAAACATCCTTTCCCTTCCTGCTGAGGAGGGCTCGTTTTCCTTCATCAGAATACTACAATCCATATTAAATCACCACGCCAGGAAAATCAAAGGACCTAATGGCCTTCTAAATGATCTAACAGACATTAATATACAACTTCAAGCTCTACAGCAAAATTTCACAAATACAGAAAAAATCATCTTCCTTAAAAATCTCTACAAAATCAAGCAAAAGTCCCTTGCAGAATATATATCCATCAGAAGAGCCAAATGTTTCTTAGCACAACAACACTGCTGGACAAGAGACTACCTTAGATGGGCCCTGGGGTACAATAGAAAACAAAACACTCCCTTATCCATTAATTCTAATGGAACCAATCTCATTGGCTTTCCAATGATGCAGCACATTAGCAAACAATTCTGCCAATTAATGCAAAAAGATGGAGCTCCTCCTATAAACAGCTGGTTGGATGCTGGTGACCCCAGTGAACATGGCATCACAGAAATCCAAATCAAAAAGAAGATAACATCTCTCCCTGATGGCGTTCATCCTGGCCTTCATGGCATCCCAAATTTCCTTCTCAAACACCTCAGTCAATTCACTGTGCCAATTATTAAAAAAATGATTGATCACCTAGCCTCCGGCAACAGAAACATAACAGATCTTTACCCAGTGGCACTCGTGCCTTTTATTAAAAAAGCAAAACCATTAAACGACATTAACAATATCCGGCCAATTTCCATGACCCCATTGCTTATCAAGATAATTGAGTCAGTCATTAAAGATCAAATCCAAACTCAAATCCCTAGCCATATCTCATCAAACCAATATGAAAAAAAGGGATCATCAACCTCGCATGCTATGTCCAATGTAACTGCACTATTCAATTACATCAGAGGACATCGTAAATCAAAACCTATTGCTGTCCAGCTGGATGTTGAGGCAGCATTTGATTCAGTCCAGATAAATATCCTCCTGGATATTCTGTTGGAATGCGACATTCCAGCCGGGATTGTTCAGATGATCAACAATCTGCTCAACAACAGAGAGATTTTTCTCTCTCTTGATGGCAAGATCACACCAGGCTTCAAGCTATACAAGTCGATCCCTCAAGGATCTCCACTCAGTGCCCTTTTCTTCACAGCATACATCAACCCTCTTCTGATGGATATAGAAAAAAACCTCCCTGGAATTTTCCTTCCCTCTCTCAATAAAAACTTCAATGTATTTGCATATATAGATGACATCATGGTGGTTCTTCCCACCATTAAATACCTTCCCCATCTCATGAACATCTTAAACAGAAATACAGTGAAACTTGGCCTACAAATAAACTTTAACAAATCTTCCATCTGGAAGATTTAACTCTCCCTTTTCTGCAAAACCCCAAAGATACCTAGGTTTCCCAATCTTCAAAACACCAACTGCAATGGCAAGAGAGATTCAAGATGCAATCCTCCATTCAACTGAAGCCATCACCATGTCACTCTCTAGAGTATACCTTTCACTATATGGAAAGGTTGGCCTCCTCAACATGATCATAATGCCAAAAATCTCATATTATCTTCCATTCGTAACAACGTCTAAACAGTTTCAAAATAAAATCAACCGATTATGTACCAAACTTCTCTGGAGAGGAAAGACAGTTGCTATTAGCTTGCGAGGCATCCAACGACCACGCAGGTTCAATGGACTGTCATTCCACTCAATACAAGCAATCATTTTACAGAAAACCCACAACACTCTACATAATCTGATCCTCTCCTGTGGATACTCCAACATTGTCCTCCACCCTCTGCCAGTTCATGGATAGCCTCCCTAATAGACCACCTACAACTTTATAACCCAATAATGCCCTTTAACCTTAACAAAAAAATCACCTTATGGGAAGCATACAATATAATCAACTATAATCAACAACCCATTAAAACCAGCCTAAAAGTAACCAACCAAAGACTCATTTCACACTTCAAAAGATGTAGTCTGGAACCCAAATTCCTTGACTTCATCATTAAAATAAATCTTAATGTGCTTCCCACGAATTGGTTCCTTTATCACCGAAGAGGTTTTACCAGCATTGACCCTATATGTGGTCTGTGTGCTCGTGAAGATGAAACCATAGACCATATTATACACCGGTGCCCAAGACTTAAAACACTGAAAGATATAATTATAATCAATTCCAACATAAGACCTGATATGATTTTCTCACTTGAAAATGCCATTCATAATGGGGTTTTTTCAATAATAAGGCTTTCTATCTTTGTCCTTTATTCCATATGGATAGTGAGATGCAAAACTCTCATGGAATTATTCCCGCCACAAATCATACCATTGTTTTATCAAATGCTCAAAAAAATCAAGAAATGTGACTAGCTCCTGGCCTCCAGTAAAGTCTTTGATGACACCTGGTCTTTAACTGCTCTTTCCTTTTCCTGATTATCAATTCCCACCTACCCAGCATTATAGAATAGGAAATTCTAAAAGAAAATATTCATGTTTATATAAAAAATGCTTATTCCATTAAACAAGTTCTTAGAATCTCATCACTATACCTAACCACATAAGAGTATAACAATTGTACTCTCATAACAAAATCTAGCCAGATGACAAATAGAACATTATACAGTCATATTATTGTACAATTTATTCATTTATCTATCCTTTATTAGTATGTAATCATTATTTATTGTTAATCAAATTTTTGTTGAAATGAAAACTATTTTGATTCTTTTATAATATCTTAACTAGAATGAATTTCTATTTTAAAAATAAAATTAACATTTAAAAAAACTTCATTAAATATTTTTTATCAATAGACAACTTTTAGATTCAGTATACAAAGAGTACCATCATTGCTAATTAAATATTCATTTTATTACCTTATTTTTTTATTTTTCAAAAAGCAAATATTAACTTTTAGAGTGCCTTTTATTTATAAGCTTATGTTTGTAATAAATAATGTGAAGAGCTTCAATATATAATATAGAATAATGGTTTAATTGTAAAAATAAAATATTACTATTATGACTAAAGTTGCCTCTGGAAACTGTCAAATGAAAGTGAAAACTGATAGCAAACTAGTTTAAAAATAATTAATTTACCTTAGTTAATGTGTTTTTAATTAAAAGCTCTATCTTTAATCTGTTCAAACAAATTCAAAAAAACAAGATAAGAAAAAAAAATCCTGTTAATTTTTCAAAATCAAGCATTTGAAATATTGAGCTAGATATATATGTTTGTATCAGGTGTCTGATGGGCTAATGAATAAATCAAGATACATATAGGTTACCTTACTCCTTCTTTGGTTATTGAAATCCAGATAGACAGTTATATAATTGAGAGAGTATATGCAATTGTTTGAATATAAACTTCACACAGTACTAAACATGGAGTTAAATTACCTTTTACTAACAAAAAAAAAATAAGAAAATGGATCTAAAAATGACATGTTACTGCAGCTTGATAGTAACTACATGTATAAGATAGTTCTATAAGTATAGATTACTTTTCAGTAATAATCTTATTGTAGCTATAAGGGAAAAAGTTCTTTATGAAAATAATCTTCAATATTATGTGAAGAGTATTCATCAACAGTGTATCATTCTCTGCTAGTACCATATAGTCATTCAACAATGCAATGATGCCATACCTCCAAATTCCCAGTTCAAAAATAATGATTTTCTAATATAGCCTACTTCTTATCCTTCTCAGATGTCTATCCCTGCTCAAAATTTTGATTTAGCTGACAGGTTTAATGATATATATCACTAGAAGAAATAGAAGATCCAGAAGTGTAGACTGCCAAGGAAGAATGTGAAGAAACATCAAAAAATTATTTGCAAATATCACATACATAATTTAAAAGGAATTTTGATTTTTAAGCTTATTTATTGATCAAAACAATGATAAGCTTTTTGATTATATAGAAGAATATAAATGTAAATATAATTGGGCCTAACCCTAATTTTATTTTGTTATCATGTTTGTATTTTTTCTTTTATTATTAGTGAATTAATTCTTATGTAAAATTTTTATTTATTACAACTTGTATTCAAATAGTTTTTTTTATTTTCAGCACATTCAAAAAATGAGTTTGCCCTTTGTTTAGAAAATTATGGACATACAATATGCTTCTTGAAATTTCTATAAAATATACATATTAATTTAATAATTAATGTGAAAATAAATGTCTGTATTAGTAATGAAGGACATGTTAGTTTCTTAGTGAAATCAAAAATTTGCAGCTCAGTATTTTTTTTTCTTCTCTCTTCATTTGAACAAAGTTCACTAACATGTTTCTGATACATCAATTCAGGATTACATTATATCTATATATGAAAAAAACTATGGATAATTTTAATTAATCAAAACAGATCAAATAAATTTATTTCATTATACGTAACTAAATATTTAATATCTATTTTATTCCTACTATGCTTGTCTCACTCATAATGCATACTTAGATTCTCTCTTTGTGATCCTCAGTATCAATATTCTAGGCTGAGAAAATGCTACAACATTAATAAGAAATAAATAAGAATATGATTGAATGGTATTACTTTATCATCAGTATCTTCTGTAATAAAATTATACTCAGTGAAACTATCATGGCAAATTACAATTATAAATAAAGCTGTTCAATAATATGAAAGACTGAATTTCACATAGATGATTGTAAATTTTTGATGATTATGAAATGTAGATAATTTCTTTTACAGTATTCATTATGAAATTTAATAATGGGGATTGTTGCTTTAGTCAACATAATCTTAATCGTTAAATTATAAAAAATTCAATAATATATACTTTTATGTAAAGGGATCACTAATGTATAAAGTAATCATTACTAAGAAAAAAAATATCTGCTAGATATCTCAATAATCACTTTTTGATACTATCACACAAACAATATCTCAAAGTGGTTAGAAATAAATTAGAAAATTGATATTGCATTAAAAAATGAACAATAAAACCAGTATATATAAACAATAATATATAGTTTTGTATAACTACTTTCTGTTTAATAGTTTGTTTCATTTTTTTCTGCATCACATAAATGGTATCAAACATGATGATACGATGATACGAAAACAAAAATAAAAGTGAAAACTATTTCTTGAAGTATATATATATTTACATAACTTTCTCCAAGTTTTATATCATTACAAAATCCTCTTCTGTTATAATATATACTATTAATATACTTAATTTTTTTAAAAATATATATAAATTTTAATATTTTTGCTCCATGTAGCATTTCATCATTATAGATTATCAGCTCCATACTTAGACATCTTTACAAAAAACTAAAGGAAAAGCAGTGCACACGGTATATGTGTGTTGCATTATATTGTAGATAATTTCCAAATGTTTTCAACATTATATCAAGCATGTATTATGAGTTACAGTTTCTTTTTTACACTAATTTTGAATAAAACTTAAATTATAAATAAATATTTCTATATATATAAATCCATGGACAAATGGATGTATTTCATGTACATATATTAATTATTATAGTTTTACCCTATGTCAAAATGCATCATTTCAATGCAAAGCTGCTTTTAATTATAAAAGAAAATTGTTTGTGTCAATAATATTAAAATGTTCACACATAAAAAATATATGATACAATGAATAATGTTGGAATTACTCTTTGGTTTTTCAAAAAATTATTATGGATATCTGTAGTGCTGTTTTAAGAGTTTTGCATTCATTTGAAGGCAGAAAAGAAACTAAAATATGTATTGATTTATTAGACAAACAAAAAATTGTAGATGTCAGTGCCATACAGAGAAACTAATACAAATGAGCTGATAATGTTCCTTATTGTTCTTTGTTCCCAGACTTCAAAAGAAATTGCATAAATACTTGCAAGCATTTTTCTTGAAAAGGGAATGCTATATTTTCCATAATTTATTTCAATAATTATAATTATGTTTGTGAAATATTTATTTTAAAAATAAATATATTCATGATTACTTTTAGATTTTATTCAAAAATGTTTGTTTTCTGAATTCAAAAAAAATGTTGTAAACACTTCAATAGATATTTTGTAGATATTTCATATTTAAATATACAATTTTAAAGTTTAAAACAGAATGATTTACTAATAATTTGTTCAGGTTTTATAAATGAAATTCACATAACAAATATTCTGTCCATTTATTTTTTTACTACAAACACAATAATCATCCTTTTTAAAAAAAGCTATTGTTTTTATTATATATTTCACTCCCCTTTTTTTCTACATTTGCAAGGTTGACATATTTGTTTTAATAGTTTGCATTTGTAAACTTATATGTCTAATAAATAAGTAGAATTTATTGCCATATAATATAGAATGAAACATTAAACATAAAAATAAATGTTAAGAAAATAATCCAAAATCATGAGGGAATGACACAAAAAATGTTAAATGTTTAATTAATTGTTTTAATATTAGTTTATAAAAGAAATTATCCAATCAATCATGTTTATAATTTATGTTTTTTCATGCAATGTTTAGATGTATGAATATGTATTACAAGAGAGTAGAAATTGATAAATACAATTCAATTAAGTATTGTATTTCATTTTTTTAATCATTATAAACATCATTATGAAAATAAATATTTGAAAACAAATTAATCAAAATTTATTTTGTTAAAAAAGTAAAAATAAATAAATTGTATATAATAAAAATTAGGTCTAAGATGTTTAAAATAGCAACAAGGATCCATTTATAGAAAAAACTTATTAATAGTAACCAGTAAGGACTATTATATCTGTGTTTATTGATGTTAGTTAGTGTAGAATATATTTGAAAAATTAAAAATATTTTAATTCTACAATTAATATATTTAAATGTACAATTTATAAATAAAGTAAAATTTAATAAATTTTAAGATGTTTAAATTCTTTATTCTATTGTATATATTTTATTAATTATCAATTTTCTTATTGTTTTTATGATAATTTAGTTTTATTTCTTCCCATGATGCAGTATGAAAATGGCATCTTCCACAGTTGAATAAAATGATCAATATAGCATTTTCATTTACACAAACATTCATTCTGCCTTATCAGGCACTGAGAAGAAAGACCATGGTGTTTCTTGATCTTAAACTCAGAGGTAAAAAGCCAATAAACTCACCACGCTGGCTAATGCCTGTTGGTGAGCAGCCCATCCATGTTCGTATACAATATGAATAATCACATAGTAATAACAGCTGCAACAACAAGAACATATGGATTGGACATTAGGAATTTGCCCTACTCGGTTCCTTTAAGGCCTCCAAGAGGAATCAAAGGGTCTCCTTTCAGTTAATAGCAAACTCCTTTCTGCAGCATCCAAATGAAGGTACAGCAGAATTAGATTATATTTTGACTAACAGGAAATACATATTTCAAGATTGTAATGTTCTTAATAAATTTAACACAGGAAGTGATCATCGATTAGATAAGGTGTAAGTTACGTGTTAATGTAAAACTAGAGAGACAAAAATTATTGAGAAAAACAATATTTACAGTTGATATTCCTAATCTTCAGAAACATTCTAATGAATCTAAATTAGAACTTACAAATAGGTTTCAAGTGTTAGGATCTAATCTTCAAAAAATTTTAATAACTAAATTAAATTAAATAGTTTAATTTAGAGATTTTGAACATGATTCAGATTTGAATGAAATTAATATAAAAATAACTGATACACTTTTAAAAACTGTAACAAACATAGCTGGTAGAAAAAAGCAGCAATTGACTAATAAAATTTCTACTGAGACTAGAGAATTTATGAAGAAAAGAAGGAATATGAAGATATACAAAAATGATGTATTAAAAAGAATTGAATATCTCGAATTTTGTAAAATGGTACGGAAAAGAGTTGAAAATGATATAAGAAAGTATAACTGTGAAATAGCAAGGAAAGCTGTAGAAGAAAATAAGTCTCAAGAATGTTAAACAACATTTTGGTATTGGTAGGAAATTTATATCTGCAATAAGAAAAAAAGATGGAATTATTACTAAAAAGAGAGATGACATCATGAAATTGGTAGAAGATTTTTATCAAGAATTATATAGTAATAAAGAACAAGTACCTCCTATATCTATTACATCTTCTGAATTGCCCAGAATTTTAAATGAAGAAGTGAGATGTGCAATTAAATGTATGAAGAAAGGAAAGGCTCCAGGAAATGATGGAATTATAATTGATATATTAAAAGAAGGAGGTGAAGAAATAGAAACAATTTTTGCAAAGTTATATACCAAATGTCTAAATGATAAAGATGTACCAGAAGATTGGAAGAATGCAGTAATAATATTAATATTTTAAAAAGGTGATAAAGAAGATATTAGAAATTACAGACCTATCAGCCTTTTATCAGTTTTATATAAAAATTTTACCAAGATAATTACAACTCGTCTACAGAGAACTTTGGATTTCCACCAACCAAGAGAACAAGCAGGATTTAAAAGTGGTTTTAGTACAATAGATCATATCCAGGTATTGAGAGAAGTCATAGAAAGGACAAATGAATATGAGTTGTCATTATGTTTTGGATTTGTGGATTATGAAAAAGCATTCCATTCTATACACATTTCTTCACTGATTAAAGCATTGGATCATCAAGGTATAGATCCAGGATATTGTCATATTTTAAAGAATATTTATAAAAATGCAACAGCAACAATTAGATTACATAATGATACTGGAAAAATCAACATTGAGAAAGGTGTAAGGCAAGGTGACTCCATATCTCCAAAACTTTTTACAGCAGTGCTGCAAGAAGTATTTTGTGGATTAAAATGGGAAACTAAAGGAATGAAAGTAAATGGAGAGTATTTAAGTCATTTAGATTTTGCAGATGATGTAGTTGTTTTTGCAAATAATGCTTCAGAGCTGCAGGTAATGTTGCAGGAGTTAGCAGATGAAAGTAGAAAAATAGGACTAAAGATAAATGTTAAAAAGACTAAAGTAATGTTTAATCAATTTGCTCAAAATATGAAAATAAAAATTGATTATGAAGAATTAGAAGAAGTTAACAGTTACAAATACCTAGGTCGGATTATTAATACAGATGGAAACATAATGGAGGAAATTAATCATAGAATTAAACTTGGTTGGAGTGCTTTTGGTAGAAATAACTTGATACTAAAAGGAAATATGCCTATGTGTTTGAAAAGAATATTTTTTTAACAAATGTGTTTTACCAGTTCTTACTTATGGATCTGAGACTTGGACACTTAATAGAAGAGCAATACAGAGACTTCAGACCACTCAAAGGAGTATGGAGAGATGTATGTTGGGAGTAACAAGAAGAGATCGAAAACGCAATGTATGGGTAAGACAACAAACAGGTGTTACTGACCTTATTGAAAAAATTAAAAGATTGAAATGGAGTTGGGTTGGACATATTTCTAGAAGAAATGATAATAGATGGACAATTGAAATTTTAAACTGGATTTCAAGAGATTGTAAAAGACCCAGAAAGAGACCACATGTGAGATGGATGGATGAAATAAGAAAATGTGCAGGGGTGTTGTGGAAAAGAGAAGCTAAAGATCGGAGAAGATGGATTAAACTTGGAGAGACCTTCATCCTGCAGTGGATTGATAATGGTTGTTGATGATGATGATGATGATAGCATTTTCAGTTAAAATCAATTAAAGAATCACAATACAAGTATGCCTCTAGAACTTTTTTTTAAAAAAAGTTAACCTCATGATTAAAGTAAACAATTAGCTGAATTAACAAAAAAGATGTTGATATCAATTTTCTTTAATCTTAAATTATAAAGATGTATCTTCTTTGTATTTTGTCAATAATGACTTTAAGAATTAAATAAAAAACCAAAAACAATTTGTTTTGTTTATTGTATTTATGAATATTTTAATTGGTTTTAAGAAGCTTCTATGGAGAAGTCATCAAACAAAAAAATTTAAGTTAAAGCAATGTCAATTAAGTGTTTTTCAAATAATATGGCTTAATGTATATACTGCAATAAAAATTAACTACTATGATATTAAATTTATATGCATGTTAACATTTTTTCTGGGGGGGGGGAGATAATAGATTGATGCAAACTAGTAATAAACAAAATGTAAAAAGCATATAATATCTAAGTAATATTAAGTTGATTATTACAATTTCAAGCATTGGGTCAAACCCCCATTGTAAACTAACAAATTAAAATTTGATTTGATTTATAATTTTCTTTGTTTCATATGTTTATTTTCAGATAGCATAAAAATGAAGTAATCGATAATGGTACAGCTAATGCAACAGTTCAATTTCTTTGGTAATTAAAAAATATACTAAGATTTTTTAATTATATAAACATTGTAAATAATTAAAAAAAACTTTATATAGTGTGCTTTAAAAAATCCATACAAATAATGTATATAATGCAGGACATCATATGCCTAAATATCTAAAAAAAAAAAAAAAAACTTTTTATATAGTTTAATTTTATAGCAAAAAGATTTTTGCTAGTGCCTTACAATGTTATAATTCTGCATGTAAAAAATTACTATATCAGTATCTTGTTAATTTTATAGCTATAAAATAATTTTGACAGTTTAATTTATAATAATTTAGTCCTGAATAAGTGTTGTTTATACACAAAGTATTTACATTTTTAATAGATGATATATTAAAATGATAGGTAATGTATTTAACATTGAATAATGTTGATTAGTCATAATTTAACTGCTAAAATATTTTAGAAAACTGGTATTAATTTTAAGATTAAAAATTGGGTTCAACCCCTATATTCAGGTTTTTTGGTAATCAGGTAAATGCATAATATTTTAATTTCAGTTTGGTTCTAACACAAAATATTATAATTAAGCATTTAAAATTCATTTACTTGCAAACAGTTTAATAAAGTCAATAATAATTAAAGATAGGATTTAAAGTTGTAGATAAATGAATCCCTGGATGAATAAATAAATATGTTTAATTTTAATATTTATTTATTTTAAAGTATTCATTAATTGACTAATTTTAAAAAGGCAATATAAAATTATATTCTGAATAACTTTGTAGATTAAAAAAAATAAATGAATGTATTAAATATTGTAGATAATATTTATTTTATTTCAAGTATAATGTAAATTTCATTTATGCAATTGTTTTTCATTCTAAGGTTTAAGTGGTTAAATAATTAATCGTAATAAAAATATTTAATTTATGTATCTACACAAGATAAAATAATTGATTTATTTTTAAAAATTGAATATTAATTAAATTTTTAGTTAGCAACCTTCCTTAGTTTCAGAAGAGCATGGATTCAAACCCATAAAATGAAGGGAGTGTAGATTTAAATGTTAATATTCATTGTTTAATTTGGTCACACAACCCAGGTTATAAATAGCTTAAATTGATACTTGAAGACACAACTTCTCTTTTTTCTTCACTCTTGAAATATTTTTCTTTTTACTGTTTGTGTTTTAAACTTCAGTTTTAATTTAAAAATATAATTTTACTTGATAACTTTATTTTCTTAACTTAAATTATGTTAGGATTATCTGGGGGCACAATATCTGAATTTAAACTTCAAGGACAAAAAAATTCATTCCAGCCAGCTTTATTAGTAAATGACAATGTTTAAAAATTTAATATTTAAAGTTTGCACACGAGGAAAATTTGAAACCATTATTATTGTCACTATGATGACATAAACACTGATATTAATTTCATTGTCTATTTCATATTTAAGTTTACTGCAAAATATTTCGAACTATTTGCACCAAAAACAATAATGTTTTTAAAAAAAATTAAAAAACTTTATCATATATTTTTCTAAATTACTTGTTTCATATAAAATATTATTTGAAATTAATTTACCCCTGTAAAGAACTTTGAATTTCATATAATAAAGATTTATTTTGTTACAAAAAGTATATTATCAATCATATATAAAATTATCATGTTTTTAAGAAAGAAGACAATATCTGACTTCAATAATAATGCATTGTTTAAATAGACAATTATCAATGCTGTTATTCTAATGAAACATTGTTTAATATTTTATAACAGCATAAAAAAGTTTCATTTATTATACCTACTTCTATTAGAAGGAAAGAAATTTATTTCTTGAATCTAGAGATGTAAAGCAATGGACATATTTTAAACAAATGTTTAATAAATGTTTTGAAGTATTTTAATAAAGCATTTGCTTTTTAAATGAAAATATAAAATATTCTTACAAGTGATATATTTAAATTATTTAAATAAATTTTTCCCACAAGTTTATAAAAGCCTAAATACCCCCCCTTGGGGTTGCTATGTTAGCCACTGCTATAGTTCAATGTGATATTTGAAAGAAATATTTCTTCTGATGAATATTAATTTTGTCATTAATGAATAAAATATTTTGAATGATTAAAATTGAAATGCTTAAATTAAATATGAAAAATATATTGCAATTTACTAAATATTTGCTATTTAATCCATAAAAACCTGCTCAATGAATGGGCATACTTATAATTTGCTAGAATAATTTATTAAATTTTATTTAAAAATATTATGAAGCTTTTATATTTTAATTGTTATATTGTTGTGCTGGATATCTTTGCTAATCATAGAACTTTGTTGCTAAATAGACTGTTTCTGTTATTGTTCAATGATTAATGGTAAAAGAACAGAAGTTTATTATAATTTTATTTTATTTTATTTTAAAATGGTAAAAGATTCATATTTCACTTATGTTTATAATTTTTGTTTAAAAGGTTATTTTAAAGCATATTATCTTATGTAATTTTATATACTATTTTAGTAAGAATATTTTGGTCAAAGTTCTCAGAATATCAATGTATGATATTAGCATATTTTTAAATATTGTTTCGTTTTTCATATGAATTATTTTTATGAGGTATATTATTATGCTGGTGCAGTATATGCTTCTATTATTTATTTTATTGCTTATTTAGTGCTTAATTTTAATCAAGAAATGTTTAGCATTAATTATTATTTATCATCATTCACATCTGTTAATTATGGTATTTTGCTTACAGATTGCAGCTCTAGTCTCTCTTATATTTAGGAATGCTTATTTTTGCCAGAATAATTAGAGATTGTAGCATGTGCTCTCTATTATCATTTTTGCTAATTTATTTCAGGAAATGATGTTATAAATCTCATGAGCATACATATCTTGGAGATTTCGCTTATGTTCTCTAGTTTAAGACAACCCTGTTTAGCATTATTGCCCCTGATGTGCATTCTCATTATTCATATGACTAGTGACACAGTGTTACATCATTTTCTTATTGCCCTCAAAAGTAGATGCACTTATTTTGAGTTATGCCATCATACATTTACTTTGCCATTTCTTAGTAATATAGTCTGTTGTTGAAAATGTATTTTGTGAAGCATTTGTATTATTTCATTATGCCTTTCTCTGACAATTATAATTGTTTTTATCAAGGTATTGAAGAATGTCTTACCTCTTTTAGCATTCATTGCCTATTTAGATGTGAATTACATATTGTTAATGTGTAGGTCCTGTAATTAAGCTTTGTTAAGTTAGAGCATAAGTACAATAACTAATTCAAAATTTTAAATGGCATCTTAACCATAAAAAGACAATATAAATCACACTTATCACTGCTTTATTGCTGGATTGGTAAGCTTATATTTTTAAGATTAAATATTCATAAAAGAGACACTAGTCACGAAATGGACATTATTAATGTATGAATGATTCAATAAGTGAAAACTTATTAAAATATAGATTAGCAGAAAGTTTATTTTTACCAATCAAATTATTTTTGCTAAATCAAATTTATTATTTTTAATAAAATAAGTTGTAACTTAACCTTCTGACATAGTTTTAAAAGAAAATGTTTGTAGAGGCCCTTGGTTTTGTAAGCATATATATATATATATATATATATATATATATATAAATAATAAATATATATATATATATATATATATATATATTTGTGACTTATTATTTTTGTAATTGTTTGCTGTAAAATAAATATTTATTTTTCTTACTAAGAAATATCTTATAATCATTTATCCACATCATTCTCTTATTAGCCAAAAATATAAGTAATTGTAAAAGTATTATAAATTATTTTAAAAGTTTTGTCAAAAGAGGACATGATTACTGAAAATGATAAGAGTAACTTTATAGAGCTATATTTATGTATTAGAATTATATCCAAGATAAATATATTTTACTTAATAAAATTTATAATTGCATATTATTATTTGAGATCATTTCAACAAATTTTGTTTACTTATGAAAAGATCACTATGCTTATTTATTCTAAAACTGCTTCATAAATATAAAAGGCAATATCAGATCTGGCAGATTTGTTCTATGGTATTTAGAATGATGATAAAACCCTTACCCATTCTTCATGTCTGAATGGCATCCTAGATTATTTAACTTATTCCAAATTAAGAGATCGTGTTGATTTGAGTTAAAATTATTAATAATTATTAATATTGTAATTGTGACAAGAAATTCACTTAGAGATATGTGTATGTTTTAATTTTATTTGCTAGGATTTCATTCCAGATAAAATAGATCTGAAGAATCAAAGAAAATTTAATTGATGTTTAAAATAATCATATTAGCCTGAGATATCCTTATTTATTTCATGAACCATATTATTTGAAATTATTTTTCTGATGAAGAAATTATTTTTAAAAGATAAATCGTTCATGACAAAGATTCAAAATAATACTTCCAAATTTTATAAAATTAAGCATAGATATTTAAGAGATGGATAAGAAAGATGGTTGTGGTAGTATATGTTTATAAGATAAGGATTTTTAAATGTAACTTCAATGGCATATGCTTGCAATACCAAGTCTTGCATTTGTATTAGAACTAGTTGAAAGTTATCTTCCTTTCAAGTTATTGATAACATTACTTTATATTTTAATAATATTTGATTGTCATGGCTTACTTTTCTTATTGTGTCATAAGGCATTTATCCTAAACCCACTGAGCTTGTTCATTGATACTTTACATGTTACAGATTTGACTTGCATTTCTTCTGATTACGATTCACATCTTGTGATTTTTAAAAGTTACAATATATATATATATATATATATATATATATATATATATATATATATATATATATATATATATGGCAATTAAAATATATATTAAGAAAATTTTATTAACTATATACATGTTTTGAATAAACAATGTATTAAAAAAATTCTATAGAAGTAAAATTTAAAAATGTATGATCTGAACCAACTGACAAGTGCTGGTTTAGCACGAAATACGAATCTTTGTGATTGTTTATCTTTTCATCGTGTGTGATCAAGTGTACCAGCAGTATGAGATAGCAAAGATGGTTGAGGATCGTGTGAAACTCTGAGTTCACCCTTCTATGTATTACATATAGAAATGCAGGTATAAAAAAGCCTGTACTGTAGAAAAAATTCATATTTCAAAATGGATTTACTTAAATTTCAATGTGTGCTTCAATGCCTTTTAACTTAATATCACCTATATAACTTTAATTAGATAAATAATAAGTGATGTGATTATTTGCACTTTAAATTCAAACTAGTTTACTCTAAATTCTATTAAAAACACACATTTATTTAAAAACTTACAAGTTAACAAAAAGTTTGAAATAACAGTTTATCTTAATCAGGAGCATTTTTTTTTTTCGTTAACAATATATCTTCCATATAGCTTATATAGCATTCGTGAAATTTTACTTTTGAATTTTAAAAACTTAAGCTTCTTAAGCATTCGGTAATGAGGGTAAATTTATATCATCAATTCAATATTTTTATTTTATAAAGTCTTAAGATTACATTCGTTTAAATGAAAAAAAAAAAAGGCACTTAAGATATTAAATGTTTTTATATAACTTTTAGTTTACAACATCAATTTCTAATATAAATATCACAAATCATTTGCACGTGCTTAATGATAACAGAATAAAAGCATCCGCGAAGAAGCAAGGGTATATTAGGCAAGCATTTAATTTAAATAAAAGACGTTTTTAGTTGGATATCATTTAACATTTATTAATTAAATAAAATTTAGATATTTTACTACTTATAATTAAATATATATTAAATTATATTCTTAAAGCATATGTTGCTTTTTTTTTTAATGTTCAATTATATAGAGAGGATTTTGAAAAGAAAAACAACCAATTAAAATAACCTATCAATAAAATCAATGAGAAATAATGTTCTTTTCAAAATCATTTAGATTTGTAAATATATATTTTAGAATAATTAGGTTTAAAAATGAGAGTAAGCTTACATTGGAAATAAAATACAAGAAAGGCGATATACAGCACATGAATATAATGCAAATACAAAATCAGCATAAATTTCAAAGATAAAATTATATTAAACAGGCAAAAACTCTCCATATAGTAGTGCCACCTTGTGCTAACCAGAGTAATCAATGGATGCCAGAAGGCTTGTGCATAAAATTATATTACAATACTGCCCAAAAGTTTTTACAGCATCTGCAATAAGTATTTTATGGATTAAAATAGGAAGCGAAAGGAATAAAAGTAAGTGGATATTATTTAAGTCATTTAGATTTTGCAGATGGTGTAGTTGTTTTTGAAAATAATGCTTCAGAAAATGTTGCACAAATTATGAGATGAAAATAAAAAAGCAGGATTAAAGGTAAACATTAAAAAGATTAAAGAATGTTCAATGGATTTTCTCAAAAAATGAAACTAAAGATTGATAATGATGAATTAGAAATTAATAACTACAAATATCTTGGTCAGATTATTATTACAGATGAAAACATAATTGATAAAATTAATCATAGAATTAAAGTTGATTGGAATGCTGTTGATAGAAATAATTTAATATTAAAAGGAAATATGCCTATGTGTTTGAAAAGGAAGGTTTTTAATAAATGTGTTTTACCAGTTCTTATTTATGAATCTGAAACTTGGACACTTAATAGAAAACCACTCAAAGAAGTATGGAGAGATGCATGTTAAAAATAACAAGAAGAGATTGAAAATAAAATACATGGATAAGAGAACAAAGAGCTGTTACTGACATTATTAAAAGAATTAAGAGATTGAAGTGGAGTGGGATGAATATATTTCTAGAAAAAATAATACATGGACAGTTGAAATCTTAAAAATGGACTCCAAGTTATTGTAAAATATCCAGAAAAATACCATATGTGAGATAAATAGTTGAAATAAAAACTTATGCAGAGATGACATGATGAGAGAGGCTAGAGATTGGAGGAAATGGATTGAACTTGGAGAATTGGAGAGACCTTCATCTTAAAGTGGATTTATAAGGGTTTTCAATAATGCTGATGATGATATTCACCAAGAAACAAAAGCATACAATAATACCATTTTCATCATCATCATTTTCAACTATTATTGATCTTCATAAGACTTATTTCTCTTCAAATTTAATTCACATTTTTTAACCATAGCTTCTTTTATCTACATCGTTCTAATAAATTTATTTATCTCATCCATCAATTTCACATATGGTCTTTTAATTAAGTTTTTTTACAAATACTTCCAACCCATTCTAATTTTCATCTATCAGCATATCCTATAGAAACACATCCAGCCCAGTTTCATTGCAGCATTTTAAATAGTTCAATAATGCCAGTGATAACTGTTTGTTCTCTTATCCATGCATTTAACTTTTAAACTCTCCTTTTTATTTCCAATATATAATTCTCCATAGTTTAAATAATAATAAATAAAGTCTTTATACTGCTCTTCTGTTAAGCAACAAAGTCTCAGTTCCATGAATTAACATTGATGTAATAAATGGAAGTATTAATCTCAATTTTAGTATTAGATTATTTTTACCAAAAGTACTCCTTCCAATTTTAATTCAATGATTTGTTTCATCCAATATATTTTTATGTGTATTAATCATCCATCCAATATAGTTGTAATTGCTAACATCTAATTCATTATTATCAGTCTTTATTTTCTATTTTATAAAAATCCATTGAGCAAGACCATAGTTCTTTTAGCATTTATTTTTACAACTGTTGTTCTGCTTTCATTTAAGGACTCTTAAAAACAGTCTTGATCAATGTAAGCATTATTTACAAATACAATCATATCATTTGTAAAATCTAGATAATAAAATAATCTCCAATAATTTTTTTCCCCTAAGCTTTCTGTTTTAAGCCACAAAATGAAAATATTGATCATGTTGATGTCCAATTTTATCAATAGTAATCATCTGAATGTCACTACGTAAACTAATCATTAACAATATCCTGGGTGTAAATTTTGAGGTTAACAAATATGACAAAAACTTGAATGTCTTTCATAATTTATAATTCCAAGTGTAATAGTAATTTACATGAAGAGACCCTTTCGGTAATTGTCTTAATACTTAGACATGATATACTATGATAAAATTCCTTTTAAATCCAATTTATTATTTACATTATTTGGGATGCAGAATTTTTTTTAAATAAGTACCAATTACTGTATTATATTATAATACAAGTAATATAAGACATACATCCATAATTTCTAACATCTTCACCTTTAATAAATATCAATATCATTATTACATTCTGCCAGTCATCTGGTACATTTTTAGAATTTAACCATATGTTATAAAATTTTGTAATAATTTCTCTATTGTCCATTTGCTACTTTTAAAATATTTGTGATTACATTATTTTCTAGAACTGTGAATTCTATGTTTTACTTCATCATTTGAAATACTTATAATTTCAAAAGATGTTATGATTATAGAAACTAAGTTGTTTTCTTGTTCTGTATCATCATCATCATCATCATCATCATCATCATCATCATCATCATCATCATCATCATCATCATTATTATTATTATTATTATTATTATTATTATTATTATTATTATTATTATACCAGCATATATGCGTGATCTATGGAAAGACTGTCATAATTAATTGGTTGCTTTAACAAATTTCAATCAAGCATGATATTATTGTGGAACTGCCAACTACATAATGTCAAACTACCCAAAACTAAATATAAATATGGTGCTATAGCATCTTTTTTTTTACCTTTCACTAAATATCACATTTTAAACATAAATTTATGTACTGTAATCACATTTTGTTCATGATTTAAATACTATACCTTTTCAGTTCTACACTGTAGTCAAAAGCACATTTTTTTCAAAATATTTTTTCCTTGAAATTTTTTTTTATTCAAATACCATATTTTTTTTTAGAATCCAGAAATGTATCTGGAAAAGGCTGTAATATTTTTTTTTCAATGGTTGCTTTAACAAATTACTTCCTTTGCATAAAATGCTTCTTGAAAAAGATTACAGTTTAGTAATAATGGAACAATTTTTTTTTCCTTGAAAAATAAGCCCTCTAACAAAGAAATATTTAACTTGAATATTATTGACATTCAGAGATTTAATATATAAGATAATTCTGTATACGACTTTTTTCCATTCTTCTTGATAATATCCTTCTTTTTAAGTAATAACTTTAATACACTTTGAAATTATTTTATTAACTTCCATGCTCATCAACATTAATGTTTTTTTTCATAGCATTTTACAAAATTTTAGACATTGAATTCTTCTAAATAAATTTTTTCTTAATGCATTCCCATGTTTCAAACATTCTTAACTTTTTGCAATAACTATTTCTTTATCTGATCTCACTGATCTCATTCAAGTCTAAGCCTTTATCAAGGTCTATTAACATTTCAAAATTATTTGCAAGATATAAATTTATTTCATAGAAGTATTGTGGAATATTAAGACCATCTCTTAAAATTTTTATTTCACTATTAATAGTTTTTAATAGTCATTCATTAACCTAGAGATTATCCAACAATGAATAATATTTCTGTAGTGAAAATTAAACTACAGAAATATTATTCATTTATTTTATGATTTCTGTTTTAATATCTATCTTACAATTAACTAATGCAATTATTTTCTGTACTGACTCTGTTAAATATATTACCCCTTTAAAATAATTATTATCTGTTAGTCAAAATACAATCTGACTTTGCAATATCTTTTTAGGATTATTTCATATCCATTCCTGCTTTAGATATTTCTCATCAAATAAATATGTAATATGCAAATTGTCTTTTTTAATATAAATTCAAAAATTTTATTCTCTTCATCATGTCTATCTGTAAGACAAAATTAAGCTTCAAGATTTGCAACTTGCGATGGAATTTTAGCAATAAAATACCCTATGACAATTTTCCAATATATTATGGTATGATTAAAAACATTCTGCACATACTATACGAATTTATTAAGAGCATAAAACTGAAATAACTGCATTTGCAATTTCTATTAAGGTACATAATTAATTTTGATATTCATAGGATATACCATCAATGTTCACACTGCTGTTCTTTCATTCAAATATTTGTATTTTTTATAATAAAGTACACATTCCATTTTCAATCAATATTCTCATCAGTTTTCCTTCAAACTTCACAAATATGACAATGTTGTTTTTTTCAAACCATGTAATTTTAATTTAGTTCTATAGTTGTAAATAGATCAATAAAATTCATCAATAAATGATAGACTAGATCCATAACTCATTTATTCTTAGCACTCTATGACTTCACTTGTAATAATTTTCTTGGTTGAGGTTTTTACATTATCATTATTATTAACAGACCCTCCCAAACTATAATGACCATTCTAGCTCCAAAAAAAAACCAAATATTAATAATAATATCAAAAATAATAGTAATAATAATAACAATAATAATAATAATAACAACAACAACAATGTAATACAGATACATTTTGCAGAGATTTCACAAGATAATCTGTAAACCATCAAATATGTCCTCATAAAGAACAAGAGGGTCGATTATTGATTTAATATTTTGTGATGTTATCTATTAACCTTTTTGCAAAAAATAAAAACTTTTCTTACTTCAATATTGTATATAAATTGAACTCTTCAGTATAGTCTATTTTCTGCCATACTGTCACCATAAAAAACATTAACATCACACTTATTTCAGAATGTCATTGAAATAATTCTTATAATGCAAAGTAGGTGTACCAATGCCCAATTCAATAAAGATGAGACTTATTATAGTGGACTTTGTATTATTGCATCCAACAGACAAAGAAAATATTGATTGGTTTCACAATATACTTTTAAAATTTCTGGAAACAATTTTTAATGAAACTTTTAAAATATCTTTATATTATGTCAATAGGATATCCAAGTCTTACTTCCATATAATAAATTCAGCAAAATAATAGATCTACATAAAAGTAATTTTATTGCAATAATTATTTTACCATGTTAAAATATTTTAGTTATTAACTAGTTAAAAACTATAGCAGACCAATTGGAATATGTGTTGCAATTCAACATCCAAGTATTTAAATTAGCTCACACACAAAAATTGATAACAATCAAGGTAAAATTCAATGAGGATTATTTTTCTACCACTGCATGATAAAGTAGTTAGTTTCTTTAAATATTAATTACTAAACTAAAGTCCTTGAAATCATACAATCTTCAGGATATTGTAAATTCAAAATCCAAGAAGATAAATTTGTCTTTTTGCTTTTAATCAATGCATTTGTATTCCATCTTGATTCTTAGTTCATTCAGGCATTGAAGCAAGCATTTGTTCCTGGTTAACAATTTTCACTTGAAACCTCTCACATTTTCCATCAGTAATAGTAACATGCATTTTCCATCAATGTAAAAGTTATATAATATGAATAAACTTTATAAACAATCAATTAATTTTAAACAATGTCATAGACCTATTTAAACAATTGATTGCAATACCTTAATCAAATCAATAAAAGCAATATGTAAATCATTTTCCTTCCTGATATTCTTTTTGTAATTTTCTGGCAACAAAAACCATATCTGCAGTGCTTCTTGATTGTTTAACACAATAATGAGACTCTAAAAATTAATCATTTATGACTGAAAGCAATCTATTCGACAAAATCCTTGAAAATACTTTGCAATAGTTGGTAATAATGATATTCCATAACAATTATTACAGCAATATTGTTTGTTCCTTTATTTTTTTTAAAAAAAGCCATGAAAGCATCCTTAAGATCAGGTGTCATGACTTCATGAGTCCACATATTGTAAAAGTATTTCAATGTTTTGAAATTATTATATCATCACCACAATATTTTTAATTTTTTATAGATATTTCAACAGTATGCTACATTTTTATTATTAAGATTACCAAGAAATACTTTGATTTCATTAAGCTGAATATTTCTGTCTAAATCTAAATGAGACACTAAAATGGATAGACCAGTATAAATCATCATCTCAAATATTTGTATTATTATTGAAAAGACCAAAATATTTCTTCCACATATTCATCAATGGTATCATATAAGTTATGAAAATTACTGGTTTATAATAAACATATCATTTTTGAAGTCCAATCAAAACATTATATTATCTTCAAAAATGTGTGTTATTACTAACAGCTGAGTAAACAGCAGTCAAGCATATAATTGGCAGATGTATGAATCTTGGCATAACAATAAAGTATTATTTTAAAAATGTTTGAGTTTTGCTCTGGAACATTAATGTATAATATCTTTATAGAAGACAATACATTATTAGCTTATAAATTAATAAATAAATATTATAATTATTAATAATAAAAGTAATATTAATACCTAAAATATTGATAATTTTTTCATGAAGAAAAGATTTAATTGTCTGATGGATATAATAGGATATTGAGCTTTCAGTTTATATCCAAAATTGTAATACATAATTAACATTACATTAAAATCAAGTTGGCAATGTTAAACATTAAAATTATGTATGACATTCCATGATGTGATAGCATTATGTATCTTGGCAATCAATAATATTATCAAAAAAACAATTCATAAATTATAAAACAGACATTGCCAGACCAAAATATTTAAATAACCTGAAACTGTAATGAATTTGTGTAAAAGTAACCATTTCATCAAGCAAATCCTACAATATATCTGTCCAGATTATTATAGATCAAGTATTATTGTTTCATGGCTACGAGAAAGTTATATGAATGTTGATTTGCATATATAATACTATTTGAAAAAGGGATAATTACTTTTTTAACCATATACTTCTAGACAGTCATTGTATGTAGTATAGTTCATGATATCATTATTTTCATGTTGTAGCATTCACATTAGTATATACTGTCTTTGAAATAGCAACTCAATTTGAAAATTTGCCTGAAAGTTTGTGATGATAGTATATTATTAAAGGTCATATGTTGGACTATTTCCATCATCTATGAGTGAATGTACAGAAAAATTTAAACTTTATATAAACTGTTCAAATACACTACATACAGAAAAATTTAAACTTTATATAAACTGTTCAAATACACTATAACCAACTTACTAGTAATTACACACAATTAGACAATATAGGTTAATAATTACACAATATTTTGAGTAGTTATTCCACACTCTTCTTCAGGTGTTGCTGGCCTGATATGCACAGTGACAGTATTCACATAGAAGTTGAACTCACACCTTTAGATTCTTGAATATCAAATTTAAGACAAATGCTCTAACCAACTGAGCTATTCTGTCAATGGCAATAGATAGTAGAAATTTGATATATGAGGGTTGGTTCAAATCCTTTTAAGTACTTCAATTATTTTTAATAGATAACACAAAGAGACACAAAAAAGAAAAAAACAATTAATGGTACTGTAGTGTATTCATACATACCAGAAATGGCATACAAATTAAAGAAAACCTGCAGTCAATATAACACTAGAACAGCTTTCCAAAACCATACAACACTTTGAGGAATTCTTTCTTCTACTAAGCCTAAATTGGAAATTCTGAAGAACAAAAACTACATCTATGAAATACCATGTGAATTTGGAAGGAAATATATTGGTAAAACCTGTCACCCTGTTGAACAGTGATTGAAAAAACACAATCTAATGATTTAAAAAAGAAAAAACAGATGTGTCTACCATAACAGAACATGTATGTACTAATGACCTTATTTTTAATTGGGAAAATACAAAAAAAAATGGATAAAGAGGAAAAATTGCATAGAAAAAAATTCAAGGAAACTGCTCATATGACAATGGTAAAATATCCTGTAAGTCAACCCAGTATGGCAAAACACAATGTATGGAATCCTCTAATTAATCTTGCTCCTAAAAAAAATTAAAAAAAGACACTGACATCAGTGTATAAGATTGACCTTTATAGAAACCTGTTCCATTATGATTTATATTTTTACTAAAAGTCTTTTAATGTCTACTGATTCCTAATAATCAATAATTTATCACTGTAGTTTGTTAAGATGAGTCTTCAGGTAGATATTATTTTCCATAGAATATATATGATCAGCGACTACTGGACAGAAATCATCTTAATAAAAAAGATCAGCATGTAAGAATATCATGTTTCTAAGGATTTTAGTAGTGAATATTTGGCATTAAAACACATGCCATGTGTCATTTAGTGATAGAGTGTCAATCTCTGGAATGTGATGTCCGAGTATTGATTTTGATGATGGCACTTTTTAAATTTCTTATCAAGAATCCAGCAATAAAACTATTTGAATATTTATTTATTAAAACATATTTTTGTAGACAAAATCTTACTTATTTTTCCTAAAATGTAAAATCCAAATGCATATAAAGTGCCAAGATTTTTATAAAATGTTGATATCTTCTTAGTTGCTGGACTAATTGAATAGAACACCCAGTTTAAATGTTAAGGAGCATAAAAGTGCTTTCAAACAAAAATTTATGTATTTGTATCCCTTATTTCATTTTTAGATACAAACTATCCTTGATTTTAACAATATTTTAGTTCAAATAGAAAAATATCATTCACAGACTATTAGATAATCTGGGGAAATACTGAAAAGTCAATTTAAGTCTCTTCCCTTCCTTATTAACTATAGATTTACTAAGTTGTTTATTAAGAAATAAGTTTATTTTCAATTTTCCTCATCTGAGAATGTTTAACTTTCTGATAACAACCACAAAATAACAACAACAACAATAACAATAAAATAAAAAAATAAAAAATATAAAATCCATGAGTATTCCCTATTATATTCAGAAATTATTGCAACAAGCTTCAAGGACATATTACCCAATGTTTACTGCTACATATTAATATAGTAAGAAACTGGATAAAGTTATCTTTCAGAAAATATTAAGAAAACCTTACAAATCTCGAAAAGAGACTTTTTTTAACTATTGTAATTATTATTAAATTAATGGTTATTAGATTTTTTTAAATTAATTAAATTTAAAAGTAAAATTTCAAAAAAAAAAAAAAAAACAAGATAGATGGTAAACCATTTAAAGTGATGACAAATGATGTGAAGATTTTAAAATTCAGAGATTTAACAAATCTAATCCGGAAATTTCAACATAAAATGAAGCAGCCTTTATCATAAATCAAACTATTAAGCTGAACTTGGTTGTGACTTAATAATTAGTAGTAAAAATTTCCCATTTAAATTACAAGATCAAATTTCATTATTATTTAACATATGAAAAGACTATATATAAATATCGAATGTGAAATTCAATTTTATATTTGCAGATATTCTACAAAAAGTAATGAAATACATAAAGATGGTATACAAAACTAAAAAAAAACGAAAAATATCTTCTTCTTTTTTAAATATTTACTTATAATAAAATTTTTAAAAAAATCACAAATGTTATAGTAATTATATATTATTGTATTTAAATATGTAATTTACAGCAAATTTCTTTTTACAATAACAAGGAGGAAATTTTTATTCTATTAATGGCATAAGCCATGATAAAACTACTCTATACTTACATTGTGTTTCACTAAACAAATTCTCAAGTATTAAATCCAAACAATACTCAACATCATAAAATAGTAAATTATAAATTATCAACAAATCAGTAGCTTGGAAGATCATAAGAAACTTGAATATCAGAAGTGATAAAATAAGAGCCACAATCCATGAATCTTTCGCTTTGAGTTTTCTATCTCTGCACTAAAACATAGTGGGCAAAACAGCTGTAATTATATATATATATATATATATATATATATATATATATATATATATATATATATATATATATATTATTTATAATTACATAGAAGATTCAAATGTATTCAGAACTCTTTCTCTCTCTTCACCCTTCTACGGATTAATCATCTAACAATTACCCCTCTCCCTCTGAAGAAAGTTAAGAATAGAGATTATACACAATCAGTTTAAACTAAGGATTCTGGAAAATTATGAGAAAAAATAACTCTTATTTTCATAGTATTTAAAATACAATTGTCACAAATACTAATCTTTTAATGTAAATAAAAAAGATATTCAACATTATCATAATTATAAATTACATTATTTTTCTGCATAGTAATAAACCAATAGCTATTCTCATACAGAATCTTAGCTGCAGACTAATAGAAAATTCTCTTAAAGATATAGTAATTGTTATAATAACCATAAATCGTGCAATCAATAAAACACTCAATGGCAGTAGCCCATTGTTTTTATTCATGACTAATATAGTTCATGATAGATATTTTCAGCAAAAACATCTTTTTCAAATTTGAATTTTAAAAAATTATATTTATGAATATAATAGAGGTTAGTAATTCTTAATAGAAATAATCTATAATTTTAATAGAAGTAACATATACAATCACAGAAGTCATCAGATTAATATTATCTAATATATATATATATATATATATATATATATTAGATAATATTATATCTGATATATAGTTAATTATATATATATATATAATCAACTACAGGACAAAAGCCTCTAGATTTACAAAGAAAAAAATTGTGACCAAAAAAGCAATATTGACAATTCTAGACAACAAGAAATTTTGTGACTTTCTTTTATTTATCCTTTACTTAATAAGAGTTATTTATCAATCAATAATTTCAACATAAGTTGTCTTCTAAATAGACACTTTAATAAATTAATATTAGCTTAAAATAATATAAGATTATGATCATGGCCTTTCCATCCTTTAATCACACACACTACATTTTTAACTCTAATTTTCTTTACTATTGTTTTTAGCTCAAACCCTAATATTAAAAAGGCAATAATGGGAACAAACTTAGTTGACAGTCCTTAGTTGTAATCATTTCTTAAGGTAGCAGAATCATTGAATCAGGTCGAAACTGAAGAGAAGAGTTTCAGGTAGGCAAAGATTTTGTGTTAGGAAGCCCTATTTGTGGATCATCCTGTTTATCATCCAAATGGAAAAAACTTACGGAATGTGATATAAACACACAGTCTATCTAGGTTGTGCTCCTTGGCAGATTATTCATTAAAATCAATAAAAATCATAATATTAGCAATAAAAATAGTAAAGCAGGAGGGGAGTGGGATCCATTTTTTATATGTATATGAAACTTTACTTAATACAAATTCCTCAACATCAGAATGAAGAAGAGCTTAAGTCCTTAAGAGCCATGATTTAAGATTAATATAGCTGTTATTAATAAATGTAATAAGCGTACTTATACACAACTATAAAGAAGCTTGTTATTTCTATAAATTAAATATAGCTTAGTGCTTTTGAGAACTTATGGCATTCTCATATTCATAGCAAAATGAACTACAACACAAAAGCACTAAGCATTATTTAATCTATACAAATAATAAGCTTCTCTATAGTTGCATATAAGCACACATTACTTTTACTACATTCTATATAGAAATATAATCACTTAACGTTATTGCATATTGATAAAATTATAGTTGTTATTAGTAAAACTTTTTGAACAAAAAAAAAGTTCAATAGAACCAGTATATAGCTATAAGATTTTTTTTTAAAAAAAGGCAGCTCAATCAGTAAAAGAATAAGGCGTAATTTTGGATTTTCAGTAAAGTCTAATATAATATCTTCAATTCTTGAATTTCTCATTAGATCAATAAAAAATTAATAGTGTTAACGTTCTGCTTTCAGATGGTGCCAAGGCTTTTCAGAGATTTCAAAAAATGTGTTACGAGGTAGTATTATTACAGCAATACCATCAAAACATTAATGCAGTAAGTTGTTATTTAAAAACAGATTTTGCCCAAAAGTTATTAAAAATAAAATATTGTTTCGGTAAATCCAAATAATCTGCTATATCACATTTTTAACAACATGTGAATTGACTATGAAAAATTAAAGCAGTAAAATCATTATAAAGAAACATGAATGAATCCATGCTCAAAACAATGGCATTTAATAGATTACATTATAATTAGGACACAGAATAAAAGTTCATCTTTTGCAAACTCTTATAAGCTCAGTTTGTTGAACAAAACACAGATTAGTATGCTCCAAGATTAAATTATAGATGCATTAAAATGCATATTCCAATCATATTCACAAAAAAAATGTGTCCATTCTTTAGAAGTATTTACAATTCATACTAAATTTCAACATTGTATTAAACATCATTATTACTCATTTAGACTTTCAGGATAGTCATATTATTAAGATGTGGAAGTCTATTAATTAAAGGGTGTGATATAAATACAAAAAAAACATATGTTTTAAGTTAACCAAAATAATAATTTGATTAAAAGAAAATGTGACATTTTCTTGGCAGAATAATAAACTAAGTATGCATCTTCATAATAAATGTAAAAATTTAAAGACATAAATTCAATGACTGACTCCCCAAATGGCTTTCTTAATTAGACTGAAAAAATTTCAGTTAATATAAAAATAATAATAATAAGTACTTTAGGGTTGTGAAAAACCTTGTTAAAAATCACTAAATTAATTTCAATTCTATATACCTAACTATTAGAACTACACTACTGCTACTTCTATAGTTGCTCATATTACTATTACTACTACTACTAGTACTCTTCTCTTCCTCTGCATCACCATCATTATTATTAGTGTTATTATTATTATTAGGGATTAGAATTTTGCTGATGCAATATAATGATCACATGAATATCATTTCTTTACAATAACTCATTTGTTTAATTTTTTAGGTTGGTCAAAGACACATTCTTTATTATGATAATGGTGTTCATATTTCATTTCTAGTCATTCTATTTTTCTTTCAGAACTTCTCATAATGGAAGCAAGATAAAAGTTTAAGTCTTTGGCAAATAATATTGCAGACATTTCAACTAAAAGTTCATTCACTAACAATGTATTGGTTTTTATTGTCTCTAATAAAATCAGAAAGAAACACAAATATTGTTTATTATATTAATATTTTATAAAGAATATTTTGGTTTTGCTCCAATCTAAATTTTAAAATTGGATATTGATTGTAAAATGCTTTAACATTATCCCAATGCAATTTTTAACAAAATTTATTACACTTAGTATTACATAGTTAGTTTATAACTGGAACAAACTGGATGTTTTATATTCATTTACTCATTAGAAGCTATTACCACCTGAATATAATCAACTCCAGAAAAAATAATAATAATAATAATAAAGCTGAATTTTGAAATAACTATAAAAACCAGTGAAAGAATCACAAACATGTCCAAATTTATTTGGAATGAAAAAGTAGTTGATGTATACAAGATATAAATTGTGTTTGTTTTTAGTTAATTTAATGATACTTATGATTAAAAAGATAAATTGTTCTTTTTTTTTTAAGGAAATAAACAGAAAGTGTTTTTGGAAAAAAAAAATATTTCCTTTCAAAAACATAAGTTAATGAAAAAGGATAAGAAGAAAATAAAAACAATAAAGTAGTCAAGCATTTATGGTCGAGAGGTCAGCAACAGCTGCTTTACAAGTAGTTGTCCCAGGTTAGTGGGTTTGCTTCCTGGCTGATGTTATGACACATGGGGAAAAAAACAATAAAGTACTTCTATTGTTGTTATATCTTTTGTATATTTTTGATATGTTAATAACATATATAGTATTATTTATTATATATTTGAACTAATGCTTATACACCTGGATCTCGTTTTACGCGATAGATAGGTTCCTCAGAAAACAAGCACAAACGAAATCGCGCAAAAATAGACGTAACTTACATTGAAAAGGGGGGGGTGCGGTCTGTGATTTTTCAAAATTCACGTAAAAGCAAAGCACCAACGTAAAATTACTTTAAAATTCGCGCAAAAAATATATAAGGAAATAAAATATGACTAATAAAAATTTCAAATTTGAAAAAAATTGATACAAGACAAACTTTTGTTAACTATAATATTTAATTTTATTCAAAATAATATATTTTTATGCACAATTTACAGTACAGTAATTGTACATTTTTTATACACGTTTTAATTATTATAGCTATTTGCTGAAAGACACGTTCGTTTGCAAACAACTAGCGCCAACTTCACACTCATGTTGTCACCGGTGACAACGTAATTAGTAATTAATCTTTGAGACGATGATTTTATTAATTGTTTATGAAACTAACAACTAAAAATTAAATTCTTATTTTTGTCTTTAATTTTCAATTTGGGTTAAAAATCAAATTTCACATTAATTTCAAGTCGCAGTAAGTAATTTTTAAATTGTTAATTACAATTAAAAATCAGATTTTAATTTTTAATTGTCAAATTTAATTATGCCCACTGCTATTACTGACCTTTTAAAAATAAACTTGTGGACACTAAATGATTAATAATTGATTACGTTCTTTTTTAAAAAGCAAAAACAGAATGTGATTTAAAATGCAAAATTAACACGTACAATGTTTGAACAAATTTACATTATAATCTTGTAAAATTTAATGTATGTATACATAAAATGTGGAAATTATGATTTTAATTTCATTATTGCATAAAATCTTACTATTATAAAGCACTGAAAATATTGAAATTACTAAGATGAAGGTCGAATTCCAATAATGTGCTATTACTTTCAATATGACATAAGTGCGCGAAATTTATTATTTAAAGTAATAGCGCATTATCGGAGTTCATACACATTGGGTCTCTTTTTACTTGGACTTATTTAACACACTGCCGGTGAAACACGAATCACGTAACTTCAAAATCGTGTTAAATAAGTCCGCGTAAAAAGAGACCCAGGTGTATTTACTTAAAGCACTTGAACAATAATAATTTTCATGTTTTAATTTCAAAATGTTTTTTCTTCTTTTTTTTTTTGTATTCAGAAATTTTCGCAAATTATTGTTTGGAATTTTATTTTTTAATTTATAAAAACTGAATAAGTTTTAATAAGAAAAAGTGTGGTTACCAAAAAAACTTTTACACTTAAATTTATTGATGTATATCACAAGCTAATCGTTATATTTATGTGACATCTTATGATGTTATTCTTTTAATTTCTGTGATAAACTTTTCAAATACAGAACATACATTTTCACTTTTGTTTATACTTTTATTAGTTGGATGTCTATTTTGGAGTAATACCTTAGGCAATTATACACTATTACTTTCATACTATTATGAGATTACTTAATTTTCATTACTGGTACACTTAAATTCTATTTATTTGCAGTAGCTTCTTGTTTCTTCATATATTTTTCCATCAAATATTAGAAGAGAAATTGTCTCACAAAAAATGGGTAATAAATTATTAAGCAAATCAGACTTGCTAATAACTCAACATATAAAATCACTACCTGGGAGTCAACTCAAACCAAGATCTTCTTTTTGAATGTTCAAAAGCCTATAATTAAAAAGTTGTTGCATAAAAATAAAATGCTCACAAGATTCCAAATAAATTTATTTTTTCTTATCTAACTATAAAGCCGGATGAATTTTATATTCCTAGATGTTAGAGTCTCATCACAAGAATCAAAGTGGTCCATGAATGTCATCTACTTCATAAAAATCAATCACTTATCTTTGTAAATGTAAAAAAAAAAAAATCAAACTATAGATTACATAGTTAAGCAGTGACAGATTTGTGGTTCCAATAGCAGAAAGGAAGGTCTTCATAAAGCCTCTAGTGTCTATCCCTTAGTTGGAAGTACTATAAATTTCTTTTACGCTATCTTGTTAATAGCTAATGTATCTAAATCCGTATGCTAAATAAATAAATAAACGTAAAATTATTTTTAAATATTAGAGTAAAAATAGTTATACCCTTGCATTTATATAAACATAACACATATGTATATAAATTCATATACATATGTATTTTCATCAATTTAAATTTTTTGATCATTTTTTCACCAATAATATTTTCCAAATTTAATTATTGAAAAAAAAAAAAAAAGAGGCAACTGTCAACTATAATTACTGTTCTACATCTTATCTTTAACTGATCTATGTTTAAAATATAGCTTTTCCATATTAAATCTTTATATTGACTGTTTTACATTAAATGTTTTGTTTTATTTAAAATAAAATAAAAACACTTTCTGCGCAAAAAAAATGTGTTTGCATGCATTAAAAAAAAATAACTGCTTAAATAGTTCCACTTTAAATAATTTCTCTTATCTTGCAAATCAATTTCCTTTATAAATTGTATTTCAGATGCCAATCATTTCAGACTGCTCCAGATAATAGCAGATTTATCTGTCAGTATTTATGGTCAAACTTATTAGCAAGAATCATTTTAAAATACTGCTTCCAGACATTAAACTACAATCGACAGATATTTTTTAAAAATAACATTTGATAATAATCACTAAATTTTAAGATTACTGGTAAAAGCAATTCTCTTTGATTAAAAAAAGGAATAAGACGTAATATTTATATAATAATTTTATCGTAAAATCCAAAAATATATTTTCTAAATAGACTCATAACTTTTTTTTAAGTGCATAAATATCTATATATGTGAGTATCCCTTATCTAAATGCAAGCCTTTAACTACATAATAGTTCTTTCACTAATAATTGCTTCTGTATGAAAAATATATTATTAAAATAATAATTTTTTTTTTTAAAAATCAATAGAAAAAAATTGGGGCAACTAATAACTTCTTTTTCTCACATTATTTACAATATTAGTCATGAAAGAGCTTAACTCATCTAAAATATTGTGATAGGAATTAAAATGTTTGTTTTAGTATTTTGGAAATAAAATATTAGGTTACAAACTTCTTTCTTCAAAATATCCTCTATTGTATTCGAAGAAACTTTATTGAATTTAAACGCTTTAAAATTCAGTGCATCGTGAATAAAAATAAATGCAGATAGTTTTCCTATAACACAATATTTATTAATTGTTACATTTTTTTTTCTTCATATGTCATAGCATCGGCCAGGGCGCGAACCCACAACCGTCTGCAACCAACTACTTGCTTGGATGGCGGCTGCGATACCTCTCGGCTAACAATGCAAGACTAATTGTTAAATTTTCATTTACCATTGTCAATCTCCTTCCACTCACAACTTTGGCGCCATCCATTTCAGATAAATACAATAATGAATATTACTAATCATTATCGAAACTAGATATTATCTCTAGCACAGATATAAATAAACTTTAAACCACAGTTAAAGATTAATATGTTTTTTATTTATTTTACACACACGTAGTTATTAACCTTTCTCTTTCCCATATGTAAATATCTTATGGATATAATAAACACCTCCACACTTCGCCATTCTTTTTAAATTCACTTAAATAAAAATATAATAAAAGACAAATGAGCCCCAAAATGCATTTCATGCTGAACCAGCACTCATCAGTTAGCCCAGGTCACTATCTCTCATATATGTGTGTGTAAAATAAATAAATAATCAGATTTATTAATCTTTAACTGAGGTTTAAAGTTTATATCTGTGCTAGAGATAATCTCTAGTTGGCGTCAAAGTTGTGAGTGGAGGGAGTTTGACAATGGTAAATGAAAATGTAACAATTTACTCTAGATAAATACTTTTCATATAATAAAAATATATGAGAGATAGTGACCTGGGCCAACTGATGAATGCTGGTTCAGCACGAAATGCATCTTTGTCTTTTATTATATCTTTATTTAAGTGAATTTAAAAATAGGGAATATTATATCTATAATATTAATTAAAAAATTTAATAAAAATTGATTTTTTTTTTAAGTTTATGGGGGAACGAAATACTATTTAGAAATTATGATAACTGCATAATAATAAGAAGAATCAGTTAATTTCTTTAGCTTACCTAGTAACAAAACCAGAGTCTAATTTAATAACCAATTGTTATCTCTAGGAAGCTTGTGTAATCACTGTCAAGATAGTAGAGCATTTAAATACTCATCTGAAAACCTGTTTCTGTTTTTGGAATTTTTCAAAATTTTATTATGAAAAGTAAAATGAGTTAAAGGTGTTTGCTAAATATATAAATGTATAACTTCCAGCTTTGAATCCCGAGCTCAATGAAGCAGGAAAAGATCAAATATTAATTAGTGGATGGAGATTTAAATGCACTACCATTTGATAATCAGTGATTACTCAATGACGTTACTCCAGAAAGCTGGACTTTCTTTAACAACCTCAAAAGAATCATTATATATATATATTTTTTTTTTTTAAATCCAATAATATATATATAGTCCTAGGAGAAATAACTCTTGAAATTAAATAAAGAAAGAAACATTATTTTGAGTTTAATATTTAAGTTGAAAGAAACATTATTTTGGAAGTATATTTTAATAAAAACTACAAAATAGATATTTTTTTTCCTTCTTAATCTTTTAAAAGTTTCTTGTAAAAGAAATGATAAAGATTTGTGTAAACTAGTGTCCCACGATACACTAGTTCCAAATCGTTTTCTCCACACTTCTTTACCTTTTCCTTTTCTCTTCACACTCAGTCTGACATATTTCTAAAATTTGCAGAAACCAGAGCAGAAGTATAAATGCAAGTTCAGGAATGCTTATCAGGTATGGTTGCCCACAGATAGTGTTGTGATCTGATTAGCAGAATTGGGGTGTGTTTGAAATTTTCAGTTTTTATTCTTGCATTTGATACAAAGTATGGTGATATTTATTAGTTTATGTAAAGTAAAATACCATACCCATTGGAGTTGAGATATCAATTTCAATGACTTTTTATTTTATTTTATAGTTTGTGCAAGAACAGTCATTTGAACAACCCAAGATTAACTTGAGATTCTCTAGGATAATCATGACTAGATATCTATTTAATAATTTTTATTGGATGGTTAGCTATCTGAAAGAAAAAAAAACAATATTCTGCTTTACACCTGAAAAATTCACATTAGGTATATGGACATGACATAAACACTTTTTAAAAAGTTATTAGTGCAAAGTTGTGAAATGATTTTTTTTTCTTATAACTATGATATCTATATATTAGCTAATTTTTCTATCTACTTTTTGTTTAAACAGAAAAATGTTTATTTTAAAGATACACTTTATTTTCTTACCGTATTAAAATAATTTGAAAATAATAACATGTAGTTGTTTTTCTTTTTTTTTTTTAAAAAAAAAAAAACGTTACGGAAGGGGGTGGGGACTACTTTGAATATTAATGTTATATTCGAATACAAATATATATTATAACTTGGAGCTTAGAAGTAATTACAGGGGATTTGAGCACACACTTTCGACCTATATAGCATAATAAAAAATATGTCATATCAATTTTTCCAAATATTTTTTTGATAGGCACACTAAATAAATAAATATAAACATACAAATATATAAATTGGGGGGGGGGGCACAAAAGCGATTACATAAATTATATTGAATTGCTTGTATTTTATCAAATATATTTGTGTATTATGAAAGAAATAACTATAATATTTGTCTTGTCAATTTTGATTTCTATATACCTTCAGATTTACAATAGTAATTTATTTATAATAAAAGGGAATGAAGTAAGTTTAATGACAAGTTAGAGCATAAAATATTAACTAAAGTAAATAATATGTATGACAACAGCATAATACAAAGAAAATCTTTTAATAAAAATATTCAGCAAATTTAATATATGGTTACAAAATTAGAAATAATATGTAAAAATAAAATAAATATAGCCAATAACATAAAAATTTATAAAAAAAATATAATATGAATATGAAAAAGGTATTGGAGCCAATATGAAACTGGCCTAAAAAATATTATTTTAAGACTCAAGTAAATAAATTGCAGAAGAATTGAACATGTTGCCAAAAAAGTGAATGATATGTAAATAAATCAAATATCTTTTGATAAAACACGGCATTTCTGCATTTTATCTTTAGAGAGCCATTAATAAAATGACTAATTAATTTCTTTCCAAGTGTTAATAGTGTAATTTCTGTTAACTCTACTGACACTCCATCTCCCATTAACAATAATTTTATCAAAACTGTAATAATTCTCAAAAGTAAACACACTACTCTCTCACATTATTTATTTCTAAATCAAATTAACTATTAGCAAACTTATGAAATTGAAAATAATAATAGTATATCAAACAATAGACAATCTTACTTATTATGTAGTAACAAATACATTATAAAAAAGTACAGATATTGGAACCAGTTATTAAGCAATGCTCAGATCCCACATGAACAACAAGTGTAGGCCATCAAAGGATCTGTCCATTCCTATATTTATTAACCAAAACTAACTCCCCCAATACCATCCTAACCTTGACATTGATCCACTGAGATATTAAATGTGTGTATATTTTTTATATATTAAATTTGTGTACACATTTTTGACTTATATTAAATTTGTGTGTGTATTTTTCTTGTGAATATATTAACTATATATGTAATAATTTTGTTAGAATGGTGAGTGTAGGAACAATGTATCAGACTATTAAAGTTAATAGAACCTTGGTGTAACGTTATGTAGTAGTAAGGCATTTTAACTTTTTTAACGAATATGATAATTCAAATAATAAAAGGAATGATCTCAAATGATGATAAACACAATTAATTTTGAATCCTTGATAATGATCAAATCATGCTCTGCAATATTGTATTTGTTAATGATCATGTTCTTTCCAGAGTACTGATTATATTGCCTGACATACAATGTCATAAACAGGTCTAATATGTTATAGATAACTTTTATTTATTGAGATCTGTGATATAGGTTTAATACTGAGTGTCACCTCTTGCCTAAATTGCTATCCTATAGACCTGTATTTGAATTTTTCCATATTTCATTATTTTTGCCTATTTTATTATTCTTGCTCATAAAACAGATTCTAAATATAATATTGTACAAACTAACCACACTTATTTAACTTATTGCACTAATAAACATTATTTAATATGAGAACAAATTCACGTGCTAATATGGTAGATTTAAAATCAATATCTTACTTACTAAAGATAGAAAATAAATAGTTAGGAAATATCATAGTCTACAATGGTCAAAATATACTTGGGAAGAGATAAGGAATTAGTATATTAATCACGAACTCTTTATATGACTACTATTATTTTACCATTTTTAAGGTTACTCTTATTCTTCATTTCTAAATATGGTATTATATTCTAAAAAATAAACTGTCTTAATATCAACTAGATGATTGCCTTGCTTCACATATCTTTAAATTTTATATATATATGATTAGAATTCATCTCATCCACATAAAAATTATATTACCCCCCTGGTTTTACACAATTTCAAAACAGGCTGGAGAAGATTATGAATTTATCTTTAACATAAAAAGGTAAAAAGAAAAAAAATAATATTTAAAATTAAAAAAAAAAAAAGTGTACATGAACATTAATGTCCAAGTAGCTATTTAGAAAAAGAATTCAACTAAAAATTCTTCTCAGGAATCAATAAGTTGTATTTCTAGCTTTTGAAGATGTCACTTAAATTATGGTTTAAAATATCATCATGCTTTTAAAATTTGATCAGATTAGTTGAAAACTGGTTAATTTGAGATTATTTTATCAGCTTTAAGACAGGAAACATGATATGTCTTGTTTTATGCTAAGCAAAAAGAGCCACTCTTCTAGAGGTGTTCTAAGGATAAAAATGATGACAAATGCATCTTTTGATCAGTATATTATTAAAAATTTCTTATAATAATAGCTAGTTCTGTTGACTTCAGTTGTACTTGGAGAATTTCTTGTGGGAAACAGTGGGTATGTATTGCTTAAATCTTTCCTTTTCCATCCAACTTTTTCTTACTAGTATGGAGTTAGTTTAGAAAAAATGTTGAACATTTCTTCTGTCCTGATTTAAGGAAAATGAATAAGAATTGATAGTGTTTTCATTTGCACTGCTCTTTATAACTTCCTTAAATACTGCTTCTTATGTTTAGCAAAAATATTTTCTATAATTTAAATGTTAATTCATCATCCTTCCTAGTATGTCTTTCAACAACATATGTGAAGCTTTTATTCTATTGTTTAGATATTAATTAAATATTGTTACTTATAAAAGAAATGTTAATTTGCTAATTAATGCCTTTCAATATTTTAAACTTTACACATCGTTATCAATTTCAATGATTACTACTCTGCTATAGGAATATCTCTCCTAGTTTAATTCAGTTTCTCCAATCCATATTCTCTCTTCTTCAAATCACAGAAGCAAATTTCCTTATTTCAATTCTTCATTTCACTTGTGGTCTCTTATAAATCTTGTACAAGTTCTTTGTCTCTAACTTAAAACTTTGACTATCAATCAATGATTATTTCCATTAGTAAAATATTCATTGTATTTGCATTTCAATCTTTCAATTCTTTCATCGATGACACTGATACCTATTTTTATTTCATCCATATATTTTGTTTTTAATCTCTTCAGGTTATTGTTCAAGTATATCTTTTGATACTTTATTAAGTCAGCTGGCATCTCTATATTGCTCTTCTATTAAGCTTCAATGTTTCATATCCATAAGCAAAAATTGCTAGAACAAATATAATTTTAAAAAACCCTTCATTTTCAAATACATAGCAATATGTCCTTTTAATATTATTTCAGTCAAAAGCATTTTGTCCAAATTTCAATATAGGATTAATAACATGCATTATGTTTTCATTTGCATTAGTGATCTACCAAAATTTTGCAAATATTAATTTCTAATTTATGATTTTAACTCTTTATTTTCTTTTTCTAAAAAAAAATCCTTGAACCATTCGATTTTTTTAGCATTTATCTTTAGTCATACTTTTTTACTTTTATCTGATAATTCTTCCAAGAATTCCTGAGATTCTACTATATCATCTATAAAATCTAGATGATTAAAAAAATTTCTCTACACTTTTGCTCTTTAGCTTCCCCTTTCAATAACTTCATATAAAATGACTGTAAAAGTTTTGAGGATATGGAATCCTAATCTATACCTGCATTTCAATGTTAATCTGTTTAGGACAATCATATAATTCAATTGTTGCAGTTGAATTTTAATAAATATTATTCAGAGTATGACAATATTTCAGATCGATATTTTGATGTAGCCAAAACTGAGAATGTTTATACAATAAAATGCCTTTTCATAATGACAAATCAGCACCATACTGGTAATTGATACTCATTTCTTCTTCACAATATACAGACAAATTGTAATTATTTTGATAAACATTTTGTGCAGCACTGACGAAAAATTGATAAATTCATAATTTATTACATCTTCTTTATCACCATACTTAATTTTTAATATTATTATTGCATCCTTCCAATCATCTAATATATCTTCATCAGATATTGTAATATAGCTTTGCCAATGATTTTTCAATTTTTTCACAAGCCTTCTAAAATATCAAAGACAACTTTATCATTTCTTGGAACTTTTCTCTTCATATGTTGAATTGCATTTAAAATACTAATTCAGAAGATAAAGTAATTATAGGAAATACTTTGAGGGTTTTTTCCCCCTTTATTAATGTAGAGAATTCTTTCTTCTTATTGCTAAAACAATTAACATCTCACTTTACAATTTTAAGATTTATTTTCCTCCAGAGTTTCCTTACCAAATCATAATTATATTTTCTTATATTATTCATTTAAACATTTTAATAATTTTTCTTTTCTTCATACATTGTCTTGTCACAGTAGAAAACTTGATAGAAATTAACTATTCTTTGTACTTCCCTTTCTTGCAGTTCTTGATAGGATATCAGTTATCTTCTTATTGATTTCACTGTAATCTGAACCATTTTCAAATTCTATTTATATTTTAGAACAATTCTAAACTTCTAATTTAAATTCATTGGATGATTCTGAAAATTAATTATAACAACTGTTAATGTTGTCTTTCCTAATAAGTTCTGTTTCTTTAATTTGCAGTAACATGTATCATATATCTTACTAATCAATGATCATTTCATATATTGAATATCATAATCTTGAAATAATTATATTTTCTATTAGTCAAATAAAAATCCAATTATGATATAACTTTTGCCATTGCCATTTAACTTTTTCCTCAAAAAAAAAAAAAAAAAATTGTAATCCAAAGATTTTTTTTTCTGCAAACTCCATAAATCTATTTCCTTTCACATTTCTATCCCTCTAATTAAATTTACTCACAGAACTTTCATCTTTCAATAGTTTATCAATTCTAGCATTAAATTCTCCTATAACATTTTTAAAACTGCCAGCTATACAGTAAAGTACATCTTTTAAAATTAATTGTCTCATTTTTTATTCTAACTACTCAATCCAACAATGTCCCATTTAATATAAGTGAATTCTTCTGACAATAGTTGCAATTTTCCTTCACTTAAAATTCAAAAGTACTTAGTTTCTCAATCAAGAGTTTAGCACCAATCACTGCTTTCTGGAAACTTTTCAGTCTCTAAGGAAAAACACTATAATCAACCTTTCTTTAACCAAAAAATAAAATAAAATAAAAGTAAAGCATCATTCACATACACACTCATTCTGCTTTCAAGTAAACTCAACTGATATCTGTGATCATACAACTAAAAAGAAAAACTATGATGTTTCTTGATTTTAAACTCAGATACAAAAAGACAGAAATACTCGCCATGTGTGTTGGTTAGAAAACCAATGATTTTCACTTATTATATGTGTATTCCCATAGTAGATACAGCTGTACTCACATATGGAATGGACATAAGTCAATTGCCCTAATTAGTTCCTTTAAATCTTCAAAGAGATGTCAAATGGTCTTATTTCAATTAGCATCAAACATCTTTTTACAACCACTTAACATATATTGTTGCATATTGTAACTATTCAGATTAACTGTTGATCAAAGTATTATAAAAAAAAACAAAGAAGTTTGTTGATCTTGTTAGTTTTCTTTTCACTTGGTCCATGGATAATGGAAATCTTGAAATACAAAGAACTAGATAACAATGGTAGCCTAATGCCTTGAAATAATATTGTTTAATGCTAATTGTAGCTTCAAATTTTTAAATATGTTGTGATCAATCTCAAAAAAATATAACTAGGTAAATGAGTAAATAGATTTTAGAAATAGTTAAGTGTATCATAAAAGATCATTTGAATAAAATCAACATTACTATTAAGTATTACACACTTCAATTTCTGTTATTGCAATCACCATAGCAATAACTATTACAAAATTAAATGTTTTATGTTTCATATATGTTGTTCATAAATTAGTTATATAAAAAATTATTTATACCCATTAAAGGATATTAGATTTATAATAGAAATTCTTTATTTTGATTTAAAAATGAAAAATAATATCGAACTTGCATTTCATTTCCACTGTATCCAATTCTTTTAAAATCTTCATTTCACTTACTTTGCAAGCAAAATTTTCTTGAACAAATTGTTCATCATCAAGTTAAATTCAAGTGATTTCCAACAGTTATACAATAAAAATAATATCATCAAGAGTATATTATAAATAGAATGGAGAGACTGCAATTTGAGTTCTTATCATTTGTCATTGCATAGAACAGATGTTTTTTCTCTGTCTTTAAAAAAATTATTAATTTTTTTTGTTTAAGTGGTGAATTAATAAAATTATGGAAAAATAAAAATTTCAACTATCTGCCCATTCAGTGGGTCAGCTAGCTGATGAAATTCCAGGGAAAATGACAAAAATGTGGAAGAAAGAAAAATCTATCAAAATGCATTGTATTGCAGGTCAGCTATAGAAATATATTCTATGGTTAAAGAAAAATCCAGAGTTACATTAATTTATTTATGATGGATATAAACCACATTAGGTTTCTATGGATATCATATTTCAGATCAAGAAATTCTACAGGATCGATTAACTCAACTTATGTGTGATAAGTGATTTAAACTTCACTTTTGTGAGTAAAAAAAAGGGGAACTACTATTGATTCTTCACTTGATTATAAGTGGATTGTGCCATTAAAGGAATTCTTTTTGCATATTATTGTCAATGAAAAAGAAAAATTAAAGCCAGTGATGTGTAGTTATGCATCTGTTGTTTTTGAAAGCTGGATATTTATATACTTAACAGAAAACATTGGAAACTAAATGTGACAGGAATTGAAATCGAATCTGTGTTAGTTATCACACATACTTCTCTTCTCTCCTTAAAGGAAAATCATCTCTACACCTTAGGATTGCAAATAATGAACTGGAAGCTACAATGGATCAGTTGATAGTGAGTGAAAATAGACAGACTTTCACTTATATATGATTTCTATGCATATATTTTTTTGTTAAATGAAAGGGAGTATTTACATTTTACTGTAAAAACACAGGTAAATAGTATATACAGATATTATAGAATTCATGCTATAAAAGGGTCAGAGAGATTCATTTAGTTACTATTAAGGCTCTTATCTGATGACATAAGTTAATATGACCTGATGAGATCAAACATTTAATTTTTTGTATGTTCAAAATTTAATTTAAGTATATAAATAGAAAAGGGTTTAAATATTTTTTTTTTGCTTGTTTAATTATTCAGAGATTACATTAATGAAGAAATAGAAATCAATTTTTATTTGATCACAGTTTTTTTCCATTATCTATCATATTTAAAACCTCAGGAAGATATTAAAACCCTCCCTTTCAATTTTATATATGTCATTATTGTCTTCCAGTGCATTTTGGAGTTCCACAGATATACATTTTATTATTTTTATGATTTTAGTCTATTACAAATGTCAATTGATATTTTGTTATATTTTATTATTGTTATCATTTTTTTATAAACTAATAAATTTAGAGTTGATTAAAAATCTGATCAATCTGTTTAATTTTATTTTATTTGAGTGTGCAAGATAATTTTGGTAATTAAAATTTGACCCAAGATCAAACCCACCATGGTAAGTGAACTAAAATTAAATATAAGCATATTTTATACATCTTTTTTTTAAAAATCCAATTACAAATAAATTTTAGATTTATTACTGCACTTAAATATTTGCTTACTTATCTAAATAGTACTGGTAGAAATAATTTCATTAGCTAAAAGTTGTTAATCTATTTGCTTATCTTGTCTGGTTATAAAAATCATAATAAATTGTATTCTGTCATTACTCAGAATGTTCTTTGAAGTGGAGATCATAAATTTCATTAACTGGCCTAACCAAATATTATCTTTGGCTTGGATAACTGCCAATTATTGTTGTATATAGCTTAATTGTTACAAAGTTCATTTTATATTCAATTGACTGGAGATTAAATATCAGTCATGGTAATACAGTAAATATGCAATGGAAACCTAGGGTATATTTTATGTAATGTGATTGGGTACTGTAAAATGTGAAATTACCCAATGGAATTTATTGATAATAAATTCTTGTACAGTGTTCCATTTTAGAATATAACTGAAGCGATAATTGCATATTAATCTACTGTAGGGTATAAATGAAATGTTTATATTATATTTAACGTTTTATTAAAATAGATATAAAAATTGAGTAAAGGTTTATTTTATTTAAACATTATAAATAGTATGTAGATTTATAAAATGTTTTCAAAATGTAATTATAGTGATTTAGAAACTATTTTATTTAAAATAAAACAGAATGTCATTAAATATTAAAACAAATTTGAATTACTGTAAGTAATATTAAATCCATAAATTATGTCAGAATTTAGTTAGTTATTGATTTGAATGGAGTTTCATTCAATTATTCATTAAATAGATATCTCAAGCATACATCATTGTTTAGAGCAATGATATGTGATTTCACTGCTTACTGCAGTTTGCTTTGGAATCATGAATAAATTTGTTGATATCTGGAATGATGATCTAGTTTGCTATATTTCATTTTAAATACTATCTGGATAAATTATATTTTGATAAGGATTAATATTAGTATTTTATGATAGTGTAGTGGACAATATAAATAGTTATGCATGGGAAATAATGTTATTGCCTAGTGTGATCGATAACAGCTAGATAATTTTACACAGGTTGTAATACAGTTACTATTTATTAAAGCATGTTTTTTTTTTTTTTTGCTCTGTAATAAAGAATATAAATCTTGAGGGCATTTCCTTATGGCAAAGGTTAATTGAACAAATGTAGAAAGGTAGCTAGATAAAAAAAAATCCATTATTGTTGTGACAACATAGCTATCCAATGCTAGTCGATGATGACCATGTACAAGGGGCCATTATTACAAAATGCCAAATCAACTTTAGGGCTGTTATAAAGTGGTGTTCCACATTTAGTTAAGATATATATTATTATGAATGATGTTTCAATTTTTAAAACATAGTAAAGTTTATTATATTATTATCCCATATTATAATCAATAGTCCATTACATAATAGTGATCAATGATCAGGCTAAGTTTTGTTCAGATTAGACTGATCATCTCCCCAGCATCACCATTTGTAGCACGTTATATATATATATATATATATATATATTGTAACCGGATGTTAATTTAAATCTATGGTAATAACAATAAAAATAATAAATATAATGGTAATTAAGATTATTTTAACTTCTTAATATATATTTATTTGGGAGCATACATTTTACATTATTTAATGGAAAAACCATTTATTTTATTTTTTTTAATTTTTTTCATGATCAGGTGAAACAATAATAAAATTATTATTTCATATTTTAACTTCATTTTATTTCTCTTATTTAATTAATCTATCTGCTTTGTAACCCAATTCGTGGCTGTCGCAATATATATATACACACACACACAAAGTAAACATAAAACATGAATTGCACGTATGTCTATGAAAAAGACAATTGAAAACAAAGAAGCTCTATAATGAGACTGTTTTGTTTGGAGAGAAATACAGAAGGTATTTCAATATAAAAGAGGTTTTATATAATATTCAAAACCTTATCTTAACAAAAAAAACCTTGAACCAATTTAGTAAATTAGTTTCAACTTTTGAAAAAAAAAATGGAACACTTTATTTTAATAGATAAAACAAGTTGTATTTATAAAACTAAATAATTTTTTAATGTTTATAAAAACGTGTGTTTATAAATTAAACACTTTGTTTTATAACTTATAATAGATCTGCAAAATTAAATTTTTAACAAAGTTTGACTTCTACTTTTAGTTGAACAATAAAGTTGACTAAATTTTTTAGATAGAAATTTTTACATTCTATATAAATTGCTATGTACTTTTACATAAATAGAAAGTTGCATGACTATATGTATTAGTATGCATATATACTATTAACACTTTTATATTATACACACATACATAATCTCTTATTTAAAAAAAAAATCAACCAAAAATTGTGAACTGTATTTTCATTATATTAAAATATTTTTTTAAAAACTTATTTTTGGAGTAAATTTTATTAAATTTATGTTTATCATAAAACTTTTTTACCTCCCAGAAATCCGCATTATGAACTTTTAATAATAGGGTTAAATATATGTTATTCCAAAAATTCATTATTTCAATTTATAATGTGGCCTTTTCCTTAATGAAACAAAATTTTAAAAATACAATTTTTAAAGAAAAAATAAAAATAATAATAATAATAATTTAATCAGAAAATTTAAAGAGATTTAAAATAATGGTCTCATATCAAAAAAAAGCAAATCAAAATGTAAATTGAAACAACAAAAAATAGTCTAATACATCTAGGGTAATATTGATTTGAGATTAATTTCTCCTAAAATGTAAGATATCATTGAGCAATAAAACATATCTCAAACTTAGCTGTTTACCATTAAAGTAAGTTCTAGCAATATGAGATCAGACAAATGGCTATGTTAATAATTTCAACATGACTTTTTATCTTCTAGAATAAAATATATTAACAGCAATTCAAATAGACTTAAAAACATTAGTACATTCTCCATTTAAGAGATTTTGCCATAAATTTGGTAACCATCATGGTTACAATATAAAAACAAAAAAATGTCAGCTCTCATACTTTTTATTTAATTAACAATAAATTCAAATTTCTTTAGATGTTATGTAATTTGATAATTGTAGCGTATCTAAAAAAAATATTGGTTTCATTGTTATTTTAAATCACCTATTTATAATTTTAAAAACTGATGATTATATAATATAATTATATTGTACTATGGATATCACCCTAATATTTAAAAAGAACAATTTAAGTTATGGATAAGAAATTAATATAGTAAATAATTATTCGCTACGGCAGCACTGAATATTTTTGAAGCCATTTTAACACTTTACAATAACGTTGCAACACAGAACTTGATTGTTATATATTCATTTCAATCTAATAAAATAATAAGTATTGAGAAACAATTAATCCATATAAACTGGCAGAATGACATCTGATTTAAATAGATTCAAACATGTAGAAAGGCATATTAGAATAAAGAACAAATCAGGAAGCTGTGGCATAATAGATTCTTATTCTCAATTTGTATTTCAGATTGAGATTTTAATGAGCTGAAATGTAAAAAATTATACTTCACTGTAGTAGAAGTAATTTTGGATATTAATTAAAACTATTTAACAATGTTTTAATATTAAAAACATTTGGGAAAAAATAAATAATCGAATGACTTTATTATTCTGGTGATCATAAAAATTTTAAGAATCGAAAGTGACAGATACAGAACCTTTTAGATGACAAAAGGCTGACATTCTATACTATATTAAACAAGAATCTCAGCCTCAGGGTGGCCTTTGAGCATTCCATCATCAGATTTTCAATTGGATGGACGGTTGAAGAGTTGAAGTGTGAAGTAGATTTGAAGCCTGTCCATTAAAGTATGAAGTTTGGCTATCTTAATATATATCTGAGCACTTGTAGCATATATGTGTAGAGATGGTAATCTGGACCAACTGATGATTGCTGGTTTAGCATGAAATACATATATTGGTGATTATTTATCTTTTCAACATATATGTGCTGAAGTGTATCAGTGTTATGAGATAGTGTGGAGAGTGGTAAGTCGTGTGACATTCTGTGCTCATATACCCTATATAATACAGGACTGGAAAAAAATATATCACTATAAAAGATAATGGATGATTTCTTTTCAGAGAAGACCTATATTTTTTTTTAAGTGTCATAGCATCGGCCGGGACGCGAACCCGCAACCCGGGCAACTGCCTGTAAGTGCAAGGCAGTCGCCCGGGTTGCGGGTTCGCGCTGACCTCTCGACCACCAATGCAAGACAAGACCTATATTTTAATGCTTGATTTGTTTGTATGTGTGTGCGTATATAGAGAAATGTGGATTATCTTATATACATAACATAAACTTATATAAACATAAAGAAACTTTAAAAACTCGCACTATTAAAAAAAAAAATAATAATAAAATCATTATTTTTTTAATAACTAAATATATATTGGCCTTATTTCTTGATTCAAAATTTGCTCTGTAAATCAACTGAAACAATTTCTACAGTAATAAAGAGTTAAACTACATTAAAATATGATTAAGTGATTGATATTTTTTCTTTCTAAAAAAAATTTTTTTAACAGATTAAATGTAATTTAATGATAGTAGACGCAATTTGAATAACACAATATCATCAAAGTGAAAGGATGGACATTAAAATTTTTGTAAAATAAAAATAATAATTATCCATTAAAACAATATAATCAATAATTCAAAAATGCTTTCTCCTGAAATAATTAAAACTTTTTTTAAAGTATTTATATATAATCGGCAATAAAAAAATACTTTGTAGAATATAAGTAAAAATGTCAATATAGTTAAAGTATCATTAAGAACGAAAATCCATTAAATATAAGAAATTAAGACATAAAACAGTTTAAAAGTATGCTACCTAAACATAAAATACATTACTGATGTTTGTTTGTTTTTTGACCCTAGTATTAATTTGCAAAAAAAAAAAAAAACTGCTAATGAACATTTTACAAATTCATCTTAGTAAGAAAAAATATAATTTTAAATACTAAATAATTCATTTTATGAAACATAAAATATTTGAAATACAAGTATATTTCATATATATTGTGCCATTACAATTTAGTCATTAGCTAAATTTGTAGTAATGTGCATGAGAGAATATGAACAAAAATCATCATCACATTTTATATAGTAAATGAAGCTGTAGGGCATCAAAGTTCAAACCCTACAAGATCCAGTTTTAAAAGTTTAAGACAGAAAGAGAGTGGTCAACAATTATATTCTTTATTTGTTTGTGTGTTGATAGAAAGGTAATACACACATTTAAACTATTCAATATTTAATTTTTCTGTTAAAAAGCAAAGTTATAACGCATATGTATAGGCAGTGTGTGTTATAAAAGCTATTAATTAGCCACTTTTAAATTTCAGATATTAAACTTTCTTTAAAACTAACCTATGCTTGATCAATTTTAATATCTTATTCTATACTTCTATTTTTGCTTTTCTATAATTGTAATTGGGATTTAAAAGTTAAGGATTTAATTTTAAATATTAGGGTTATAATTTCTAAACTAGCATTCGTATTATTTTGATGGACAGTTTATGAATGATTTGAAATGATAAAGTATGTGTGTACATTTCGTACAGAAATTTACATTTATTATATATTGAAAGGAAAAAGGGTTAAATCTGTCAAATTATTTTTTTTACAATTTTGTGTTAAGGGAGAAAATCTGTTGAATCAGATATATATTTTGTAGCAATTTTGTTTTTATAAATGATTGTTTGTCATTTTGGAGTTTAAGCTTGATGGGAACTCTAATTTTGAAATTGTCTCATCTTAAGATCAAAAGAAAGAAGCTCCAATTTTAGATATTACAGATATACGTGAGGAAAAGGGATTAAGACTATTTTTTCTTCAAGACAAAAGTTTGTCTGAAAACCAGGTGTGTGATTTTTTTTTAATGTTCCTAAAAAAGATTGAATTTTCCAGCTAAAAACGAATTGGTTAAAAATAGCAAGTCACACTATCACTCTAATTGGGTGAGTTGACTCAAAAATCAGATATAAAAGCAGTCTGGAAAATCAGTTGGGATTATTATTATAATATTTGTGATAGAGACCTTTTTTAAAAAATTATCGAAACTAAAGCAGACAAACATTTTTAATTCTGCTAGATAACCTTTCTTTTTTTTTTTTTTGAAATCATTTTTTTTTTCTATATCAAGTTTTGAATGTTGAAAATATAAGGATGGTGGGGTAAGAAAAATTAATATATGTCTTGTCTGTTTACCAGACTCATCATCAACTAGCACATCATATAGGAAAGAAAAGATGTCGTGTCTGAAAAATAATATTCTACACCTTTCAACTGACCGAGAGATATAAGATGTTTTTAAACAGAAAGAAGAAAACATTCACCTGCATTTAAAATCATAAGAAAAGAGTAATCTACTGATAAATATTAAATCATCATGTCCAATTAATTGTTCCAGTAACTGAGTTTAAACCCAGAAAATTATAAATGTGAAAACAGCTGCTATACTTCACCCACTAAAAAAATCATGCTTGACAGGAAGAAAAGAAAAATTAATATAATGATTTCCAAATTGTCCACTAAAGCAAATAACCTCAATAGGATCATCATCATCAAACAATTATACACCTCAAGAAAGAGATTGTTCCAATGTAAAATGGAAATGGTAGCTGCAGAAATATGGACATTATACAAGATAAGTTTGAGCCCTTGGAAGTTCGCCACAAAACAAAGGATTGGTAATATGACTTTTTATATCTATTTTCTTTATGATATCAGAGTCTTAATAAACTTTTAGCAATAAAGTGGTATATTATATTTAAAGAACTTTTAAAGACAATTCAGATCGATTAAAACCAATAATTTCTTACTAATAATAACATTGAGCTTCATAAATGATTTTGAATGTATCAAAATTATTTGTTTATTAATTTACAGTTATGAAATATTAATGTGTAAAATATTTTTTTGTATTATTATTTTGGTTTTAAATAATATTTTGGTTTTTACATGATAAACACACACATACATAATCATACTTTATCTGTGTATAATTGTGAGTGAATGTGAGGGAATAAGCGGTATTAAAATATTAAATTATTTTATCTTAAGAAAGTATAGGTTTCAGAGTGTAGAAGGGAGGGGGAGAAAATGATTTAAAACTTGTCTCTAAAACTTGCTCTTTCCAATTCTACTAACATTTTTTTTAACATTCTGCTTACATGTTAGATTATAAGGTATGTGTACCAATGACTGAATACTTTTTTTATGAAATAATTTTCTTGAAGATGAAACATTTTAACAAATCGATTACCCAATTTAATACCATATACATTTGACGGGAAAGGGGGAAGAACTTGAAATTAATCTGAAGATTGCAATATAATCAATTATTATTGTTGTTATTATTCATATCAATTTTCATGTTTATCTATGGATTTTCATGTAGATATTAGTATTTCATTATTAACCAAAAGACTGTTTTTTACGAGGCTCCTCGTAGACATCTGACGTCACTCTAACTCAACCGATTCTTATGCTAAAAAATTCGTTCGATAGGTTTTGAAGAGGTTTTTAAAAGTTCTGTAAGATGGTGCCCTCTTCCGACTTATTTTACAAGTAAAAAATAAAAAAAAACGCATTTAAACCTAAACAAAGAAAGAACATTATTTGTGATTGGTTCTTAGCAAGCTCTCAGCCGAAAAAGACATTCTGATTGGCTGGAAAGAACAAAGAAACCGCCTGATCAAAGAAAATAAAAAAAAACGCTGAGATTTTCATTTCGAATATGATTTTAAAGTATTATAAAAGTATATTTTGAGAAATTAAAATTATTTTCAGAGAGAATACTAAAAAAACAAAATTATTTTCGAAAAATATCGACAATTTTTGTAAAAATATTGAAGAATTAGTAAAAAGAAATATTTACTTTTCTATAATGTAAAAGTCGACCTTTTTGTTTATATTATAGCTTTTATGTTGCCGAAATTGAATATTTTAGAATAAATAAATAGCAATTTATTTTTGAATAAACTTTCGTTCTCTTCATAACCTGAAAAATTAATAATATACTTTTTATAAACGTATCTGAGTTGAATTTAATATTATAGGCGAATATGTTTTAACAATAGGCTTTGTCTTCAGTTTGTGAGTTGGCCAATTAAAAGATTTGATTTTTACCTCATACAACCAATAATATAATTAGCGGTTAAAAGGTTAAATGTTAATTTGTTTTATTAAACGAGGTGTATATATTTCATTAAGAGTAGTCTTTATTAAGTGTGATTATTCATCATCAAGGTGAATATTAGCTATTTAAGTTCCAATTAGACCTGCTAAAATTAAGCAATAATTATGAATTTCTTTATAAAAATTAGGTTTATGATTAGGCTTAGTCCTAAAGCTGTGGTTGAAACCATTATCATTATCGTTGTCATTATCATCATCATCATCATCACGCTGTAATTAATGAGCTGTTTAAATGTTTAAAGGCCATAAATAAATATTGATTTCATAGTATTTAGTGATTTCTTAGTAATATTATAACCATCATCCCATCATCTATTTCATGCAAGGATGAGTGAATTGCCATCCTAAGTTAATAGTAATCTCAGCTAGTAAAACTTATAAAAAAATATTGAAACACATTGATTATATTAAGCTCTAAGAAATGATTCATGTCTAATAAATTTTATATACTCCACTTTGGTTTAAAGATGTTTTATGTTTACCTAAATATTAGTTCATACAGTGATATGGCTCTAAAATCAAAATCCTCCATTTTTATTAGAAATACAGTACCAAAATGGGATTCAAACCCAGTACATGTGAAAAGGTTATTAGACATAACTGTGTCTAGATTCAGATAATCTAATGGCTCCCTGCTAGTCCATATCCACTTGGTATTTGTTTAAATATGCACTTAACATCAAATCAAGAAATGAAAGTGGATAAAATCTACTGTCTGTATACCTGAGAAGATATTTATTGAATTACTAGTATACCCGAATTATAATAGTTGTTATTAATAATTTGTTTATAATTATTGATATTGTGATATCTTGAGAAATCTAATTATAGAAATATGTTTAATTTATTCCTACTCATCATTTTAATATTTATGACGTTATGGCTATATAGCTACTATCCAGGAGTATATTTCAATTAATCCAATGACCCTTAATATGATTGATAACTCAGTCTGATCTTTTGTTTAATAGCCACTACTCAGGTTAAATAATTCTTTTCTCTTTGATCTAAAACTTAAGTTACCATTTTTTGTTTATTGAGATTTTAATAATATTTGAATTTTTGGATATTTAATATACTTGGATCATTTCATCATCTTTATTAAGTTACAGTATATATGCTTGGAAGTTAGATGTGATATAGCAGGGGTGGCCAACTTTTGTGTACATAACGATCTATTTTTTATTTTTAAAATGTGTTGCGATTGACTTGTTATCATAGACGTAGTCTAAGAGGAGGGAGGTGTGAAATACATACTATTTTTATATACCTACCTAGTAAAAAATAATTATTTAACGCGCCAAAAAATTCATGTCCGGGGGAATTACAGCAACATGAGATAACTATTAACAATATTTATTAATTCAAATTAGCTACATTAAATCAAGATTAAAAATATTATTTTCATTAATGATATGGCTTAGTCCTTTTCACCTATCTAGAATTGAAAAAAAAATTACAAAAAAAAAAACAAAAAATAAAAAAAAAGTTGAAAATCTTGACTTAATTTGTTTCACTTGTTACCCGACAGCTCTTGCCAGATTGGCCTCGCGATCGACCAAAAATGGCTTTGCGATCGACCAGTGGATCACGATCGACTTGTTGGACACCCCTATAATAAAGGGAATGGAACACAGACTTTAAAGTTCCCTTCAACGATCCACTCTGTCTCATATAAATGGTACACATGACAACACACACATGAAAAAGATGATTTGTAATATACCTATTATAAAATAAAAACATAAGACAAATACCTACACTAAAAATATTTTCCATTAAAATATAATTTCAAAAAAAAAAAAACAACAGTATCTATCTTACACAACATAAATACACAAGTCAAAAATATAATGTTTTAAAAAATTACAACTAATAACAATAATTCATTTCAATTCATTTATTTATAAATAACAGCTAAGCAGCTACAAGTATTAACAGTAATAATAATAGTCTGTATAGGATTAACTATTGTTTTTTCTTATATATGTCTTCAAGTTTATTTTTAAATTGTATTTCATTTAAATGGAAAATATCCACCTCATTGAGTCAATTGTTATATTCCACTTGTAATCCTATAAATAAGTGAATCAGTCACTTTTCTTAATGTATGTAGATAGTCAAAATAAGAGTCATGGATCACATGACCCTATCTCTTAAGCTTGTAAGTTACAAACAATGAGGATTGCCAATTCCTCTGCTTAGCCAGATCCAGCACTTAAAATATCTCTGTCAGGAAACCTCTGACCATGGTTTCGTGCTTTGGCACTCCTCAGAGAGGTGTCAGGCTAGGTTCAGACACTAGATCTAAAAATGCCAACCAAAAGCCAAGCACTTATCTAAAAGTTATCTATTGAGATTTGAAAATGGGAATCCTGGGGAAAATCTTAATAATAATTCTACAAATAATAATAATAACAGTAGCAGTAGTAGTAGCAACAGCAGCAACAACAACACAGAATTCACTCCTCAATGACAAGTGAACCAACTACAATATGTAATAATCAAAATAATCTAATTAATGATTACCTAACAGAAGGTCAAAACATTTCCGAAGTGCAATCATTAAATGACGAAAGTGAATCAACTTTACAAAAAAAAATCAATCAATCAATGACAAGAATAAATCAGCATTATAAAAAAACTCATAACAAAAAATATTAAAAAGTGATTGCCAGAATCAAAAACAATTCGTGGAAATAACCCTTAATAAAACTTCACAAATATTATAGACTACCTAGTGCCTGGCCTGCCACTTAAACACTCAAAAATAAATGTTACTGCCAAGTGAAAACCAGGCAGACCATGAAGCAAATGAAGTAGGAATAATGGAGTGGTGTCTACTGAATTCAGTGAAGATGATATGCCCCAGACCATAGATTATAAAAAATAAAAAAAATGAGTTTGATGGATACTGAGATTGAATGCACTTAGGATGAAGAGCTTAGATCCAACAAAAAAATAAATATGTGAGAATTATCACAAGAAAAAAGAGAGAGAGTCTTGAGACTTAAAAATTATTTGTCATAGTTTGTGTAAATTATTTAAGCTACATAGAATTACAATCTAGTTACTGCAACAGAGGTGTTTGTTTTGAGAGATACTGCACTGAGAATTAAAATAGGGTCATTAAATATCCAAGGATTAAACTCACCAGAGAAAAACCACCAATTAGTAAAATAGCTTGAAAATGTACAGTCTCATTTTCTAGGGCTACTTGAAACAAAATTTATAATGAATCTCAGATTAATCAATCCAACTAACTTAATAATGAAGGATACTCAGCATTCTTCCAAGCTTCATTTTCACCTTCATCAGGCACAGGAGTAGTGATAATGAAAACTTGGCCCTTCTATACATTTAAAATAATATATATAGATGCACACATATTAATTAAAATCTTATATAATAAAACAGTTATAATGAATATAGAATTTCTCTATATACCTCCAAATCATAAAGCAATTAATAAAGATATTCAAACTATAAATTCCAAAATAGCATCCTCATCACATCCATTGATTTTACTTGATATCTTCAATATGAAATATAATGAGTTTATCACAAAATTTTTGCACTTACTAGCTATACCTCTAATGTGTGGAGAAAACTATCTCCTTTAAAATTCAGTCACATTTAATAATGGCACGTTTTCATCATTAATTAACTTGGTTTTTTATTCACCAGTGTTGCATCACATAATCAGCCTAACAATAAAAAACCCATCACTATCAGATCATTCTGCAATTATTATTTCACTGAAAAATGACTTTCTACACAGATCAATAGCATCTACTTGAAACACACCAGAATATTTATTCTCAGAAAAAATTATATCTCTCTTTTCAAACTTCGAGATAATAAAAATGGATCCAGTACAAACGTGGGTTGCCTTTGTTAACATTGTTTCATATACAATGGATGTCATAATAAAGGACACTCCAGCCCCTCAAAACTTCTAGCACTTATAGATGAAACACTCAAGAGAATCACAAACAGTACAACAAATAAACAAGGCTGTTTAAATGTGATTGCCATAAAGAAACTTTATCAATCAGTCTTTGAAGAACTTAGAAAATATCTGGCAATAAAAAAGAAAAATCTTTTTACATGGTCTAGACACTATATTCACTGGGCACTGGGACAAAAGCCAACAACTTGCATACCAACAGCAATTAAAATACAAGAATAAATAATCTCTGGTTACAACATGTTGCTATCTCTCTCACACATTTTAAATGCAAACTTCAAGTGAGAAAATAATTCAACCCAGCATATTCTTGCTTGGTGACCCAGAAGAAGAAACAATACTTACTCCCAACGATTTTATTCAAAACTAGGATCGACACCAAACTCATATCACCCAGGAATGCATGGAATATCTTGATTTGTATTCAAGTATTTAGAAAAATTTGCTGCATAGTGCTTATGTAATCTAGCTAATATTTTAATAAAAAAAGTCTATCATATACATGGATTATACCCTATTTTACTAGTACCATTTACCAAAACACATGGAAAAATAATCACATTAAACAATCTAAGACCATATCAATAAATCCACTGGGTACCAAACTGTTGAAGTCAATCATAAAGACAGAATATAACCCTATCTTATAATTATACTATCTAAAATGCAGTTTTCTAAGAAAAGCTCATCAATAATGCAAGCAGCTATTCTATTCAAAACAGTTAATGATTCTGTCAGAAATAATAAAAAATATAGTCCAGTTTTGGAATTCATGCATTCATCATTAGAGGTCATCTGACTATTGATTCAATCCACTCAAGGATGCCTCACTTTTCAATAGAAATATTTATGAATTAATAATCTTCAAATATGCATACTTCAAATGATAACATAATATTTATTTAGAGAATTCATAAAATTAATAAAAATTTGTATCTAAATTATGATCTGAAATTGGGAGATAATTAGATCAAAATCTTGTTACATGTGTTGTTAGTGTAGCATTTCACGGCAATAAAATGTAATTCTCTGATGTACTTACTATATAAAACCATAAAGAAATCAGATGAAAATGGATTTATTTTCAATTTTATTAATGGATTACATTGATGTGAAAAGATGTTACTTACAACCTGATTTAAAATAACTCTGGAATATAACGCTTGTAATGAATTCTATTAATATATGTATTTGAAGATTGCTTCATATATATATATATATATATATATATATATATATATATATATATATATATATATATATAAACAGTAAAAGACTAAAGCTAAACTAAATAAAATAATCAAAATTACCCCAAATTTAATTCCCAACCAGACTAGACAAAACAAAATAAACTCTAAAATGAAAACCCAATGGTTTCATTATTACAAGCAGACTTCTCAAATGTATAAAGAGCTACAAAATATTTAAACTAAACATTATCCACAATTCCAATTACATCACATATACCTTTAATATTAAAAGAACTTTTAAATAAGTTAATTTCTTAACAATCATAAATTTTTAATAATAAAGATTCTTTTATTTTTATTTTTATTTTATTTCTCTCAAAGAAGACAACCTTAGCCTCATCAAAACTAATAGTGTGGCTTGCATCTCTTTCATGAATATATAAGGCAGAACTGAGATATTTATTTCTAACCTACTTCTATGTACCTTTATTCTTTTATTTAAGCTCAAACTACTCTCATCTATATCTTCTTACAAAAACAAGAGATAAATATAAACTACTCCAGGAATAGACTTTCTATCAAAAAATTCCTTTTTATTATTTAATAAATTATTCAAAGTAATACCACTTTTCCAAGCAAATTTCTTATTTCCAAACAAATTACTATTTTTACATACAATTTTATAAGAAGACAATTTAAATGACAAAGAAATAAAATCATATTTTTCTTTATCCTATATATTATTACAAATATTATTACAAAATACTTTTAACAAATTTATCAGAATAGCCAACCTCAAATAATATTTATAAAATTCTCTTTTTGAAACAAAGCTACCCTCCCCCATCTATAATAATAATTTCTTAAAGCAGTTACTTTAAGATTGATAGCTATCAGATTTAATTATAAATCTTAATTCTTTATTCTTAACATAATGACTATATTCTATGCAATTATTTTTTTCATTTCTAATCACCAATAAATCTGAAAATTTTAATTTAAAAAAATCTAATTTCCCCCCATCCTTCAGCTTAGTTTATAGAAGGATCAAAACAAATTTATTTACCTTTTTTTTTTTTTCAATTTATCATTCTCAACTACAAACAAATAACTTTGAATATGAACAATTCTTCTTAATAGTAATTTCCTCTTCCAAATAATTAATATAGGAGAAATAATATAACCTATTACCTATCCTTCCTTAATCTTATAAAAATTACCAGTATAAGTAAAGCACATAGAATACTCCAATAATAAAAGCAAATCTTTAATAACTTTAATCTTATTTTTTGTCAAAGATCCATGTTTAACCAACACAGACATAAGAACACCAATACTGCTTAATTTATTAAAAGTTTGATACATATTCTCAATATCAAAACTACCAAATACCCAATTATTTTCCATTTTAGAATTATTAATCTTATCAAAAGCCTCAAAAGGAGAAGAAACTGTGTAAAAACCAAACTCAACAAATTGTTTTAAAAAAGTATTCAATAATCTACAAATCCCCTCCACAACACTATCTGTAAAGTCAAAAATAAATCGTAATGAAAAACCATCTTTGTCAGTCTTAATGTTCATAAGCTTCATAGTTGATATGAAGTCATTTGCATAATATTTTAAATAACATACTCTATTAAAATATTTTAAATTTACAATTTTTTTAATATCTATTTAACCTCCTTTTAATTACATTATTAGGATCTTTTAACAGACCACATTATAAATGCAGGGTTTGAACTCAATAAAGTCTACTGCATAAAAACAAAAGGCATTTTCTTTTATGTCATGTGTGAATAAATTATTATTGTAATGAGAATAAATAAGTTTTTCAGGTTTACTAAATTTCTCAATGAAAAAAAAAAAAAAAAGAAAAAACAACAAAACTTATAACATTTGTTTTTTAGTTCATTTTTTTTTTTTTTAGTTTTACATTAAATCTCTCTCTTGTTAATTTGAAAATAAGCAAGCAAATCTAATTAATTTTAATTATGTTTATATAGTTTTTAAACTAAAGATAATATTAAGAAAAATAAAGGACAAGAAAAATTTTAGAGTATTTTTTCTTTTTGTTATGTTATCTATTAGGATCTGATCAAATCAAGAATGAATTGGGATATAAATAGAATCAACTTATTTTATTGTATCTCACTTTGTTCCTGTTGCTTACTAAACTATATATCAGGCCATAATAAGTTAAAAGTAAACACAGCAAGTTACTTTTCAACTATTGATAATTACCTTTAATGAAAAAAAAGCTAATTCTCAAATATTAGAGATGAAAAATTTTCACTTTGTTAAAGATTTTACATGGAAGGATAAATCAATCCTGTAAGTGCCTATTGTTGCAATTTGACCTATTTTATCTAGCCTAGATATTTCAGTATTTTTTGTATAGTATAAATATATATAAATATATATACACTATACAAAAAATACTGAAATATCTAGGCTAGATAAAAAAATGAGAGTGAAAAAAGGTCATTAGGATTAGTACTCTCTTCTTCAGTTCTCTGCATAATGACCAGATTTACAAACAAATGTCCTATTATCCACATATGTATATAAAAATTAAAGTTATAAGGATATAACCCAATACCAGAATCGAGAAAGTGAAAACTCCTTTTATAATAACATTTACCAAAATTTGGAAACCATAGGAGCTGATTCATGTGACCTGTATAAGGACAACATATTAAATATTGGATTGTGAACTATTTGAAAAAGGACAAGAATTACATGTGTTCACATAAAAATCAATACAAATAGAGATATAAGAATATGTGAATTTTAAAAAATTTTGTTTCAGTGAAATCAATATAACAAAGTGAGATTTTTTTTAGTTTTATTTGTGCATACATTGTTTTAATTCGGAGATGTTACTTTATATTTTTTAAATGTTAGAGGGTGGATAAATAACCAGAATTAAAATTATTAAAAATTCAAAAAATAAAATGTCAGTAAAATTTATCCATTGTCTAATCAAAAAAATGCTGATTCATTTTTGAGATAATTGAAATTTAAAATGTGTTTGTAAAATTTTTTATTTATTTATTTTAATTCTATTAAATTATTAAGTTGATTAAAATTTAATATTAAGCATATGTTTTTCCATCTTTATTCTGTGCAGCATTCTAAAATAGATATAAATATATTGTAATCTGAGAAATAATAACAGGGTCTGTATGATTTCTAAAACAAGTTGTATAAATGTAAATTAATTATATGACTTAGCATTGTGGGTGATAACTGATCTAAAAAAGTGGAAAGATTGATATGTCACATGATAATGAAAAGACCATAATGTTTATTATGACTATGGCTGGTGATCATTAATAAATAAATCCTTGATCATCATATGATCCATAGGTTAAATGCCAGAAAAAATTATATTGAGAAATTTAATGAATTCATCAATGAAATTATATATATCTGGTCTGTTACAGTTTTACTACCAGTTGTCCTGATTAAAAACTCTGGTGAATAAGTGGTCTGTTACAATTGGCTTCCCAAGTGGGATCAGATAAAATCCTCTGGGGTATAAGTGGACTAATGCAGTATGCATATATATTGCAATCAAACAACAAAAGAAAAATGATAATTTGGAAAACTATTTAGTGAATTGGTAATGATTTTATCTTGTAGATATAAATTTAAGCTGACTCATTGAAGGTTTCACTTTCTCATTTCCTTGTAAATTATGATATAAAACTATATGGTTACTTGGCAGATAACTTAGACATTAATTTATACTTGTAATTTGTTATATACAGATTTAGCATTCTGCACTTTTAATATTTGATATATATGATGCACTTTTCAGGATCATCCATGTATGATTTTGATTAGTAATATACTGATGTTTTGGCTTGATCACACAAGCTATCAATTGGGTGATGAGTAAAAAATTATAAATATAGTTATAGAGGCACTATAAATACTGGTTTAAAACAATGTTAAATTTCCACCAAATAGAGAAAACTGGTACATAAAACTGAAAAAAATAAATGGCAGAAATTTTTCAGTTTTTTTAAAAAAAAATCCCAATAAAATGTTTGCATGTGATATCATGTTTATTGATACAATTTGGTCCTTTTAGTATCTCAATGACTGCTCTGATCTTACATGGGTGCAAAATAATAATTTATAAAGCCAAAAAAAATTATATTTAAAATATTCTTCTATAAAGCTATAGTAACTAGAAAAAATATATTTAATGATCAATAACAATTTATAAGTATCCTTATTCAAATTCTTATTTCATCTTCAAATATAATTTTTATGAGTCATTTATTATAGAATATTTTATTCATAATTTATTTTGTAGTTTACTATCTTTATATTTAATAATATTTCGTATAACATTTTTAACATTCAGCGTTGTTTCTTTCACACACACACTCACAAATATATATATATATATATACACACACACACATTTTTTACCATTATTCATTTACTACATGATAAAGGTACTTCAATTTTAATCCAATTTCGCAATAGTTCTGTTCTCTAAATCCATTCATCTCACATGCATTCTTTTTCTATATCTTTTATAATCTCATCATCCCATTTTAAGATATCAACTGCCTGTTTTCTATTACTATTTCTAGCACCAGTGTTTTATAAACAACCACATATATGGAGATTCATTTTAAAATATGCAAAGTAATCATTTATAATTATGATTTATATTGCAATAATAACTGAGAGAAATGTGTTTATTGTTCCATTATATATAAAGTCTCTTAATTCTTTCAATGATGTCATTGATATCTGTTCGTGATTTCACTCAAGTATTTCACTATTAAATTCTTCTTGTTACTCTCCATATGCATTTTTATACATTCTGTTGAATAGCCTAAAATCTCTATACTATTCTTTTATTAAGTATCCATATCTCAATTGCTCTTAATTTTACATATTTGTAAGTGCAAGCTATATATAAGTCATGTGACATCTGACTTTTTATTATTACTATTATTATTTTGCTGTTGTGGCTTTGGCTAAATTAAATGGCTAAGCCTACTAATATATGGAGTATCTGAATTAAGTTCAGGCCCATATGATTTTTTCAGTTGGAGAGCTGACTTTAAAGACATGTAGATGTCTAAAAGTTTCAGATCTTCTTCTCACAATTAATTTTTAGATAAATGCTTTGCTTGAGTTGGTTTTTTGAATCTAATGTCCCAACTCCTCACTGAAGAGACCCATAGGTCGAAACCGGTCTGGGGATGGGGACAATCCAAGATAAAAATGATTTGAATGCCTTCTCTTGTAGTGGCATTTATCATAAATAAATAAAAAAGCTTGTTTAGAGCTAATTAGTATGCTCTTAATTTTACATATTTGTAAGTGCAAGCTATATATAAATCATGTGACATTTGACTTTTTATTATTACTATAAATTAAATAATTAAAAATGCATCTGCTAAAAATCATCCCTTTCATACACATAGTCATAAATAATATTATGTTATTTCTACCAAAAGCACTCCACACAAGTTCAATTCTGTGTTTAATTTTGTCCGTAGTGTTTCTGATAATTTTCCAATATTCCCTGAAACTCTGAGCACTATTTAAAAAAAAAAAACAATCACATCATCCACCTACTTTTAATCCTCTAGCTTCCCATTTTAATCTTCTTGCAAAACAGCCAAAAATTAGAAGATATGAGATCACCCTAAGAAAAAATTTTCTGTTAATAGTAAAAATCAAAATATTTTTTATCAATCATATGACACGGAATAACATTATAACTTCCCAGAAATTTTCAAGAGAGAGTATTTGTCATAAAGTAATTAAATATTTTAGCATTATTGAAAGTGGTAAGATTAATTTAAAACATTAATAATTTTTATTAGTCATTCATCAGAGTAGAGATTACCCACTTAATGAATAATATTTCTCTAGTGTAATTTTCACTATACCATTCTTATGCAAGGTCGGGTCTGGTTTCTATTTGATTTTAACACCTTGTGAAGGGGTGTAACTCTAAGCACATGACCAAAGATGTGAAAAAGGTGTATGATCCCCAAGATTCACATTTGATGTTGAACCAGCATTCCACCAGTTGGGCCATCTTTCTTTATCATTGTTCGGTATATATAGTTTAATTGATATATCAAACTTACTGCCTTTACAATATTGGCACAAATCACCTAATGGAACTATATTAATATTTTTTATTAGTCATTCATTAGACTAGAGATTATCCACTTAATAAATAGAAACCAGTCCTACCTAACGTAAGAGTGGGGTAGTGAAAATGTTCATTACTTAAAACATAGTGCAAACAATTATTATCAAACAATTATTATCACTATCCATGTAATTTTTGTTAAAAATATTATTATTGGACAAGTTAGAATGAATAAAATTTGTATATTCAAATATAATAAAAAATGTAAAATAAATCTTTTGTAAATGCTAATAAAATCTTTAAAAAAATTTTTTTTTAGAAATTATTTTCTTCACTATAACTCTGTAAATTAAAATGTCATAAGAAGTATTTGTCAGACAGTGGGCTGCAATCTTAAAAATATTATTTTGAGAGGTTAATGAGATTTAAAAAAATTGATGACGTTTATGGGGGGGGGTGTTTGAACTGATATACTAGGAAAATTATCCAAGCCTATCTCTTGCATTGAGCTACTAATTGTTTCATAGTTGTAATAATATGTCAGTATGAGATAAGTAAATGAATATCAAATAAATATTAAAGCTCGGATAAAAACGCAACATATATATTAAAATATATTTAATATTTATTACGACGTTAGAAAAGGTGAAAATCATGACAGGTAAATGATTAATCTACCTGATAAACATAGTCAATCTCATAAAGTTTTTTTTTTTTTTTGTAGCAAAGATAAGACCTAAAAATTTTGCTATTCCATTTGAAAATAATGTTTCCATCTGCTTACTAATTCTATTTTTTTTTCTAGTGTCATTTATCAAAATCCCACAGGTGGTATTCACAGTTAATCTTCCAAAAAAAAAAATTGAAATCACATACAATACATATCTTCAATAAATGTCTATATAATACATATAGAGAAAAAAAGAAAGAAAGAGAATATTTTTAAAAAATTAGCAAACAGTTTGTATTAATAGCTGTAATAGATTCTGCGTTACAGAAAGAAAAAAAAGCATACATAGACGAATATTAAAACATTAAATGATGGACAGCACTAATGAGATAAAAAAAAAAAAATAATCAAAAAATAAAACGTTAAAGGTAAATTTGGGAGGGGGAGGGTGACTATTAGTTTTGAAATGTAATACTATTTAAAACAACTAATCCTTTCCAAAAGACTTTAACGCCTTACACGTTATTGTAGTTTTCCATTGCATTTTATTCTCAGCTAAACGCCTTAGAATTCCTCTGTGATAATTTTATACCATAATTGGATTTTGAATCTCTCACAAAAATCAGGATTAAATCCATCATTTATATATATTTTTTTAAGTCTATTTTTTCTTAAAATCCACGTCTAATCTAGTGAGAAATAGCTGGACAAAATAAATTCAACATCACACATCCAGCAACATGAAGTATATGTGGATTAATGCTACCATTGTTCTTTCAGTACTATAGTAAGCATCCTAAATTTGAATAATGCTATACTGTTGTATTGATGTAAAGTGTATGTTTGCTTCCATGCACCATTTGGCAAAAAAAAAAAAAAAAAAACAGCCCTAATATAATACATAATAGTATAACAATAAAATATCTTTATCTTTTAACATATAAAATGCAACAATAGCACAATTGTATTGCAACTCAACAAGCATCCCTTTTCTAGGTAATTGATTATCATTCTCAAGCCAAATATTATCCAAATATGAAGTTAAGCTCTTTCATTCTGAATTATATTCGAAAAGTCTGTTGATCAGTCATTAAATTGACAATTTTAAGATAATAATCAGCATGATCTACAAACTGCATGCTTTGAAAGTACATTCCATCTTCACACCTGCTTCTTGAACAACTCTTAAATCTTTTGATATACCTCTCATCAAAAGTAAAAAGAGTTAAATCTAGAACCTATTCTTTTATGTTTTTTTTTTCCAAACGCTCAGATTTTATACCAATAGTAATTTTTTTTTTTCCTTTTATGAAATATATGCATATTATGAATAATAAATCCTTGATACATAACTTTTAAATTAATTGGAGTAACTACTGTAATAAAATCAATAAAAGAATATATAAATCACTCCTCTGTCTTTTCCTATCAAAACAAACTCAATCAATAGGACTCCTTGACTTTCTAAATCTACACTAAAGTCAATTATTAATCCTTGATTAAAAGCAATCTGTATGCTAAAATCCTTGACAATATTGGATAATACTAATATTCTATGATAATTCCTATATTTTTTTGGTCACTTTCACTTTTAAAACTTGTAACAATTTTAAATTCTGGTGGCACGGATCCATGATTCCTACATTCCTAAAAAAAATCTAAAATTGTTAAAAATAACATATTATAATCTTTTAAAACATTTCCTGTTATCATTTCAAGAACTGGAATCCTATATTTTCAGGATTACAAAAATATGTTTAACTTCAAACTAGATATTTCTGTTTTAAATGAGTAGAAAGATATTCCATAAATTGCAATCAGGTTAATCATTGTATTGCTATTCAAATAATGATCATAAAGTTTCTTACATCACATAAAACATGCCATTCCTGTGTTTTAAAATACTTATTAAATTGATTATTAGATTCATATGCTAATTTAAATATGTCAAAAAAAGGATACAAAAAAGATTATAGGTATCTTTGCAATAACCAACTAATATTTTATTCTTCATCACCCATATTTTATTATTCTATTAAGTATAAGTCAGAAAGTTAGTGTGTTTTTTTATTACTGTAAAAAATAGGCTTACGCATTTCAATAATGCAAACTATTGTCTTCAAATAATGAGCTAGTTTAGATTCTAGCTAGTCTAGATCAGATTAAGCATTCATTGTCAAGAATCTATGTATTTATAGATTAATAATATATAGTGAATAGGTGATAATGCTCACTGAATCAGAATATTTCCATTAGGATTAGGATCTGCCAATAAATAAACAAGTTTTATGAAGATAGGATCAGAGAACAACTGTCACATAACTAAATGTCAGTATACATGTTCTTCAGTCAATGACTGTCACATAGCAAACAGAAGTCTAAAGACAGAATAGACACTTTCAATACACTTTCTGAGGGAACTAATCCCACAAACCAGAAAGGCAGAATATATGCTCTCCAGACAATACCTATTAAACTAAATGGTTAATTCAGTGAGTCAAATCCATATTCAAGACTGGAAGTTTCTAGAACCAAACATGGGCATGAGACAAGCTGTCAAGTACAGCCAAAAGTATCCACCAGATCTACTCACAATAGATGCTGTCATAGTATAGAACTAAGAGGTGTACTTCACCAAATGGTAGCAGATGGAGTATAATCATCATAAATTTACAAATGTATATTTTGTTTTCATGTTATATTAATAATTATAGTATAAGATGTATTTACATGGATCTGTGATTATTAAATAATATATATATATATTGTGCCCTTTTGTATGGGTCACCATTTGATTTTTGTGCTAATCTATTAAAAATTTTAAATTTAAGATATATTTGAATATGTGATGTTAATTTTGCTTATGGTAATATTTCAAAAGTTTAATTAAAGCAATCTATGAGTATTTGATATGTGAAATTGTGCTGATATTGAGAGAGACATTTTAAATGATGATGATTATAATATATGGTTGGGAAGATGGCCATAATCAATACTGCATTAATATATTTAATAAATAGGTATTTAAAGTTAAAAGGTGTTTAAAAGACAAGTAAAATTAAATGCATATATTTATTGTTGATAAAATAATATTATAAAAGAATATAAATATTTTAATTATTGTAAGTACTTAAATAGAAGATTAATATTTGATTTTAATAATATCGGATTATTATTTTAAAATCTATTATAATATCTTGTTTATTTAAAAAATATTTATTTTAAAAATGCAATTGTTAGTTTATTTTTAGACGATGACAAGCGTTTCTTGTGTTGTAAAGAACAGATGTTAGTTAGATATGCACACACGTGCTTGGAAGTTATTTAGCAAAGTTGCAAAACTATTTTAAAAATTATGTTGTAAAATTTATAAATAATACGTGAGTTATCACGAGATAAAAATAAAGATATTCAATGTAAAATATTAAATCTGATTTTAAAATATTGTTTTAAAAATATGACGTATAAAAAGACTTAGTTTATTTAAAATAATGTTATAAAAGTTAAAATTAAAATCAAGTAAGAGAATATTTTTTTAAAAAATGTTTAATAGATTTAAATATATGATAAAGATTATTTTAGAAATTTAATAATGTAGTAAATATTAAATGCTAAATAAGTCATTATTTATTTTAAATTTTGTGTTGTTGGTAAATATGTAAATAAGCCAGCAAGTTGATTGTTTAAATGTACCAATCAAATGGGAAGTTTCTTCCGGTATAAAAGCTCAGTTCAATTGTTAGGAGGGGACTTTGTGATTGAATTTTCAAGTTAATTGTGTTATTAAAAATAGCTACGTAAATTTTATAGACGCTTTTTAGAATCATTTTTCAAAATTATAAGAGTGTCTTGTAAATAATTTATAAAAGTTTTAAATGATAAGTATGCAGTGTTAAGTTAATTTTTCCCTATCATTCGTCTCTATTTAAGCTCAATTTGCAAGCAAATAATCATGGAAACATCATATATAGTGAAAATATATCGGAAACTTTACCCTAGAAATATGACAAACGCTGGATTAGTTCGGAAAATTACGAGATGGAGAAAAGTAATATTTTGGACAGTATATAATTTTAAAAGCTAATTGCTATTGACTATTAGAAAATTAAATATTTTAAAGAATAAAATACTTCTTTATAAAGAAAGTATTTTTGTAAAATATAAATTTAAATATATATCTTAAGGAAAGATATTAAAAATAAAAGTAGTTTTTATAAATACTTGCCTTGTTAAGTCTTTATGTTTAAAAGACTGAATGTTGACAATTTTGAAAGGCAAATAAATTGAAAATATAATTAGCTAAAAGTCTTAATATAATAAAAATTATTATATTGAAATAATCTAAACGCTGGTTGTTTTAGATGAAGAAACTTATTCTTACCTGGATATTTTGTTAAGGAATGCGAAGTAATACATGGACGTCAAGTCAATTTAAAATAATTAAATATAAATTTTTATAAACTATAGACTAAATTAAAATAATAACTTTTGAATAATATTCTTAAAAGAACTAAATCAAGATCCTATAAACTATTTTAATTTTATTTTATTTTCTTGTGGAAACTTATTTTTTTTTAAAAAAAACGTTTTCATTTTTCATAAACTTTTAAAGAAACACGTGATGTAATGGAACAGGAAATGGTGTTCTAGTGAATATGTGCCTAGGATTAAAGAACTGTATGGTGAAAAGAAGACATCGCTGGAGTTACGTAATATGAATTCTGTTTTATTTATCTAACATAAAATTTAAATATTATTAATCTATTAAAAATGAGATAGGTACATTTCTTTAAATAATAACTAAAAATAATATAATGATTAATTGCATAAGTTTATTTTATATTTAATACAACACATAATATTTTAAAGAATGATCGTGAGTATAAATGTGAATTATTTTATGAAGCTGTAATTCCGAAGAATATTGGAAGATGGACTGTACATTAAATCATTATTTATGGTAAAAATTGTATAATAATAATAATAATTTTGATGTATTAATATGTTTTTCTTTAGATCAACCAAAGGATATGTTATTGTTGAATGAATGTATAAATATTTTAAGAATACACACACATTATATTGGCAGTGACAGTTTTATTTAAATATGCATAATTTGAATTTATGATATAAATATGATACAACATTACATAAAAGCTTAGAAATAATTATATGATTCTTTCGTAAATAAATTTTGATATTTTTTATGTTATAGTATTAGAATTAGATTTATTATTTATAAGTAATTATTTGTTATTTGTAAATTAGGAAGAGATTTAAAAGTCTGTATTTTATTTTTTGTTTATTGGATAAATTACGTTAAGTTTTATGGAGAAGTTTATATTTGGATTGAAGGTTTACCAAGTATAGATGATGAAGTATAAATAGTTTGGATAATTAGTATTTTATTTAAAGTTGAAAATTGTTTTCCGGAAATTTTATATAAGTTTTAGAAAATATTTTGTAGATAGAAATTTATTAAGAAGGAGTAGTATAACACATAAAGTAAAGTAATAATTTTACATAGAAAAGAATCATAGAATTTATCTAATATAATACTTTATGAATTTGAAATTAATGAATGATTTAAATAATATTATTATTTTAACAATGCAGGTATGTAATGCATATTTGATAAAACATGTAGCATGAATTGCATTAAGTGAAATATAAAGTTATAATCAATTATTTGTTATTACATTATAAAGATACATTAATTTCTATATTATAATATTAAAGTAGTACTAATAGTAAAGTGAACACATACTATTACATTATGGAATGAATAACATTAATACTTAATTGATGTAGCAATTTAATTATTAAAGTTTTATTGTTTATATATGCTACATAGACAGTATTTACATAAATTTATTTGTGATAATTGAAGCTTACTGATATGTATTTAAAGTGTAAGTTCGAAAACATACTTCAATGTTATTAGTACAGCATTTTAAAAGAATGTAAATTATTTCTTAAGAGTATAAGTTAATAACAGTGTAAACATTTTGTATTATTATTTTCTTATATTTTTATTTTCTTTGTTTTCTAATTTTGAACTGTAAATATTGTAAATAGATTCTTAATTAAAGTTAATGTAAATAAATTTGTTTAATTTGTTTTAAAAGTGTGTCGAGTTCATTATTTTGCACCACAGCACTTGACAGCAGATAATTTGAATAAACATAATATTTGCACAATATGAATTTATTACTTATATTAGAAATAAACGCAATATTTCTTGATATCATTTATAAGAATTGATTGACATTAATATATTATATTACAATGGTCATAAGATGGTTATAATGCACAATGTAAGAGTACAGTATTATTTATTGCCACAGATTATTAAATTATAAGATTTGGATCTATTCCAAAATTAAGATACCATATGAAAATAAAAGATATACACATGATTATTTATTTATTTAATGATTTATAATATAATAGAAATAGATAAGGTTGAGTTATACCCTAAAGGTAGTATTGGTCATTATAATTATTATTAGAATAAGTTAGGTGTATTTAGGTTTGATATAAAATCCCTTATCATACTTATTTACATGAGTTATTATTACTTTAAGATAATTAGAAGAGCCTGAGATTATTAAACTATATTTCCTTAGTAAAATTGAAATTTATTTTATTATTATTAAAGATAATTTATTTATTTAAAAGTCATAAGAATGCTGTAGATGTAGTGATAAGATAATAAGGAGGTAATAGTATTCTTATGCCATTGAGACAATGTGTTTGGAAGATATTGACTCAATGTAAATCTACTTATTGCTTTGTAACTTTACTTCACAGTCTCATGATTTTGATAAATACTTATTTAATTAATACATAATAAAGAAGTATATTGATTTTGATAATTGATAATAAATTTAATTAGAATAGGATAATATAAAAGTATATTAAAGTTAAACATGCAAATTTTAACTGAGCATTATAATTTACTTGAGCTAGTCGTATTTCAAATTATATTATACATCGAGAAGTAAGGGTACAATATATATATATATATTGTTTAATAAATATTGTATAATTATTAAAATAGTATATATATATATATATATATATATATATATATACTGCCTGAATAAATAACAGTTTTGGTATATATATACACTGCCTGAATAAATAAGTTTTGGTGTAATCAACAAAAAAACTTCCCCCCTATGGCTGGAAAAAAGGTTTAAAATAACAATGTCTTGCCCCCATAGGTTGTTAGATTTTATCATTAATTAATAAAATTGACTGCTAACATTTCTGGAGTATCAATAAAAAGTTTAAAAATCAAACATGGGAGTAACTTTGTAATAATAAAAGCAGAAACTTCACCCAGTGAGTTGTCAGATTTTTGCCTTTAATCAATAGATTAGCTCCTCAAATAAAGTTAAAAATCAACTTCAGTGATTACTTTCACAAATAAAGGGAGAATTTGTTCTCTTGTGGAATAAAAAGGGAAAAAATGAATAGTTAAAATTGACTTGATTGAAGAATTCAGTCTGGTCTATCTAGACAATTCACCAAGCTATAAAAATCAAACACTCTTCTACTTGGAGGCTAATAAAATTTAAAAAAACTGACTGAAAATTAGCCATATTCATCTCAGGTATTGGACCGCAGATTAAGTCCAGACAATCTCTGTGCTTGCAATTGGTCTTGATTTTGACAAAACATTGTCTCTACTTAATACACAGAAAAAAGCTTGACATTTTGCTATCAAGTAATAAAACTAGCTTTAAAAAGTAAATTCAAAGACATCTTCCTTGAAGCTCTGGGAGGATGAGAGACCACAACATCAGGCTCAAGCTGCTAATGGACCCTTGACAATATTTGGTTCAACTTTGTCTCAAGTGGCTATAGTGGAATCAATAGCTAGTCAAAAAAATCCATTAAAGAAAATGGATTACAGCATTCACACTGTTGGGCAGAAAACTAAATCAGTGAAGCACCCATCTCATAATAAAAAGCACTGCTCAAATAAGTTGCAACAATGAGTAAAAAATGTTATTGATGTGACGCAACTGATACACACACATATCAAATATCCCTATCAGTGTAGTGGGTGCATATTGCAAGCATATAAGTCCACAAACTTGGTAAAAAAAAAAAAAGTTGCTAATGACAGAATGAAAGAGTTTATACTAAAAACTGGAAAGGCAACTTGAAATCTAAAAAATAACATGCCTGTATAAACAATGTGAGACAGTGACTCGCATTTAAATGCAAAATTCTTATTAATGATGCAACTGAACAAAAAACTTATGCTATGTTTAATAATAAAAAAATATTAGTTGTGTCACAGCAGCAAAACAATAATTGATTACTAAGGCAATCTCATAACCTTCTAGTGTCAGGAAAGAGTTAAAGTTAAAATGACCAATAAAACTAGAATTCTGCTTTTTGATGTATATGCTGGTAAGCATAACAATTTAGTAGGATACAACTTGTTCACTTGCTTAGATTTTAAAGTGAAACAGTTCAAACACAATAAATTCAAATAAGATCTCCCCAGAAGTGGTTGTTAATCCTGGATTGAACCTTAAGATAAAGCAGAAACTAAAAGTGCCAAAAGGTGAATATGTACTAATGTCCTATGCCACATGTTTAAGTGAACCACCCTATGTGTTCCAGCAGTGGTCATCAAGGTTAAAAAAAATCACAAACTTTCATAATTAAACCTGCTGTTAAACAGCAACATTATAGACATTAAAATGAACTAAGGTTAAAATACATGTCACAGCTATCATTAAGCTTCATCAGATAACAAACATTTACAATCCACCAGTGATGCATCACTTGCCAGATTTGTCTTCTCAAGTTTCAAGATCAACATGCAATGACTGATGATGAACCACCAAGCCTGATGAAGCCCAAAGTAAAGAAAGTACCTAACAATGCACCTATATATCTGCATTCTCCAGGACCTGGGTAGAGACTTCCTAAGAATACAGGATTAATTTAAACATAATTTAATTAAGATATAATAGAATTTGCTGCATGAGAATTTGCAGTGACTAATCATTCATTTACATATATTACACTGTAAATGATAAAATTAGTGTTATATTTGTAATAAACCACATGGTTTGTGAAGAATGTAAAGTATATAACAGTAGAAAACTATCCATACAGTAATGCTACCAAATGGCTAGCCTTAGTAATCAATGGAGGCAAGAATATTTGTGTATAAAATCATATCAAGTACCATCTCATAAAAAACAACAAAACTTTCCATATAGTAGTGTCACTTAGTGCAAGCCAGAGTAATCAATGGATGCAAGAAGGTTTGTCCCTATCTAGGGTCTATGCATCCAATAGCCTCAGACTTGTTTCTAGCTTGTGGCTTTCATCAGCTAGAAACTAGTCTGGAGATATTGTATGAGTAGGCACTAGATAGGGATTTTATGCACAAATATTCTTGCATCCATTGATTATTCTGGCTTGCACTAAGTAGCACTACTGTGTAGAGAGTTTTGCCTGTTTTGACAGCTTTAGCAAGCATAAGAAATAGTGATCATGTGATGATTAGTGGTTTAATATCAGTCCTGCCTAATAAAATAGTGGTGGCTACAGTTATTAAAAAACCAAAGAAACCAAAATGTATGGATGCTGACCTGAGTTCAGACCTATATGATTACATAAGCTAATGAGCTTGAATTGAAAATTTCCAATTTTAGACTCACAGTTTTGTAGCTAAGTAGAGATAACATATGGCTGGTGGAAGGTTGCATTAGATCCTGAGATCTACATGCAGTTCTCTCAGGTCCAAGGCTCCTCACTGTGAAATCCACAAGCTAGAAACAGGTCTTGGGATATTGGGTGAGTAGGCATTACATAGGGAGTTTATGCACAAACTTTCTTGCATTGATTGATTATTCTGGCTTGCATTGAGTGGCACTACTGTATGGAGAATTTTGCCTGCTTTAACAGCTTGAGCAAGCATAGGAAATGGTGATCATGTGATGTTTACTGGTTTGTGCCTACTCATCCAATATCCCCAGATCACTTTTCTAGCTTGTGGCTTTCATCGTTGAGGAGCCCTTAATTATAAAAATGGTGATCATGTAATCTAAAGTGTAGTAAATTATCACAATATGATCCATGTTTATTACATGATTCCTTTAATACTCAGATGATCAAGATAATGGTGAAAAAAATTCTTGCATTGCTAACACTATTTCATATTGCTTTGACTATCAACATTCAGAAAAGGTTATATATAGTGATTCAAATCTTATGCATTTAATATATTTTACCTCATATACTCTATCGTCTACATATAAATTTCTTAAAAGATTTATATTTATAAAAAAAAAAAAAATGAAACATGATGACAACACTGTATTAGCTTTTTTAGGCAATTATAACACTCATTAGGTTTTTTACATCAATTTTATAGAAATTTTCCAAGCTTTTTTAAATTCTACTTATTTTAGATTTATTTGAGTTTAACCTGCCTATCTCTGTTGCATTACTTTTTTGGATGCCCTATTTATTTTTAGGTGCTACTATATTTTATCAATAGGAAAACTGGACATATTTTGAAGCATTTTATTTTTGTTTTATTTCTGTAAGTATGATAGGGCTAATGTGATATTATTCCAAAACATCCAATCTACATGATGTTCAGTTCAATTTATGTTTTAATTGGTTTTGCATTAACATCAATCATGATTAATGTTATTTAAGAATTTTCATCTAGCATGTATTCTTGAGCCACAGCAAAATTATCTCACAGTATTGGCATGAGTCAGGGAGAAAAAATAATCCAATGGATTAGAAAAGACTTGATATGTATTTCCCTTTGATTATAGCAATATGTGATGTTTAAACAAAATCATTCAGAATTATCTTTTGAAAATTCATTTAAATTTTACAGAACAGAACAATTAGCAACAAAGATTTAAGATGTATATTCTTGATTATATTTCTTTTAATTGTGAAAAAAATTCATCAAGATGGAGCATGGTGGCAAGTGATTGTCTGATGTCCTCAATGTTTGAAAAAATGAAAGTAGTTGATAATATTGTCGCAGAAAAAGTATAATTCCAAAGTAAGTTTATCAATATCTTTGTCAACATTCAATTTGATTGTTTACTCCTAAGATTGTTATAAATATTACAAATGCAAAATATATTTCATTAACATATAATGTTAAAACATCCAAAAAGTAATAAATAAAAAAAGTTATTGAAATATACTGCTACAACAAAAAATGTATTTTTTTTTGTGCTTTATTCTACACTAATGTGTTTCATGTTATTTGTTTTCATATATTATCTAAAATGTTTGTCTGTATATGACTTTCGTCAATGAGTAATATGTTTTCCATGATCTGGTGCAGTAATAGAGCGACATATTACTTGAGTTCAAAAACCATGGATTTAGGCTATAGTCCTGTCAATTCAAGTGTTCAGATTTCTGATAAATTCCCGAGACAAAAAAAAATCATTTGATTTTTTTTTTAGTAGTGGTAGCACTATGATTAAATACATTTCTTGGGGGGGGGGGGGTTTACAGTAGCATTTTTGTAGCCAATAAAGTTTCTATATGTTTTAAACCTATTAATTACTTTTTAAAAAATCTTTAATGATATTTTTTCTGGATTAGGAACTTATTCTAGAATATAATCATTGTAAAAACAAATTTATTATCTTTGAAAGTTTTTGAAATCAAATTTTTAAACAGAATAAATATTTTTTAAACAATTTAATATACTAAAATATTTGCCAATCAGTCTTAATAAAATAAGATATTTGTTTTCTTTTAAATACACTTCCTATTGATTTAATACATTTACCTATAGACAATATAATATAAATTGCAATTGTTTGTAGCAATATTGTAGTATTGTTTTTCATTAATAATTATTGTTATTTAAAAGATCTTTTAGTTATCTTGGGCATATCATATTGCTTATCTATGATTCCCATTGGATCAGATAGTCTTTTATATAATAAAATCATTGCTTGGACCTATTTTGTTGATTACTTATATTGCTTACTTTCAAAATGATTTGTCTTATAATATTTTTATTTGTGATGGTTATATTATTTACACCTCCATCCTTATTAGTACTCAGCAAAATAATATAAGGCATTGTTTTGGCAGATTTGGATTAAGGTCTGAGCATTATAGCTATAATAATTGTTGTATATTGATTAATTCTAGTCATTATAAATTTAGAGTGATTTCATTAATGTATATTCTGTCATCCCTTTTTATGTCATGAAATTTACATTAAAGTACTTAACTTATATTATCAAACACATTCAATTAACATTATATTTTAATTTTGAGTTTAATAATAGATAGCTCAATTGCAATGGTATCAGATTGTTTAATTCTTTTATTACTGTCTACTTATTAACCAATTCCATATCTCATTAACTGTTTATATTTTTATTTATTGTTTTTTGATGATAATGATTTGGTATTAATATTTGTAAATGTACTACACTACATTGTTTTCTGCATCAATATTTTTAAATTTGTTATACTGTATGTTGTTTAATATGAAAACTTTTTTTTGTTTTTATAATTAATATTTGTAATTTGATAGATATTATGTACACTCCTTGCACAAGTTCCTTCTATTTGTAGTTATTTACTTTTTTGTATGCAATATATTATGTAATTAATTAACTTATTATTATTATTATTATTATTATTATTATTATTATTATTATTATTATTATTATTATTATTATTATTAGTAGTAGTAGTAGTAGTAGTAGTAGTAGTAGTAGTAGTAGTAGTAGTAGTAGTAGTAGTAGTAGTAGCAGTAGTAGTAGCAGAAGCAGCAGCAGCAGTAGCAGTAATAGTAGTAGTAGTAGTAGTAGTAGTAGTAGTAGTAGTAGTAGTAGTAGTAGTAGTAGTAATGAATAGAAGTAGTAAAAGTAGCAGTATTGTAGTAGTAATAATAATAAGCAGCAGTGGCAGTAGCAGTAGTAGAATAGTAGTAGTAGTAGTCATAGTAGTAGTAGTAGTAGTAGTAATCAAATAGGTTTCTGATTATGCACTTAAATGTTGAATACATTGTTATAAAAAGATCTTTAGATATAATAAAATGGAGAACATTATTTTATATCTGAAAAGATATTATTCAAATACTATTTTCCTGGTATTCTTTTAATAATCCTTGTTTGGTTTAGTGAGACTTTTAATGTAAATTGATCAGGGCTTCAACTCTATCTTAGAACTTTGTATGAACATCTGTGCATTAAACCATTTGATTATTTGTTTACGTAATATAATGCCAAAACAAAATATCTATAAATATCATAGTTTTGAAAATTATAATAAAAATCTTTTATTTGAAAAATCAATCCTAAAATGATTTCCTTTCAAAATACTTTACATTATCATAATTTTGTTACTAATTTATATTTAATAATGTAAAAAATTCATTTGTCCTTTAGAAATTATCTTCTTTCAATAAGCAAATTAGATAATTTACTGTCAAGCAATATTTATCATGTTCATATATTATTTTACAATGCATTGCAACTTTAAAATTACTTACTAACAAAAATATCAATCTAAAGCTAGCAACAGTGAGCTTAAATATTTAATAAAACTCTACTATATTTATAATTTATAAAATAAACATATATTTTAAGAAATAAAAACTTGTCTCATATAAAATATTATGGAAACTTTGAAAATTGATTAAAATTATTTCATAATATTAAATTTGAAAATAAATTATTGTTTTTCATTCCTAAAAAATGATAAAACTAACATTTTGAGTATTTTTTATATTCAATAAATTAATATATTGATTTAATAAATTTAAATTATAGTAAATTTTAAATGCTTTATAAATTAAATTTCTCAAACCTGTATTCCTTAAATCACTAAAAAAAAAAAATTGTAAAAATTTCATTAATACTATTTGATATCTAGCTGTAAGCAAATATAAGTTAATAAAACTTTAATAATGTATTTTATATAAAAAAATATATTAAACTTATATAACAAAAATTTATTTTAATTTTTCAGTTTAACTTATATATAACTAAATATAATTGATGCAAAAAGACTGATCCTTATCAAGTAGGTAAATAATTCACTGGTTCCTATCAAGTATCAGTAAGAATATAATTTTCTTAATTAATTCCTTATGACACATAAACAATTACAACTACTTTCTTTACACATTTATTTGAGGAATATAATAATAGCCAATTCAAATAATTTTAAAATTGTATGTAATCAGTAAATAAGTATTAAATAATCTTAGCTAAGAATAAAATTACTACTTTCAGCTATGTCTAATAAATTTTATATGCTTAAAGAAGAAAAACTATATATTGAAAGAATTAAGTAATTAAGATATTTTATTTATTATATTATAATCATACATAAATACAGGAAATCAAGTGAAATTTGGTCAAGATAAACTGGGTATTGATATGGATTATGATTACATAATGATTTGGGCTTTTAAAATATAATATTAAACTTAGAAAAAATAAGATACCTCTACAAAATAAGTGGTGCTTAAACAAATTACAGGATCCAGATATAACAATGTAATTTAAGAATTAAAATTCTTAAGAGGATAATGTTAACATGAGATGTTATATATCTAAATAAAGGTATAATAACAACAGTTACAAAGGATTGGAAAAACTAAAAATAATACATTGATGATTGGTTGAAATAACAAAGCAAGATTAAAACAGAGGCATTAACCAATACAAAATAGATAATAATAAAAAAAAACAATGAATAGAATAAAGAAAGAATTAATATAAAAATAAAATTAATAAAAAAATTTAAATAGAAAAATTAGATATATATATGAAATTATTAAAATATTAAATTACAAAGAAAGAAAAAATTAGAAAATAGAAAGGTGGAAAAATCATGCAAGATTTGTGTGTAAAAAAAAGTTTTTGATAAGAGAACTTATAAAAGATGAAAATATGAATAGAATGAGAAAGAATTAGCAATCGCAAAGTAATTTTGCCAGCTAAAATGAAATTAATAAAGTAATATGATGCCATCCAGAAAAAAAATTTAAAAAGTTGAAGTGACATTCTGAAAAATAAATTATTTGATCAAAAAACCAAGTTAATAAGAAGGAAAAATTTTAATAATTTTTTTGATTAATAACCTTTCTTATTTCAACAAAAAAGGAAATGCAAATGACCGTTTAATTAATAAAAAAAAAAAAACTCTTATTAAAAAAAACAAACGCAATTTTTTCCATTTATCCAGTATTCTATTACTAATAATTAAAAAGGAAACGGAAAATAAAATATAAATAGAAACTCATATGACAATCAATAAAAAATTTTAATTTGAAGATGGAATCAAAGAAATTATAATGACAGGAAGAATAATTTTTCAGAAAAACTGGAAAGGAATAGGAAAACTTATGTTTTACTGATTTGGAAAAGACTTTAGCAAGATGAATTTAAAATTGTTGTGTCAAATGATGAAGAATTAAAGTCAGAATGATTGTAAAATTAAAATTAATATAAGAAGAGAAATGAAAGATTTCCCATTTCGATTCTATATGATCAACTTATTTATTTAGAATATAATAATGATTTTTTAAATCAAAGACCAAACAAATTCAAATTAATGATACGCAATTTCTTAATATTCATTAAGCAAATTATATAGCTTTAATTGTTGATTCTAAAAAATAAATTATAAAATTCTTATGACAAATATAATTTTAAAAAGTTTCAAAGTGAAGAAATACATTGTTAAGAATAAAATTATGGTAGCAGATAAATAAAAGATGAATATATAAATAATACAATTCTCAAGCACATTAGAAATTTATTTGGGTAGTGTGATTAATGATGCCAATAGATGTTTAGTTGAAAATAATAATAAAAAATAATGCTCGAAAACTGGGTTTTCAAAATAAAGATGTTTAATATATTGACACCAAAAATAAGATGAGATTTATTAGAAACTTAATGGATGAGAGACTTGATGTTTGGGATATCGTAAAGAATAAATGAGAGGATGAAAAAACATGACTTGGAAGATGGCTGACTAAAACAAAATGAATAATTAGATAGAGTAAAAATTATGTATCAAATGAAATCAGTAAAGAAAGAAAATATATAAATAAAACATGTGTTCTTCTTCTTTATATATCTTTAAACTATTATAAAATAAATAAATAATATTCTAATGTTTCGACTAAATTTTTTGTAGTCTTTATTTTTTTATAGTATTAAGTTTGTTCCTTGATAAAGACTATAAAAATATATAGTCTAAATGTTGAAGTATTATTTATTTATTTTATAACAATTCATATAATAAAACAAGAATTATAAAAAATGGCAGGTGTCTTATTTATATATTGAAATTAATGATCTATTTTTAAAATAAAAGACTGTCGTGTTGGTTATTGATTTAAGGGAAAAAACTATTGAATCTTACAAAATTACAGGAAATAAAATTCCTGGATAACATTTTAAGATATGATGATTTCCTATAAAATATTTTGAACGATAAAATTTTTGAAAGAAGAATGATAGGTAAGTCAAAAATATCTCAGATTTAAAATACGATCAGAAAAAAATGGGTGAGTTTTTAGGCAAGAATAAAGAAAGTAATAGAAAACAGAATGAGATGGTTATATTGATAAGACATTATCTTTAAAAACTTATGATGACGCTCTGATTAAATATCTTCAATTTTGCAAGTATTGAAAAAAAAAAAAGTTTATAGAAAGTTTATATTTTTTTAAATATTTTTATCGTGATGATTCCATGTTACAATTTTAGAGATAAAAAGAGATTTAAAAAAATGTAATCCTCGAAAAAATAATAAGAAACTTTTTTTTTTTTTTCAAAATAATGTTAATTAATATTATGTATTATATTCTTGATCCACCATTATTCATTGTCTATAAAAAATAAATGGTATAGAATAAAAGTATATTATAATAAGAAGTCATTTAATAATTATTGATCAAAATGGTTGCACATATACAGCATAATTTAATTATTAGCTCAATAAATTTCTGCATTTATTATTTACAAAATGAGTGCATAGAAGATGGATTAAACTTGGAGAGACCTTCATCCTGCAGTGGATTGATAATGGTTGATGATAATGATGATGATGATGATATGTGTGTAGATGGGTGTATATAATTTTAATATTTCAATAATTATTTATGTTTAAAAGCATCAGAACTAATATTAATTGCAGTGATAGATTACTTTTTAAAATAAATAATCAAATCTAATTGTTAATTTATTATAAAAGTTTTAGCAAATTATCTGAATTGATTTTATAATTTATAATAAAAAAAAAAAAAAAGACATTTACTTGGTTAGGACAATTTATGCTTCAATTGCTGCTCTTGAGGAATGTTAAGATTTTTTTGTCTTATTTTGAAAAAAAAAAACTTAAAGACAAATTTAAAAAAAACCTTTCTCTTAAAGAACAAATAATAAAAGAAAAAAAATTGGAGCACAATAAGTTTTTCAAATTTTTATAAAAACAGAATCGTTACCAGCAAATTATAAGAATTAAGTTTTAATGGCTATAACTATTTCATACTATAAGAAATTTTCAAATACCTTAATTTCATAGGACCTTTTTTTTTAATTGAACAAGTCTCCTCAGTACCTTCTCAGGTATGTCTGTACTTTGCAGAAATCAAATTAGTTTGAATTTTCTCCCATAGTGTAAACATATGTCTTACTGCTTGTAGTCTAAACATGAATAAGTTTTTTCTGTATTTTACAAGATATGATTATTTTTTCTGCTTTTTTTATACAATACTATAAAACTTACTGTAAATAATGATTATAAAACAAAAAGTACATTTATTTCATTATAATAACTGATTATAAAAAAGCAATCAACTGATTTCAATTACATGCTATTCTAAACAAAAGTAGTGTTATTTCTCCATTTTTTGAAATATATGCTTATAATAAAAATATCAAATTTGCAATGGCAATTACAGAAAACAAGTGCTTTTCTTAGAAATAGTATGAGGTACCATTTGTAATATTAACATCATAAAATAATGTTGTAGTGAGGGGGATTAAATGTTTGTTAAGCTATTCCAATTTTAATTTGTTGTTTTTTTGTCAATATATACATCATTATGTAAAGCACTATTTAAGTATTTTATAACTTAAATAAAATTATAATATTGTTTCTTACATAGTGAACATATTATACATTATATTTATTGATCTTAATGTTCTCTAATTTCTTATCAGCCACAATAATTGTTGCTTTAGACTTATACATAGTTTTATTCCAAACTTTCTACATATTTCATTTATTTTATTTAATATCTACAAGCCCACCATCAAAGTCACTAGCAGTAACACCAATATTTCAAAATATCAAATGAGTTAAAACAGTGCAAGAAAGCACTAATTGCCAAACAAAAAAACTTTAATATCATTATTAGGGAAACCTTTCATTTTCCTAACTGAAAATAGAAGTACATTGTAATTATTAAAAGATGCAATTTGTAAATAAAAAAATCTCAACAAAAAAAAACAACACAACTTTCTTATAATGTGTCCCTATTTAATGAACAGATGTGATTACAATAATTGAAAAGTTTAAAATCATATTTCAAAACTTTTCATGCATTTTCTCATAGATTAAATAAAGCCTATTTATAGAGGTGAATCCTAAGGCAATAAAAATATGAAATAAATGAACATCCAAACAAGCACATATAAAAATAAATGAAACTGAATTAAGTTTAGCCATGAAAATCAGGAGAACTGTAAGCAATAGTACAAATTCCATCTTACCTTCATTCTACAAATTCCATGATCATATGAAAGTTTTAAATTATTTCTGTTATCTAAAAGTCATAAAAAAAATGTCATAAAAAAATGTCATTTGTAATATTTATTACAAATATGTTGTAAAGAATTTAATTCTGAAGCATGTGACGACCATCCAAATACTTTTAAATTATAGCTGAATTTATTTTCATGAGAAATATTTCACAGAATCTACATTATTAGGGAGACATTATTATTCAAAAATAATAAGTAGGTATAATGTATAATAAATCTCATATATCCGAAGTGGACTGCACTTATGTATTTAACATGTGTTAAAAATAAAAAATTAAAATTAAAAAGTAACACTTAAACTATAATGAAAACAAATAAAAATAGCTACAACTTAGATTTTTTTTTTTTCCATATTTTTAAAGTACAAATAAAGTAACTTATAATATCAATACATTTTTAGAGAAGAAATTGTATGATAGAATATTTTACAAGATGAATAAAAAAAATAATTCTCACAAAAAAAAAACTAATAATAGTAATATTTTTAAAAAGTTTTTGTTGATTGACAAAAAAAATGGATACCTTCATACAATAAAGGTTTAAAAAAGAAACACATTGTGATTTATAAAATGATAATAAACATAAAAATAAAAAACTGGATTTTTGAAAATTAGATTATTACATACAAATCATGGTTTTATTGGATTGAACATTTTAAAAAAATAAAGAGTAACAGATTTTTAATATATATATATATATATATTTTATGGTGAACTTAATCATAATTTTTATTGAAGAAGATTCCCCATTTATATTACTAAAATTATGTATTTAAATTATTATCATCATTATTTTTTAAAAAAATTTAACAACAACAATATATTTTTCTTTAAAAAAATATACTCTAAAAAATATAATATTCTCTTCAATATAATATTCTTCTGTTTTTCTTTTAAAAAACATTATTACTTTCTCATTAAATCATATATATATATATACACACTCATTAAATCATATATATATATATACACACACACCCATTACTATTATTGTTGTTATAAAATGCATATATACTCTTCTCATCATAAAAATAATAACATTTCTCTTTCATCTATCAATAAATATTTTTGTATGCATACAACATTATATAAACGTATTTTCTTATAATCCAAACTTTTTGTTACATTTTACATACAATTCTTTATAAAATTACACCAATTTGTCATATATTGCCTTTTATACACTTTTACTAATTACTTTTAATTGCCAATATCTTTACGTACAATTTCTTTTATTTTAAATAAAAATATTAAATAACCGCAATACTACTACATATTCTTTTAAATTCATATAAATAAAAATACAATAAAAAAGCAAATGAATCCCAAGACACATTTCATACTAAACCAACACTCATCAATTGGTCCAGGTCACAATTCTCATATATAAACAATATTCATCAACATTAAATAATTACATTTTGCATGACAAGTGCCAATCTAACTCAAGCCACATCTTTGACATCATCAACTTTAGATAAATTACTTATCATTTACTAACCTAGAGATTGTCTCTAGCATAGATATAGACTTCAAATCTCAATTAAAAAGTAATATATCTGTTTTTTTTAATTAAGCACACACACATGGAGTTATTCACATTTCTCTTTCCCATGTATATCTTTATAAATATATTAAATAATCTCAATACTACAACATATTCTTTTAAATTAATATAAAAATACAATAAAAGACAAATGGCATTTGTAATTCAAAATGTAATTATTTATTTAAATACATTATCTACACAATTTGTTATGTTTAAAACAGGTTTGTTTCTTTTTATATATAAACTTTCTTTTACCATTTTTTCCCTATATGATTTTACTTTTTCTAACATATTAATCTCAAAATTTATATGCCCCAATTCTTTATGATGAATATTAACATTTAAATTTCTATCACTTAATTGTTGTTCAACCTTGTTTTTAATTTATTTTTTGTTGTACCTATATATGACACACTCCTATTATCTTTTTAACAAATCAAGCATTCAATCCTATAAATTACATTCATATTTTCAAAATTCTTATTTTTTGTTTCATGTATCAAATGTCCTAAATTAAATTTCTTTTTATATACTAGTTGCAAAATTAAATTATTTTCTTTTTTATATTTTCTATTTATATCTTTCGTCTTAAAAAAGTATTATTGATACATTGTAATTAGTATATATTATCTCAGGCATATCTTACTTTTTATTCAAATTTCTTTTATTTTTTCAATATTTCTTTTTGTACATAATTTATTAATAACTTTAATTGGATAATCATTTTTATAAACTATTCCCTTATATTATCCATTTCTTCCAGAAATATTTTTTTTCCTGAACACAAATTTATTCTATAATTAAAAATATTTATTTTCATTCAATTAATTGTATAGATGTTAACATTAAAAAGGTAATAAATAATTATAAAATAAATGTTGAAATAAATATATTTAGGAATGGTACTTTTTATAAGTTATTAATTAATTGAGAAGTGGATATACAATATATATATATATTTTACCACCCCCTTCTCCGCTCGCACCGGCTCCCTATTAAACCGTTCTTAAAAGGGATTGTGAGCTCCAAAACAAACATGATACAGCGTAAAGATTTATTTATTTTTTCTTATATCAATAGTTGTTCATTATTAACACAAGAGGGCGCCAGATACGATGATTTGATTCACAATTTAATTTCTCGCATCACCTTACGTCATATCAAAACGATTTTGAAGTCTAATCCCTGCCCATAAGCTCGAACTCCCAGCATGGACCAATAGGGGTCACTCAGGGTCACGATAAAATTGCCTTCAAGACTATTATTTTGGCAAATGACACAATATTAACCAATGGATAAGAAGATCAGTTGACTAACAGATCGGTCCAAGCATTGGACGGGATCATTGGTTATTTATAACTAATACGAATGTTCGGTTGAGGCATCATTAGAATAAACAATTAGACGCTTATAATATCATCCCCCCTTTTATCATACAGTCCAATAGAATTATTTATACTAGCTCTATTGACATTTACTTATATTTATTAATAATAGGCCCTCCCAACTCTTAAACTTAGGTTAACTACATAATAAGTAAACATCGTGACTTACGGCGCGATGTTTATGAATGAAATTTAAAGAAATAAAAACAAAAAAATATATAAGAAAGACAAATTTACAAGTAAAATAATTAATTGTATGAATAAATGCTAATTTTAATAATAATTTCAACAAAAATATATATTTAATTATAGAAAATGATTTGAGGAATGCTCGACTTGTTTAAATTAAAAAAAAGGTTTATTGATTATAAAAAAATGAAACATTGATTAATAGCTTTATTTGCACGCACATACGCACATTCTCGCACTCGCACAGAAAAGAACATATTATATATAATAAACATGACTGATAAAATATATTTCCTCTCTTTACATTTTTGAAATTAGGTGTGTGTTATAGTTTATCTGCGAAAGGAAATAATAATTAGGATCAAAGTCCATAACTGGAAAAGTCCTAAGATTTCAATATGAGGGACTATGTAGCATCTGATATTTTTATTTACGAAAGTTGAGATTAAAATAATAAGATTTAAATATGAGGGATTACGGATCATTTTATATTTGATTTACGAAAGTCAAATTTAATTAATTATGAGATTGCCTTTTAAGTTTACGTAAAGAATGAATGGAAGCATTAAAAAAAAAATGTTTACCTAGGATTTTGCTTAGTCTTCTGCTGCTTCTAATTTGGGGAGGGTTCGAACCTGATAGATGATGTTTCCATAATACATGGTTATTCATTTCACATAAGTTCAGCGTAGTATGTTTGGACGATTCTTGTATATTAAACGGAACGTCCTTAGACTGATTGGAGCACTATGTTCGGACGGTACTGTTGTTGATCATTCATAGCTGTGGAGATGTTCTGGCGGCAGAGCGTCGGTCAATCACTGAAGGGTTTCCTAGCCCATCATGACGATCGACGCTCTAAATGTTAATTTCACAGTGATCATATTGGATAAACCGGATAGCAAAAAAAAAGAAAAGTTCTAGTTGTAGCTTCCGGAGGAATCTAGGAAAAAACTATAAGCATAAGCATAAATACAAGCAAAAAACAAAAAAAAAAAAGGAGTGTAAAAAGAGCCTTTTCTTTAGATTTAGATTCATATTTATATGGGTTGGTTATTATCTGAGGATCGAATCTCCACCCAGAGTTCAATATTCTTTTAGTTGTCGTTGGGGTCCGTGTCCTACGTAATGTCCACTCAATCCATATGCTTGAGGCAATCTTAGGTTTATGCAATCTCATGTTGCAATCTCAGTTAGAAAAATTCATACTTATTCACACCTTTTATGCATACATGTGTGCGTGTTTTAAGAGAACAATTTAACTTACATTAGTTTAAAAGTCGAGCATTTAATCTGTCTCAAAATCACTTCTATAGGCTTTTAACTTTCACTACAGTTATAATTTAAAATAAACCCCTTTTAATTACCCCCGCAGCATATACAAGTAGAAATCACTAATTGAGATTTAAAATGGCATATTAGTAATACTTTATATTTTATTTTTTTTAGAGAATATTATTATAGTAGATTATATGAAAGCCTTAAACTGTTTAATCAGAAATATTAACATTTTATTTTACCATGTATTTTATAACGCATTGAAAGAAAACTACATTTATTTTTTATCATAAGTTGAAAGTGAAAAAAAAAAAATATAGAGAGTGTTTACATTGCTCGTGTGTGTGCATATATACCTGTACCGACTTTGTCTCGGTACAATATATATATATTTAGTAACAGAATAATTAGAGAAATAAATTTTTGTTCCGGAAAAAAAATATTTCATGAAGAAAAAAAATATATAAGAAAAAAAAACCAACAACAATGAATGATTAATAAATTATGTAGTAAAAAATATGTATCTGAATAAAAATTACAATGTATCAAAGAAATACACATTTAAAGATTAAAAAGATTATGAAAGATATAAATAGAAAATATAGAAAAAAGAAAGTAATTTAATTTTACAACCAATACATAAAAAGAAATTTAATTTAGGAAATTTGATAAATGAAACAAAAATAAGAATGTTGAAAATATGAATACAATTTATAGGATTGAATGCTTTTATAGTAAAAACGATAATAAGGATATGTCATGTATAGGAGCAACAAAAAATAAATTAAAAAGAAAGTTAAAACAACATTTAAGTGATAGAAATTCAAATGTTAATATACATAGCAAAGAATTTGGGTATATAAATTTTGAAATAAAAATGTTATAAAGGTAAAATTATATAGGAAAAGACTGGTGAAAAAAGTCTATATATATTTATAAAAAGAAATAAATCTGCTTTAAATAAAAAAAATGTATAGATAATGTATTTAAATAAAACAAATTGTTTGTAAAAGTATTGGCAATTAAAAGTAATTAGTAAAATTATATAAAAAGGCAATATATAATAAATTAGTTGCAGTTATGTAAAGAACTGTGCATGTAAAATGTAACAAAAAGTTTGGAATATAAGAAAGTAAGTATATGTAGTTTAAATAATTTTGTATTGAAGCAGTCGGATCTGAGTTCGATCCTAGCTTCATGTTATTTACCCTAATACTAACCTTAAATTTCCGATGCAATGGGGCTTTATACGTTCAATCCACGCTAATTTCCATAATGAATAACTTATTTCAAATGCGTAGCAAAATTAATTAGTTTAGTTTAAAATTGATCAATTCTCTAAATAAATTCATGAAAAAATATTCATGAATTTATATATATTAAATTGCGTGGATTGTGCGTATATATATTTGTAAATATTAAATATATATAATTGTTCGAAAGTTTCATTGCGTCGGGAATACTTGTTTTTTTTTCACCTTTAAATAATTTGTAAAGTTTCGGTGATTAAAAGCTACATTCCTTCGATAAGCTTTAAAATTCTTAAAAACAATAGTAAAGCTTTATGAATTGGAAAAAGATAAGGATTCATTTTTCTAATTAAATCATTTTCAGATTTTAAGAATTCATTTTCAATTAGAGAAGGAATTCAAGCTAATTAGTTTGAAAGCCTTATCGAGGGAATGTATTTGAAAACAACTAATTATAAAAAAACACATTGATAATAAAATGAGCGCTAGCCGGAGGCATCAGTGAACAGTATATATAGCCCTGAAAAGTCAGGAAAAAAGGCTAGCTTTTGTTGTCGAGTAGTGCAGTGAACTCTGTGCATATAAATTGTATTTCATCATGATAGAGGGCTAAAACATCAGGAATCTGGCTACGGTTCCTAAAGTCCCGAGAAATCTTCAATGGGGCTGCTGAATCTTTTCCGGACCGATCATGCTGCTAAAATTATGAAAAGCTATTAAAATGCTGTTCCAGTAATCAATCAATGGTGCCTACGTTTTAACAACCTGGAGGTGTAAATTAAGGACTCAGCACGGAAGGGTAATATATTTCTAAATGAACGTTAAACTTTCTGGCCAGTTCGAACTTTATTCTACTCTCCTCCTATTTAAGAGCTCTTTATTCTTCAATGTAAAATATTTATAAAATGCTACTGTAAATCTATAGCGTAATTCTTTCAATCTCTAGTCTTTAAACTTTTTCTTTTCTTACCTGGTGGTTCATTTAATATATATATATATATTTGTGTGCTTTAATGTCGTATTTAAAATTATATGCCAATAATCTCTCGACTCGATGAGCTCCTTTGATCTATTTGCCTCACGCAAATAATATATTAATTTTAAATAGTAATTCTCGCCCATTAGAACTAAATTTATAAGTTCTATCAATCATCGAGTCGAAAGAAATATTACATGTTTACTATTTTTATAATTGGCTAATAATAAATTATTAGCTCCGTTTTTCACCTATGTCCCCAGCTCTTAAGTTGCAAGTGTTTTTTATACTCACATAAGGTTAAAATATTGATTCCTTGTTCCACTAATATATATTTATTTAAATATAATCTTTGAATATTTTTATTGCAAAACGGGTCGATAAAGGGTTAACTATATTTTAATTCCACTTTGTTATTTTCTTTAGCTTCAGGAAGAGCACGTTGTTAGGGCATAGTTAATATAGTTTCCAAATACTTTCAAATAAGTTTTCTTAAAAGCCCGCTTGACTTTAATTAATTGGTCAAGTCATCACGTAGAGCATTCTACTGGGTTTTATTTTTCAACGATGACCATCAAGTCATCATCATCGAACGTTGCTGACGCAGGGCAATCTTCCGCTCCGTTAGGCTGGTCGGTGATCATATTCTCTTATTTAAATTTCTCAAGGAAGAAAGTACCTCCTTTCGTATTCATTAGTCAAAGGGCGTAAGACTTGTTAGATGCAAGCCGCCATAGGACTTCAATCATCGACTAGCGATCATATTTCAATTTTACTCTCTGCCTCGTAAGCCGCCAGTACCGTTGCATCTCTGTTCCGGTAAAACCCGCTCCATGCTCGTAATTCGTGATGAAGTGATTTAAATTAAAGTCGAACAAATTCTCAAATATATTATTAATTCAATAAGTTTCAAATCAATTTTAACGTTATGCCCTAAAATACGTTTTGCTCTTCATGAATAGATTTCCGAACGTGAAAATAAATCTCACATTCCACCGTAATAAAATTAGAACAATCATTTCCGTTCTTAATGAATACCTTTATCCGCCTTTATATTTCTCATTGGGGGCATAGACATAGAATTCTATGTTGTGTAATAATTGTTGGCATATGATAAGGACCGCCACTCTTATTATATTTGTAAATTCTCTTAAAGACTAGAGGTAATTAATGCATTCTATGTTTTATGGAAACGAAACAAATTATTCTTATTAAATATTTTCTAACATACTTGGTTTCTCAGTTCATCATTCTTTTATAATTATTTAAATGTTAATACTCGCTGTCTGTGTTGGCAACCTGAACATACATATGATTCGATTTAAAAGTAGTCAAAGTTAATTGATATTCGTGTCAGTAAAAGGGTCTCTAGTCCTCACCAACCGTTGAGCTAGTTCTTGGCGCATGGCACTGTGCCGTCGATTTCTGCTATCTGAGCTGTTGAGTTGGGTTTGAATTCAGTTTTGGTTCAGCTGAGTTTGAATCCGATTTGACTTGCGGTGGTGGTGGGTTTCGACCGGTACATGGTTATGTTTTTGGCTGCCCAATCGTTGTGGCTCGACTTAATAAACCCCACACATGCCCTGGAGATAGTAATTTTGTTTTAGTTACTCAGATCTCAATAAATTAAATGTTTAAAGTGATATTTTTGTAGAATGTTTTATATATTTGAAAAAGTTATGCGATTTATAATGCATAACTGAAATGATTTAATAAATTAAAATATCACTTTCTAATTCTCTTCTTTATAGTTAAATGTATTCAAGATTTTTTTTTAAATGCAAAAGACTGTTAGAATAATTATTTAAGTATATGTGTAATTAGTTATACGTGTACTATATATCCATATATATATATATATATTATATATACGTTTGTTTATACGCGTTCATGACAGTAAGAAAATATCGTTAGCAAAGTAGTAAGAGCAGATCAAAGCATAGGAGTAAAATAAGTGAAATAATTTGTCTATGTCATAAATGAAATGTTTTTCTATGTCAAAATTAATTAGTATCTTAGTTTTATAATATAAGATATCCGTTGTGATATCATGTTAAAAGTCTTAATTTTACAGTATTGCTTGCTAGCACATATATTTAATGTTCGCTCTGTATTTTTAGTAGCCTCAAAGTAGGCGAAGACCTTCAAACTGGGAATTATCTGTCAAGCGGTCCGATGCAGTGTGACATTACGCTTTAATGACAATAATTTCTAGAGTAACCTCAAAGCAGGTGAAGACCCTTTGTGTACACCAAGCAGCCAGATGCAGTTGGCAAAATGCTTAAATGGTTTGCACGCTTTCATGCTAGCAAGATTTAGAATAATATCACCAATAAAAGTTCTTGTAATATTAATTTTGACATTTCTTTGTGTGTGTGAAGCCTCATGCTTAGTAATATTTAAACTCCTATATTTAAACTCAGGTCAGGAACGCGTTATCTGTTATTCATTAATAAATATTCATCATCAATTCAATTGTTTTATCAAAAGTTAAGTCAATCATATGTGGTTTGGGGGTCAATGGGTTATATCACATGCCCTATTGATTTCATTTTGCTCACTGGCGCCCATATAAATAAATTTGTCAGCAAATTTGATTGTCAGCACAGTAGTGGGTCAATCGCCATAATAAAAACCAAGTGTGTTCAATACAGAATTATTTGTTCTACCTGCTAATACATAATATTTGTATATCACTGTATAGTTTTTTTTTCAGACATGGGAGAACAGAACAGTTGAACAAAGGGAAAGTGAATAATGTTTTTTCTTATCTTTGATATTTTTGAATACATGTCTCACTCAAAGAGTTAATATAAAGAGCTAGTCAAGAAAACGTAGGTAAACTAAAAAAAAAAAAAGCAGATTACATAGATTGGGGAAATAATATGCAGCAGCTAATGAAGATTGGGACAATGGACCTGTAGTCAGATACCTAGTTAAAATTACTGAAGAAAAAATATTTTTTAAGCATACAGAGAGTACTATAAGTTAATTCACGTTGTTTATTATATTGATTCACTTGCAAAGATGGAAGAACAATTAGATCAAGGATTGACTGATGATAGTGATGTGCCTTCAACCACCCCCAGTGAATGAGAGATCACTTTTAAGAATCATATCAGTAAAAAAAGCGCAACCATCAAAGCAGAAAGACGGCTCAAGATGATCGAGAGAGTTTTCATATGATCCTCGAAGAAATGAGAGAAGATCGAAAAATAATGATGATGATGATGGAAAGAATTTTAAGGCTTGAGGAAGCACGAGGCATCCAAACCAACCCAGAAATTGCAAAGCATCCTCAAGCAATAGGCACTTACAAAGCTCCAAAAAAAATGATGATCAGACCACACCAAAAGAAGTTGTGGACAGCAAAGAAGATGACAGTGAAGATGAGGTCAGTCACGAAACAGTGGAAGAAGCTGATCCAAATACAGAGAGGGAAAAGGAAGATGTTCAGACTACATGGAAGACAAACCCCGAAATGAGTCCAAGAAATCTACCGAGACCATCCATTATATCTTCTGTGGAAGTTCAAATTTTTAGGGGAAGTCCAGGAGAAAATCCAATAGATCACATAGACAGCATTAAGGATTTTTTTGCCTATACACTGTAGCAGAAAAAGAAAAGGTTATCATAGCGAGCCACTACTTAAGAGAAGCTGCCAAGGCATGGTGGAAGCTATTAAAAAAACCACCTACCACGATCCAAGGATATGAAAATGCCATCTTAAAAAAATATTGGAGTCAGGAAAGGCAGGAGGGTATCTTGCATAGACTGAACACACAGAAGTATCAAGAAAACTACAGACAGGGATACGCAGCTTACTTCATCCAGCAAGTGACCACATTCAAATCCCTCACAGCCTTCAAATATGAGGACCAACACATCATCCGGACGATTAGACATCATTTACCCCCATGGATCCAAAGAGTCATGCTTGGGATGTGCCCTATGTCAATAGAAAAGACCATAGACTTTTTGACTGCAATAGACTATGGGAACTTGACGCCAACCAGGAAAGACCAGGACTATGACCATTACAATGCCAGACAGTTAAAACAATATGTACCACCTGATCCAGGGAAACAGTAAGATAAACTGTAGAGACAGATATATATATATACAGAAGACCAACTGACATGACCATAGGAAAAATGAGACTTGATAAACGGACCGATTTATTAAACTTAATATAAGTTGAATATTCAAAAAATTGATCGCAGTGAGACATGTATAATTTTTGTAGTTTGGGCAGGTTATATTATTCACGCTCATGCTGTTCTCCCAGAGTCTATACACTTATGCAACTATATCCTGCATAAGTAAAGTCATTTTTTTTTCATTGTTTTTTTTTTGAAGTGAAAAGAAATGAAGCAGTCGGATCTGAGTTCGATCCTAGCTTCATGTTATTTACCCTAATACTAACCTTAAATTTCCGATGCAATGGGGCTTTATACGTTCAATCCACGCTAATTTCCATAATGAATAACTTATTTCAAATGCGTAGCAAAATTAATTAGTTTAGTTTAAAATTGATCAATTCTCTAAATAAATTCATGATAAAATATTCATGAATTTATATATATTAAATTGCGTGGATTGTGCGTATATATATTTGTAAATATTAAATATATATAATTGTTCGAAAGTTTCATTGCGTCGGGAATACTTGTTTTTTTTCACCTTTAAATAATTTGTAAAGTTTCGGTGATTAAAAGCTACATTCCTTCGATAAGCTTTAAAATTCTTAAAAACAATAGTAAAGCTTTATGAATTGGAAAAAGATAAGGATTCATTTTTCTAATTAAATCATTTTCAGATTTTAAGAATTCATTTTCAATTAGAGAAGGAATTCAAGCTAATTAGTTTGAAAGCCTTATCGAGGGAATGTATTTGAAAACAACTAATTATAAAAAAACACATTGATAATAAAATGAGCGCTAGCCGGAGGCATCAGTGAACAGTATATATAGCCCTGAAAAGTCAGGAAAAAAGGCTAGCTTTTGTTGTCGAGTAGTGCAGTGAACTCTGTGCGTATAAATTGTATTTCATCATGATAGAGGGCTAAAACATCAGGAATCTGGCTACGGTTCCTAAAGTCCCGAGAAATCTTCAATGGGGCTGCTGAATCTTTTCCGGACCGATCATGCTGCTAAAATTATGAAAAGCTATTAAAATGCTGTTCCAGTAATCAATCAATGGTGCCTACATTTTAACAACCTGGAGGTGTAAATTAAGGACTCAGCACGGAAGGGTAATATATTTCTAAATGAACGTTAAACTTTCTGGCCAGTTCGAACTTTATTCTACTCTCCTCCTATTTAAGAGCTCTTTATTCTTCAATGTAAAATATTTATAAAATGCTACTGTAAATCTATAGCGTAATTCTTTCAATCTCTAGTCTTTAAACTTTTCTTTTCTTACCTGGTGGTTCATTTAATATATATATATATTTGTGTGCTTTAATGTCGTATTTAAAATTATATGCCAATAATCTCTCGACTCGATGAGCTCCTTTGATCTATTTGCCTCACGCAAATAATATATTAATTTTAAATAGTAATTCTCGCCCATTAGAACTAAATTTATAAGTTCTATCAATCATCGAGTCGAAAGAAATATTACATGTTTACTATTTTTATAATTGGCTAATAATAAATTATTAGCTCCGTTTTTCACCTATGTCCCCAGCTCTTAAGTTGCAAGTGTTTTTTATACTCACATAAGGTTAAAATATTGATTTCTTGTTCCACTAATATATATTTATTTAAATATAATCTTTGAATATTTTTATTGCAAAACGGGTCGATAAAGGGTTAACTATATTTTAATTCCACTTTGTTATTTTCTTTAGCTTCAGGAAGAGCACGTTGTTAGGGCATAATTAATATAGTTTCCAAATACTTTCAAATAAGTTTTCTTAAAAGCCCGCTTGACTTTAATTAATTGGTCAAGTCATCACGTAGAGCATTCTACTGGGTTTTATTTTTCAACGATGACCATCAAGTCATCATCATCGAACGTTGCTGACGCAGGGCAATCTTCCGCTCCGTTAGGCTGGTCGGTGATCATATTCTCTTATTTAAATTTCTCAAGGAAGAAAGTACCTCCTTTCGTATTCATTAGTCAAAGGGCATAAGACTTGTTAGATGCAAGCCGCCATAGGACTTCAATCATCGACTAGCGATCATATTTCAATTTTACTCTCTGCCTCGTAAGCCGCCAGTACCGTTGCATCTCTGTTCCGGTAAAACCCGCTCCATGCTCGTAATTCGTGATGAAGTGATTTAAATTAAAGTCGAACAAATTCTCAAATATATTATTAATTCAATAAGTTTCAAATCAATTTTAACGTTATGCCCTAAAATACGTTTTGCTCTTCATGAATAGATTTCCGAACGTGAAAATAAATCTCACATTCCACCGTAATAAAATTAGAACAATCATTTCCGTTCTTAATGAATACCTTTATCCGCCTTTATATTTCTCGTTGGGGGCATAGACATAGAATTCTATGTTGTGTAATAATTGTTGGCATATGATAAGGACCGCCACTCTTATTATATTTGTAAATTCTCTTAAAGACTAGAGGTAATTAATGCATTCTATGTTTTATGGAAACGAAACAAATTATTCTTATTAAATATTTTCTAACATACTTGGTTTCTCAGTTCATCATTCTTTTATAATTATTTAAATGTTAATACTCGCTGTCTGTGTTGGCAACCCGAACATACATATGATTCGATTTAAAAGTAGTCAAAGTTAATTGATATTCGTGTCAGTAAAAGGGTCTCTAGTCCTCACCAACCGTTGAGCTAGTTCTTGGCGCATGGCACTGTGCCGTCGATTTCTGCTATCTGAGCTGCTGAGTTGGGTTTGAATTCAGTTTTGGTTCAGCTGAGTTTGAATCGGATTTGACTTGCGGTGGTGGTGGATTTCGACCGGTACAGTATGTATAGAAAAAAAGATTTATTGATAAATAAAAAATGAATGTTATAGTTTTTTATGATGAGAAAGGTATATATATTTTATAATAATAATGATATAAATATATTGTACCAGTCGAAAAACCACCACTTCAACTGCAAGTTGGATCCAAACTCAGCTGAACCAAACTGAATTCAAACCCAACTCACCAGCTCAGATTAGTAGAAATCTAAATTGACAGCACAGTGCTATGCACCAAGAAACTAGCTCAATGGTTGGTGAGGATTAGAAACCCCTGAACTGACACTAATATCGGATAATTAATTAACTTAAGATACTTTTAAGTCGAATCATATGTATATGTTTGAGTTGCCAACACAGACAAAGAGCATTAACATTAAAATAATTATTGAATAAGAGCATTAAGAAACTAAGAAACCAAGTGTGTTTATAAAATATTTAATAATAATAGCTTCTTTTGTTTGAATTTTAAATAATGATTATATTAATCACCTCTAGCCTTTAACATAGTTTATAATTATAATAAGAGTGGCAGTCCTTATTATATGCCAATGAGTATTACGCAATATGTTGGAATTCTATGTCTATGCCCCCAACAAGAAAATAAAGGCAGATAAAGGTATTCAGTTGTAAAGGAAATTATTACTCTATTTTTATTACAATAGAATGTGAGATTTATTTTCACATTCGCAAATCCATTATGAAGAGCAAGATACGTATTTTAGGGCATAACTTTAATCTTTATTGGAAAACTTATTTACTTTGGGATAACTGAGAATTTGTTTGACTTTAATTGAAATCACTTCATCACGAATTACGAGCATCAGAGCGGGCTTTACTGGAACAGAGAGGTAATGGTGCTGATGAATTATGAGCTGTAAAATGACATGAAAGATAATAGCTGGTCAGTAATTTAAAAGTAGTATGGTGGCTTGTATTTGACAAGTCTTATGCCCTTTAAGTAGATGAACATGGGGAAAACCAGGCCGAGTCATAATTATGAACCTTCGGTGTTCCAATATAACAGGAGCGAAGGAGGAAGTGCTTTCTTTCTCTATTATTAAAATATCAGAAGTATCATCACCGACAAGCCTGTGAAATGAACGATAGCCCTATGCCAGCAATGTTGAAGATGATGACTTGATAGTCACCATTTGAAAAATAAACCCCAATTATAGAATGCTCTATGTGATGACTTGATCAAATTAATTAAAATCATACGAGCTTTTAACTAAAACTATTTTAACGCATTATAAAATTATATTAATTATACCCCAAATATTGTACCCTTCCTGAATTTAAATAGCAAGTAACTGAAATTTTAATTAGAATATATTTTATTCCTTTATCGGCCTTTTTGCAAAAATATTTTAACATTATATACATGAATAAATACATATTGGAGAATACGATAAAATAGCTGGGGCATAGATTAGAAACAGAGCTAATAATTTATTATTAGCCAATTATAAAAATAACAAACATTTAATAATTTCTTTTGACTTGATGATTAATAGAACTGTATAAACCTAGTTCTAATATTATTTGCACAAAGCAAATGGGACAAATGAGCTCATCAAGTCAAAAGATTATTGGCATATAATTAAAAATAAACGATATTAATAAATCACACAATATATATATATATATATATAATATAGTAAATGAACCACCATCGTAAGAAAGAAGAATTAAATCTAAGGACTAGAGATTTAGAATTATGACATAATTTAAAATAGCATAAATAAAAGTAAGTTTTACACAGATTTTACATTAAAGAATGAAAAGAGCTCTTAAAGGGAGTGTAATGTAAAGTTAGGAAACTGGCCAGAAAGTTTAAGGTTCATTATGGAAATATATTACCCATTTCTTCCTGGACTGGTCCCTTAGTTTACATGTCCGGGTTGGTAAAATGTAGGCATGCATTTGATCGATTACTTGAACAGCATTTTATTGATTTTTCATGATTTTGGCAGCACGACTGTTCCGGAAAGGATTTAGCAGCTTCATTGAAGATTTATTTGCAGGGGACTTCAGAAACTGTAGCCAGAGTCCTGAAGTTTTAGTCCCTTACCATGATAGGAACACTTTTTGAATTCATGATTTTGAACAGCAGATAATTTACTGGCACTTTTCTGCAACAAAGATGGCTTCTCCCTCTCCAAACTTTTCAGAGCTATATATACTGTAGCTGATGCCTTCAGGCTAGCGCTTCTTTCATTATCAATGCTACAAAATCTACTAGTTGTTTTTAGATACATTCCCTCGATAAGGCTTTCAAACTCATTGACTTGAATTCATTTTCCAATTAGAAAATGAATTCTTAAAATCAGAAAATGATTTTAATTAGGAAATCCTTACATTTTAAATACATATCTTTTTTTCTAATTAATAAAACTTTACCCATTGTTTTTGGAAAGGGAAAATCTGAAAGCTTATCGAAAGAATGTAGCTTTTAATCATTAAAATTTTAACAAATTATTTAAAAATAAAATCAAACATTCCGACGCAAAGAAACTTTCAAACAATTATATATATTTAAATATTTACAAATATATATGCACAATCCATGCAGTTATAATATATATATAAATTCATGAATAATTCTATCATGAATCTATTAATAGAATTGATTAATTTAAACCTGAAACTAGTTAATTTCAGTACATATTTATAAAATCTGAGTTTGATCCTAGCTTCAATATATGTTTTATACATCCTTGAAAATGACTGCAGAAAAAAGTGGTCAAAATAAGATGATAGTGTATGAAAGAGATATACATATATACGATTTACTGAGAAAGAAATAAAGCTTTTTAACCCTTTTCCCGCGCTCGACGAGACTCCTCGTCGACACCTAAAATCACTCTAACTTAGTTCGTTTTTATACGATAAAATTCGTTAAATACGTATTTAATTCGTTTTTAAAAGTTCTGTACGATGGTGACATCTTCCGATTTATTTTAGAAGTAAAAAATAAAAAAAAACGCATTTTAAACCTAAACAAAGAAGGAACATTATTTGTGATTGGTTCTTAGCATGCTCTCAGCCGAAAAAGACATTCTGATTGGCTGGAAAGAACAAAGAAACTGCCTGATCAAAGAAAATAAAGAAAAACGCTGAGATTTTCATTTCGAATACGATTTAAATTATTATTAAATAATATTTATGGAAATTAAACATAATTTTCAGAGAGAATAATAAAAAAACAAAATTATTTTCGAAAAATATTGAAGATTTAAGTAAATATATTGAAGATGTAGTAAAAAGAAATATTTACTTTTCTATAACGTAAAAGTCGATCTTTTTGTTTACATTATAACTTTTATGTTGCCGATATAGAATATCTTAGAATAAATAAATAGCAATTTATTTTTGAAAGAACTTTCGTTTTCTTCATGACCTGAAAAATTAATTATATACTTTTTATAAACGTATCTGAGTTGAATTTAATATTATAGACGAATATGTTTTAACAATAGGCTTTGTCTTCAGTTTGTGAGTTGGCCAATTAAAAGATTTGATTTTTATCTCATACAACCAATGATTTAATTAGCGGTTTAAGGGTTAAAAGAAAAAAATGAGAAAAATATATTTTATTGGATTTATATGAAGAGAATGTAACTAAAATTCTGTGATTGTAACTCTACAAAAATGTGATACTGATCACTTTCATTGAGTAATTATTATTAAAAAAACATTGCACTGGAAAGCTACAGTTAGACAAGATCATGACACATTTCATTGTAGAAGTCAGATTTGCAAGATTTCAAATAAATTAATAAAGGATGAACATATGAGATATGTAAACATATTTTTAATTACAGATTAGTTTGACTAGTCATCTCAAACTCATTCCTATTTTTTTAATATTCTCATTTTTTTTTTCAAGTTAAAATGACCACTCAAGGGTATTTGACTGATATTTATTGTTAAAAATGGGAATCTGACAGAAATTATAAAATTGTGAGAATGTTACGATTACAAAGTCAATTTATTTAACTTTTTAAAGCACTACATTTTGAACTCACACTCACATAAATGTCAGACTACTAGCTTAATAAAAGAAAAAAGGCAGTGGAAATATCACATGAAATCTGAAATCAGCCATCCAGAAATATTTATAACATGAAAGGAATCTAAAATGACTACTAAGAAATGTATAAAAACTATAACTTATCTGTCATTGCTTGACATTTCTTAGCACAATTTATTTTGACATTTTTAATGTCTAGAACTTGATTTAAAGTGAAGAAAAAGTATTCTTATTTATGAGTAAGCTAGACAAAATTTTGCAGCCATAATGAATTATTATTAATTAATATAACAAACAAAAAAACAATTTCAAAACTGAAATTATTGATATTATTATTTTAGATATTATTAGCTATTAATAAAATAAGCTATTCCCAAAGTATGCCAAGAGTTATAAAAATAATAATAAAGATTAAAGCATATAAAGCAAATAAACTAATATTGAAATTATGTAAGTCAGAATATATGTGTAAAAAGTAAAGCTAACTTTTAAAAAAGGAAAGAATATAAGGAGAAAAATATTTTCCCATTGAATACTTGTTGCCAAATTAATGTGCTCAAAAAAATCAGATTCTGTATTGTACCACCTACAAATAGATGGTCCAAATATATGTATTTGCATTTGAAAATACTTTAGAAGCTAAAAAAAAAAAAAAAGATAGATAAAGATGCAATTTCATTAGTATAATTTATTTTTTTAAAATGTGCAATGAGAGTTGATTTTTTTTTTTTTTTGTTTCAAATTATTTATCTGTAATTTAATGAAAGTTGAAATTGGAAAGAATAAAAAGGCATGGAGATTACTAATCCAGATAAACAAAAAAAATCCAAAAATACAAAGATTACTATCAAGAAATTATCTTTGCCATTATATTTAATAGTTTAGCCCTGGAAAAGATTCATAGAGATCTTTAAAATGACAATAAATCTAGCCCCTGATTTTCATAATAAATTTCCTTTTAAATTTGGTGTGTGATGAAACGCGATGGATCAGCGAATTCTTGTAGGATTCTGGCGCCCATATTAAAATAAATAAAAGGAATGATTCTGCCTGCAGTGTAGGTCATAATAATTAGTAAGCCAGATAATCAGGAAATGTAGTTATATGCTTTTGAAAATAGATTAGGATATTTTTCTTCTCCATAGCTTAATTAACTTTCACTTAATAGTGCATAAAATAAGACTTACCAGTCAAGCGTTGGTGGTCAAGAGGTCAGCACAGCTGCCTTCTAGCAGTTGTCCTGGGTTAGCGGGTTCACTTCCCAGCCAATGCTATGACACATGAAAAAAAAAAAAATAAGGCTTACCAAAACGTGAAGAACCTTATATTATATATAATTTACTTTTAATATAACCATGTTGCAAATAGTGGCAAGAAATAGAATTGGGTAACTGTGATGATTAATAAAGCATGGCAAAATATATAAAAACAGGTACTTAAAATGAACTAAAATTCTGAAATTGATGAAAAATTAATAGAACATGTTAATAAAAAGCTAAAAGATTTGAATTAACTGCAAAAGTTTATAAAGAATTAAAAAAAAAATATATTTGATACACCATAAAAACATATGATTTATAACGAGTTCAGCAATATAAGAATTTCATACATGAGGGTTAAATAAAGATAAATTGATTTAAAAATATAAAATACATGAATAATTGAAAAGACATTAATAGATATTGTATTCATTATATAACAAACAATTTTAGGAATTGGATGAGCAACAAAAACTGTTAATAGATTTACTTTTATTAGTATATAAACTTTACCAATCTCATACACAAACACAATTAACCGGTAATAAAATAACTTTAATTTCCGATATTAAAATTCAAAAATAGCCAACTTTTCGGTTTCATAATAAATTCAGATAAGATTATAAAAATGGCGGTATAATTTATGATAAGATCAAATATTCAAAAAATAAAGTCTTATTTTATTATTGATTGATAAAAATATTATTAAATTCTATTTAAAGAGTAAGCAAGAAAGAGTTATATTGAATATTTGATTCGACTGCTTATGATTAAATTCAATTTTATACAATGAATTAAATTTATGCGGTAATAATATGTCTATTTATTTGAAACTTATAACAGTGTTAGAAAACACAAAGCCGAAAAATATATTCTTATATAACTAAACGAAATATCAAAAAAATACAATATAGATTTATTAAAAATTTAGTTTTGTTATGTTGATAAGTTTCATACATGATAGTAAGCTTTTGTATAATTAATTAGTTTTAAAAGTTAGAGTATTTTCTGAAATAAAATTGCTACAGATTTCAAACAATCTCTCATCGCAGCTGGAGTTAAACATAAAATGTTCAGTAACTCGTAATCGCAATCAAGCAACTTTTAAAATAAGTTTACAAATTTAATAATAAAACAAATGTAAGAAAAATAATTAAATATATCAAATTTTCAAGAATGTATGTGCTTAAATGTATATCTGTTTCTGTTGCAAAATATATCATACCATTAGATATACATCACCAATTTTAATCTAAGTAAATACTATAAAAAAATTTTCAGCTATATAAAATCCCTAATTAGCGAATTACCTCATAAATGGTTCTCCAATTTCCACAATACTTCATCTCCACCTTATTAGGTAGTAAGAACATATTTTAATAGTCATAAAGATAAAAGAAGAAAATAATAACAACCTAATATAATTGATATCTTCTTAAATGAAAATGCACTATCTGTTCAATAATATTACTTCAAGATATCACTCAAATTTCAAGAGAAATAAACATTTTTATAATACTGTATAATTTAAAGCAATGTTTAATATTTCAAATAAAAGTCATAACGTAAATGTTCTCCATAAAAGATTTATTTTATATACACACTTCATAAAATAATTAGTAAACAGATATTATACATGTATGAATATAAATGTGATTATATATATAAATAATTATTTAAATGAGTTTTGTTGTAACAAAGATTACTTAGTAAATTTTACAATAATAATCCCACTAGCAAATCAAAATAATGATAATAATCTTTAGATATCACTTAATAACAAAGAAAAACAACAAGTACAGCATTGAAAGAAAAGATTTTCTCTTTCATTTATAAAAGATATAGCCTTTTAGATATAAACATTATCCACCTCAAAGAAAAATTCCACAATGATAAAAATTTTGCATAAATGATCCACAGCCATTAATGAAAAATACACATATTTCTCCATTTCTAAGAAGTGGACAAGCTGATCAATCTGTATATAATAAAAATTGTTTTACAGATGAAGATTAATTTGCATATATTAGCATACATCAACAACACCATTATGTTTCTAACTCTTTGGCTATAAATATGAGGTTAAAAGACCTCAAAAGTGCTAAGCTTGATATTTAAATTTATAATTCTAACTTCACCAACGAGCGTTCCAAGCTCGGTATAATTACTATTATAAGGAACAGTAAAAGATGCATTTATCCAAAAGTACACATACAAGAAAAACCTTGAAATTGTATGATTAAAAAAAAAGTTTGCACTGCTTAAACTGAGAATTCTTAAATTCAGATTATAACTTAGATACACCTGGAATGCATTAACATGGTACTCTAAAAAAACTTATTGACCTATGATATAAACCCAAATATAAGTCGTTGAATTTAAATAGCATTTTATATATGTATACAATTTTGGTAAAATCAAGTGTAAAACCACATATGTGTAACAATGATAAATTGCCTTGGAAATAAAACAACATTAACAATTAACAGATTGGATATACTTATTGCTATCAAAGAAATTAAAATCTCAAAGATTAACTTCCAAAATTTTATCACTATATTCAGAAGATGTGTGCAATGGAATCATTTATATATTTCTAAGATTTTAATGAATTTATTTAATATTTGTGAAAATGTTAGTTCCTGAGGATTATATTGTTCTGTTGTGGAATATATTTTATGGCTAATTTTTTTATGAATACACCTGGGTCTCTTTTTACGAGGACTTATTTAACACGATTTTGAAGTTACGCGATTCATGTTTCACGGAAGTCGAACTCCGATAATGCGCTATTACTTTAAATAATAAATTTTGCGCACTTACGATATATTGAAAGTAACAGCACATTATTGGAATTCGACTTTCATCTTAGTAATTTCAATATTTTCAGTGCTTTATAATAGTAAGATTTTATGCAATAATGAAATTAAAATCATGATTTCCACATTTTATGTATACACATGTTAAATTTTACAAGATTATAATGTAAATTTGTTCAAACATTGTGCGTGTTAATTTTGCATTTTAAATCAGATTCTGTTTTTGCTTTTTAAAAAAGAACATAATCAATTATTAATCATTTAGTGTCCACAAGTTTATTTTTAAAAGGTGAGTAATAGCAATGGGAACAATTAAATTTGACAATTAAAAATTAAAATCTGATTTTTAATTGAAATTAACAATTTAAAAATTACTTATGGTGACTTGAAATTAATGTGAAGTGAAATTTGATTTTTAAATGGAATTGAAAATTAAAAAATTAAAGACAAAAATAAGAATTTAATTTTTAGTTGTTAGTTTCATAAATAATTAATAAAATCATCATCTCAAAGATTAATTACTAATTATGTTGTCACCAGAATACCATTGACACAACATGAGTGTGAAGTTGGCACTAGTTGTATTTCCTCTTGTGAAAAATTTCATTTTTTACCAGTTTGTAAACGAACGTGTTTTTCGGCAAATAGCGATAATAATTAAAACATGTATTAAAAAATGTAAATAACTGTACGGTAAATTATGCATAAAAATATATTATTTTGAATAAAATTAAATATTATAGTTAAAAAAAGTTTGTCTTGTATCAATTTTTTTCAAATTTGAAATTTTTTATTAGTCATATTTTATTTCCTTATTTTTTTTTTTGTGCGACTTTTAAAGTAATTTTACATTGGTGCTTTGCTTTTACGCGAATTTTGAAAAATCACAGACTGCATCCTCCTTTTTCAATGTAAGTTATGTCTATTTTTGTGCAATTTCGTTTGCACGTGTTTTCTGAGGAACCTATCTATCGTGTAAAATGAGACCCAGGTGTATACATATAATAATGGAGTTAAACCAACTTCCCAAAATAACAAAAATAGTTTACATGGTTCACACATCTTTATATTTATTGTTAAAGACTGAAGTTACAAAATATTGGATCATAGAAAACTAATTAATAAGGATTAAACAAACAAAAAAAACTACTAACAACAAAATTACCTAATGATTCATTATGGGTTAATTGTGAACAGTTATTGGAGTTTACAATCTCTCATGAATCCAGCATAAATTAATATGCTCTAAATTCTTTAAAATGCTTATGCACTTGTAGACACTATGTGTTTCATTATTTCTTAACCTTCAACTCCTTCCAAGTGCTTTTCTTTATATAATTAATGGTTAATATATATATATAGTTTCTCTGAAAATGTATCATTATGATATTGTAGTTATAATTATATGCTGGACTATTTTCATCATCTAATATTAATTGTTTAATTTTTTTTAAAAATACAAACTTTACATAAACTTTAGTCAAACAAGGCATATGAATAAACAGTGACTTGTATGTATATAATTTGGGGAATTTTATCTTTACATTTATTTAGATCAAATAAAGATTAGGATACTATTTTATGAAATCTTATTCCATATACATTAGAGCTAGCATTCCTATAAATTTTATTTATTTTTCAAACTTATAGTGGTATGGATTATATAAATTGAGGATTCAAATTAGTATAAATTTTACTAAAGTTGTTTTTCTGAAATAAGCCTAATTTCAACTTTCTATTCAATAGTTTCTATTCTTTGGGCAACATTTGATGCCCAACTGTGTGACTTGATTAGGAACTACGATATCTAGGATCAATCTAATCCATATATAGCCCATATTTTCAAATCCCTAAATATCATAGATTTTGAGAGTCAACTATAAATCAATTTTGAGCCACTAGTACCTGAAACCAGTAAATCACTTGAGAATTTTTGCTTGAGTAAAAGATATTACTAGTCAATATAATAAATCTGTTAAGGTAAACATGAAATATTATATGTGAACTAAGTTGATGCATTTTTAGGTCATGATTGATATAATTCACTGAGAAGTAGATGGAAGATAATATAATTATTTACATTAGAATTTTACATACTGTGCATAAACACGAATAAAAAAGTTCACTTAGATGTTTAAGTTCTTTTATCAGGCAATATTATGGAAAGCAAGAAACAAGAAGTAAGGTCTAGAACTATACATTCAGATTTCATAAGTATGACCCTTAGCCAGTTTCAGGAACTAAATAAAAAAAAATGGTTAAGAATTTTGAAGAAAATAAATTTAAAGAATGGGATAATAAAATCCAGAATTAACTTTGATAAAAAGTTAATAGAATAAAAAACAGATTTCAAAAAAAGTTTTGAAAGTATAAGAAGTTTGAAGTACAAAAGATAAAACCTGGCCAGAATTTTGAAGAGAATTTGAAGAACAAATGATAGATTTTAAAGAATTGAAAGATTGAGTTAACATGAGGTTCAATGGATCTGATGCATGTCTTGAAGAATTTAAACAAGATTTGGAAATCAAATTAAGAGAGTCAGATGATAGATGTAACACAAGGTTTAAAGAGCTAAGGGAAGAAACTAATAGATTAGAAAACAAGCTAGATTCAACTCAATATAGATTTGAAAATGGTGAGAATAGAATTGAGAATTAGGAGCCATAACTCTAAAGCAAGAGGTACTTTTCAATAATAACAATGACTATAACTGTAAGATAAAAATGTGTTGTCAATAGACTTTAGATGAGAGTCAGGACAGAGATCTCTTCAGGGAACACTGACCTAAGAATTCTTTTGAAAAGACATTTAAGCTTTCTTGTTATAAAATTGAATGGGACTAAATTCAGCAGGGGATATAGAGAAGTGATTCACAATAAGGTCTCTAGACATGAAATGTATTAGGAAGTTAAATGAATCATATAAAATAAGTTGTAGCCTTCATTATCATAGATGCAACTCTAGGGAAAGATATAGGTAACTGTCAGAATAAAGTATACAGTAAATTAGTCAGGAAATTAAACTGCTTAATCTTTGGTCCTGAGACAAATGATGATATAAAAGAGTCTATAAACTCTCAAATAACTAAAAAAATTAATTGCCATGAATGTTTGGTCTTGATGGTGAACAGGAATTACTTAATGCAACCTATGGATGATCATTCTAAGAACCATAAATATTACTATAAGTAACATAACTGTGGGTCTGATATAAACTGACATTTTAATGACCACACAATTAAAAAATCTCTGAAGATTTGTAAGACATGTACATATGAAAATTTATGTAAAAACAAAGGTACACTGCCTAAAGACCAAGAGGGGATTTTATAAAATTTAATGGCAAAAGAAGAAGTATATTAATTAAAAACTCACACCCTTATACAACCCTAAGGATTTATATTATAAATATCCTAATCAAACAAAATCAAAGAAGGTTATAATATTGAAGCATAACTGCAAAGAAATCAAGTCATACATCACATGAGTTAATTTACTAAGTTTGTACTACATGTGTTATATAATGATCCTTAATAGCTCTTAACAAACTTTTCCAAACATCCCCATCCCCAGACCAATTTCTAGTCTTTCCTCAGTGAAGTGCTCGATATTCATACATTAGATCTGAAAATACCAGCTCAAGTCTGGCATTTATCTAGTAGTTAAATATTAAGTAGTGAAATGGTTGTCTTCAAATCCCTCACCGTTTCACCAACCATCCTAATAACCCACTCGTCTGTGCTAAGTTCAAACCTGTTTAATAAGTCTAATTTAAAATTTGTAAGCTAAAAATTGCAATCACGGCTATATAAACAGCATTATATACGCACATACGAAAGAACGCTATAATTGAATAGTATTGCCAGAGTTATAGCGTATAATTTTATCGCGTAATATTTTTAAACTATTTTTAGTACAGTAATAATGTAGCGTCAATTTATTAATTTATTACTTAAAGTCGTATGTGGGAATATAATCCACCTATATTGAATATATATATAGCATAGTGGCGTGATTAAAATATTTATTAAATTTTAAGTTTCATTTTTATTATAAACCAATTTAATGTAAAAACACATTGAAAGGGTGATTGATTGCAAATGCGCTGACAAGTTTCTTTTTAAAAAGAAAAAAGATTTTTTTTTCTAAAAATAAAAGTATTTTCGTAGAATTAAAAGTTTAGTAAAGTTTTTGCTGTAAACAATTGTATCAGTATATGCCACACCTGCCTTAGGTTTCTAAAAAGAAAAGCCAATCTTAAAATAATCTAGCTAATTGATTCTAAATTATTTTGGAGACCTCGCTAATTAAAAATATGTTTACAGCAGGGATTTTACACATAAATTATAAAATCAGAACAAAATTCCTGACTAATTAAAATAAAATCTAATATCGGATTAAACTGATTAAAATTCGATTTAATTAAAAATTTGATAATCAGAGAAAAGTTATAACACCTAAAAGGAATGTCAGCATGTTTGAAATCAACCACTAATTTCATAAGCAAATTAAAAATTTTGTAATCTTGATGGAGATGAAATTCCAAGGTGTGTGGGCTGATAAGGATCATTTTAAAAAAGGCCATGTAAAGTGGAGGAGCCATCTTAGATCTTTACTTTTTTGAAACCTTGACAGCTTTGAATCTTTGAAATCTTTACAGCTTGAATGCTACATCTGTGAATTTTTGCCTTCTTTGATCATCTTTAAGCTTTTGAATCCAGCGTGTATCCTGAACCAAAAGCAACCGTGAACATTTTGACATCCAGTTAAGTCAATAATTTTTATATCTGTTCGAGAGAAAATGTCGGGCTAAAACAGGCAGCCTTGGCTAAGCTCCAGAGTGAAGGCGACGGCCTTTACTTCCATCCAAAAACCACCATCACCAGTATGCCGCCATAACATCTCCCTCTAACCTGGGAAGAAGATGATGCCGCAAGCCGCCACAAAGACTCCCGAACTCCAGCTCAAGTACTACAAGATGACCGGTAACATCACCATTTCTAACTGCAGTTCAATATATTAATTTTTCTTTAAGTCTAGACTTATAAAATTTATTTTAATTCTAAAATCTTGAATTCAAGTAAATTGCTAAATGTAAAATTTTATTCTTAAATTTAATTATATAATTCTGACCTACTTTCTAATGTTTCCTAACTAAATGATTTTAATAATTTTATTTTCAATTTTCTCACTGCAGTTGTGACTATGGTTTCTTTATTTTTTTTTATTTTAAAATATAAATTATATGCTAATGCCTCGAAACAGTGGGCATTCAATATTAATAATAAAGAGAAGAGAGAATGACCCCTCTTCATTTAATAATTATTTATCGTAGCTTAATGCACGCTGTTTCGAAACCCTCTTAAATAACTGTCAAGAATTGGCTATGTGCTGATTATTATTTTGACCTTGATTAGTTAATTATTTGTTGGCAATTTTAAAATGGGAATCTTGTTTTAACCCAAAGTAAATTTCAATTTAATTTTCACTAAGCAATATCCAAGCCTTGAATAAGTATATTTGTTATTTATTTCATTTTGTAAAAGCCCTCCAAATATACTTTTTCCCCCTTTTTTTTTATTAATCGCGTAATCAAATGTGTTATTTGAGAGTGAAACTAGAACACAAAGAATATTTAAAAGTACGCCCACGTATAGCATATGATTATTAAAATGCTATATTAGAGTTGGCGCTAATGATTACACTGATTAGCTATCGTTCTCGTGGCTAAATATTAAATTATTTCAACTCTTTTGCTTGGCGGATGTGATAATTTTATTATACATTTAAACTTTCTCGTTATGTTGCATTTTTCTTTAAGATGGGACTCGGAACGGCCATCCCTCTTACACTCCTTGGGTCGCACACGAATAAGACCTGACGTCAAATTCCAGGCACTAGTGTTAGCTACCCCAACCCTCTTTAGCAGCATGGCGATCGGTCATAGGGCTCCGGTGTTGATCACAAAACCCTAAATATTAATCCATCTGTAGAGCAACATTTATTATAACTGTTTACCCGCGCTCTAGCGCATTGGTTCTTTTGTTGCCAACTCTTCCTCCCTTAAATTAAGTTTCAGCCATTGTCTGACATATTCAAGAGCTAGTTTTGGTCTCATGTACAATAGTTTGAAATAATAATATTATAGATAAATTTGACTTTAAATGTTTCACACATATGTGAAAACAAGGCTTCGTCTGATTACTTAGCTGAAAAACCATGAAATAAGAGGGATTAGCATAATCTGCCCCATAGCTACAATGCAGTGACTGATCAATAAGATAATAAAGCAAATGATGAAAAACAATATTTAATTTCATCAAATAGCACAACAAATGTAAAATAATTTTAATTGTGAGGAGAAAATGTTAAAGCGCTCTCCAAAAATGTTAGATGCTACGCGCATTTTAATTGTAAAATGCAAGAATAATATATATAAAAATCATCAAATTTAATCTGCAAAAATAAACATACTATTTAATAAATTACTCTGCTCTTGATCTTATTTATTTCAATCCAATTCAAAATTCTTTATATTATATATGTGATTTCCTATGCATTAATTAGTTTTAAATATATATAGTTGATAAAGTCCATTTTTTGTTACGAGTCTCATTGCTTCTCCCTGACCTATGTCGGCTCGCGGTTAAAATAAGATCCATATGTATCTTCAAGGTGGTCATCTGTAGGGTCGTGAGTCTTGGAGCACAGGTGAAGGAGTTGAAGTGCGGTCAGTCTCGAGATCTAACCATCTCATACTGGTCGGCTGGGTATCTTTGCTTGGACTCTGGATTCTGTTGCGCGAATGTGCTAGCTTGACCGGTACAGTAGAAAATCTGAAATTTTCAGACATCTATGTTTTCAAATTCAGTTATCTAACTTAAATAGCCATGTGGGACAGAACTAAGTTCAGATCCATCATATATCAACAGCTTTAGCAATATAAATCACCAAAGCATCAAGAGCAAAACTATAATTGCAAAGAAATCAAGTCATACATCATGTGATTTAATTTAATAAACTTGTAATATAAATGTTATATAGTGAGCTTTAATAGTTCTTAACAAGCTTTTACAAACACACATAATGCCATGCACATAATGTATGACTTGATTTCTTTGCAATTATAGTTTTACTCTTGAGGTTTTGGCAATGCTATATTGCTAAAACTGTTAATATATGATAAATCTGAACTTATATCAGTTCCATATGGCTATTTAAGTTAGATAGCTGGATTTGAAAACATAAAGATGTCTGAAAATTTCAGATTTTTCACTTAACAATTACCTATTAGATAAATGCTGGACTTGAGCTGGTATTTTAAGATCTAATGTCTGAATATCCTAGTGTGTTACTGAGAAAATCCAAAAGCTAAAAACTGGTCTGGGGATAGGGGATATTCTGAAAAGCTTGTTAAGAGCTATTAAAGCTCATTATATAACATTGAAGCATAAGTTAAGTGGAATATTGCAATTCATGCCTAAACAAAATAGTAATATGTTTTATGCAATAATGGAAGATCATGACCCAGATAAAATTTTATGTATTCTTGATAAGCAGCATGTTATCAGACCCTACAAGCAAATACTAGGCCTTCTTTATGGCAAAGTCATGATGACTTAACTATAAAAGTTGACTGCAATCCTCTGAATAACTTCATAGTAATAGAAGCTGGGGATTACAGATTTAAGGTATGAAATAATTGTAGTAAATTATTATATTTAAACCCATCTCATAATTTCCTTGTGACATCAGTATCTAAAGTACATGATGGTCACCATGCAATCATGACTTCTTTAATACTTTGTGATCGTGTGATAGATTTATGCAGTCACCCTTGCTTAACAACCTACAGACAAGTAATATTTTAAATATTGTAAGTCTAATGACAAGAGTTGCCAGTATTCACAATCATAAACATAATATCTATGCACACATTATTGAAAGGCATTTGATAGAAAATGCTATAATAAAACTGTGATAAGTAATTTTGTACAAAATGCCACACACGATATAATGAAAAACTTAACTTAAGGGACCAAATTATAATATATTTTTGACATTAAATCATTTTATTGTTGTTGCTATTTCCCATCCTTATATTTACCTGCCCAAAGATTGCTAGTTTGCAAGAAGGTAATGTTACCTTAATCAAACAAATGACAGGACATTTTTTTATGAAGTCAACCATTGTACAAACATATTCTTGCAAAGCCCATTCAACTTGTATCTCAAATTTTTCAGAATTACAAGCAGATCCTTTTTGAATGACCACATAATTACCATGAGAAATGATGCAGTCACTACTCATAGAAAAAAATAACAAGGAACCTTAGATAAAAACTTTGAGAATATAACAAAAGGCCAAAATGTAATCTTAACAATTGGTAGTAAAATTAGAGATTTAAATGTAGCATTTATTGGAGTATATGGTAGTATTTAATAGCATAGTCTGATAACATAATTACCAGTAAAAAATAATCATGGTGAAAATGTATTACGTCCACATGAACTCATTCTGAATCACTGTTTTAAATGCTAACCTTCATGATAGAAATGTATTTAGGACTTATCCATTAAGCATGAAATATTCATAAACTATATTTAGAACACATTTAATTTTCAAAAAAATGTTTTTTTTTCTTTAGTGAAGGGTACATACCATTAGAGTATAAATTACCAATTTTAGTTGAAGTATGCCCTATAAAAAAGTTTTTTTCATTTATATAAAACTCCTAATTAATGACATATCTAATAGATGTCTCTCCAATTTCCACATTACTTCATTAATAGTAAGGAAAGTAGTTTATTGTTTAAGGCTCGAACAGGATCTTTAGCAACTAGAGAATATACATGTAAATTTAAAATTATGGATGATTAGTCTATAAATTATGTAAGGAAGGAATAGAAAATATTAGGCATCTGTTAATTGAATGTAAATGCTTGAAAACAGAAAGGGCACATATAATGAAGTTATTGAAAAATAAATATGAAAAAAGTGATTATACAGAAAGTAGATTTGTTTTTATGTTGGGTTTGGACAAAGATAAGGGGGATTTGATATAAAGTAGAATTACAAAGATTATGTTGTGGAAATGGGATGGAGCATCATATGAGAAAACTTAGACTGGGGAATGTAAAATTAAGTAGCTAACAAGTTTCTCTTGGTATAATTGCTGAGAGATTCTTGACTTCGTTTAAGAAAAAGCTACACCACATCACAACACATCATTTCCATCTTATTAGGTAGTAAGAATATATTTTGGTAGTCATAATGACCTAATATAACTGACTTATCTTATTAAATAAAAACACGTCTGATCAATAATATTACTTCAACATATCACTCAAATTTTAGGTGAAATAATTTTTTTTATAATAAAATTTATAGCAACATTTAAAATTTTGAAGTAAAAGCCATAACTTAAATTTGTCACATAAAACATTTATATTATACATACACTTCATAAGATAATTATTAAACAGATACTATACATGTATGTGTATAAATACAATTATGTATATATGCATACTTATAACTAATTATCTAAATGAGATTTGTTGTAACAAAGATTACTTAGTAAATTTTATAACAATAATGCCACAAGCAAATCAAACATAATGATAGTAAACTTTGGATATCACTTAACAACAAAGACAAATAGGTAGATTGTTGAAAAAATAAAAAACCTTGAAAATGTGTAACTAAGAAAGAAATTTGTATCTGCTTTGGATGCTGAGTACTTAAATTCACATCATAGCTTAGAAACACCTGGAATGCATCAGCATAGTACTCTAAAAGAACTTATATACCTACTATAACACACCAAATATACATGGTTAAATTTAAATAGCATTTTATATATGTTTGCAATTTTGTTAAAATCAAAACATAAAACCCCATATATGTAATGATAATTAATTGTCTTGGAAACAAAACAACATTAACTATAGCAGATCAAATATACTTATTGCTGGCAAAGAAATTAAAATATCAAAGATTAACTTCGAAAACATTTATCATAGACTCAGAAGATGTGCACGATAAAATTATATATATTGTAATGATCCATTACTCATCATTTTATTTTTAATCATCTGATACCTAAAAATATTTTTATATTTATCATTTTATACATTATTAATTACTCATATGTTTATTATTTACTTTATATGACTGGCTTTCTTATTTAATACTTCCAGCATCGGATCACACAGTCAAGCAGAAGGGTAATATCATTGATAGATTAACCATAAATGATATTTATGGTCAGAACAAGGCTACACAAATGATCGACTCCGACCATCTTTCCTGACCATAGCACCTTTCCATGCTGCTGGGACAATGCCTGCCATTCAAAGCACTTAATATGTTTTGAGAACAAGTCTCAGGTGCCATCCAATCATATATGTTTATATAGCCAGCATGCCAGGACAACAGGCACATGAATCCAGTGCTTGAAATATGCCCAGGTTAATTCATAATTACTAATTAAGACATAGAAATATTTCTAACCTTTAAATTATTGATGGCATAATTAAAAGAAAGAGAAAATATAGACCAAGTAAGATTGAACCAAACATTTTTTTATTCACATGGACACATATTTAAATAAATATAATAGTACAATTTAAAGCAGAAAATAAATAATTACACATTAATTGTTAAAAAATCAATCTCACTGATTGTTCTTCATTTATAGTTCGTTTCAATTTAAAAAAATATATGTCTAGACAATTTATAATCAAAAAGTATATTTACCTAGATTTTTCATTAAGTTAAGATGTCATCTTTCTGCAGCTGACCCTTTTCCTTAGATTCTGATTTCCAAAGGACTGGCCTTTTAGTCTCCAGCAATGGTTTCATGAGTTTCCTTCCGTACTTCTGACAGACAATAAAAAAAAGAGAATGTGGCAGTGTTTATATTATGGCTGCGGCATTGATTCCAGGTGAGAGCAGTTGATGGAGCCAAGGACCTGGGGCATGAAGCTCAGCCAAACAATCCAAGATTCACTAGTAATGCATGTTGCTTTCTGAGACTTCTACTTTTATATTTTCTGCAGCAAGTAATAACTGGTTCTAGGTGGATCTCAATGATTATGCTCTTACTAGTTATGAATGACATGATGAACTCAGCAACTGACAAACTGGAGTGACTTTGAGAAAACTTGCAAAAACTATCTGGAAACTTGAACTGAAACTGGATATATAACCTAACTCTCACATTGTTTATTTTTTTATCATAATTTTAATTTTGTTTAATTAATTTTACATTTTTATCTAATTCTTTTTCTTAGATTCATCTACTATTTTATCACATTCCTGCTAATGAGATAGTTTATAGGAGTTTTCATTTTACTAATTAATACTATTATCAATTTTATTTTAAAACATTTCACATTTATTTATTCTTTTAACATTTACTTTTTTTTTTAAATTTAATTTATAAAATGAAAAGAGCTGATCTTAAATCCTTATCTGTCATCATTCTTTTATTTTAATGATTTCATTTTTACAAAATCTACTTTTTTTTTCAAACTATTTTTTGTTTCTCTTTTTCTTAATAATTTGTTTATTTATTTTAAATTATAAAATATGAAATGCAGATAGATATATATATATGTGTGTGTTTTTACAACATATATTTCATGATCGTTACAATATATTACATAATTTTAATGAATTTATTTAATATTTCTGCAAATCCCAATACTTGAGGATTATATTGTTCTGTGGTGGAATATATTTTATGGTTGTCCTTTAGGAATATATATATATATATATATATATATATATATTCCTATATATATATATATATATATATATATATATATATAATAATGGAGTTAAACGAACCTTCCAAAGAAATGCAAATAGTTTAGATGGTCTATATCTATTGCTAAAGACTGAAGATATAAAATATTGGATCATAGATATCTAACTAATAAGGATTAAACAATAAAAAAACTACTAATAACAAAATCATTATATGATTTGTTAAAAATAAATTGTGAACAGTTTTTATGTTTGGATCTTTCATGGGTTCAGCATAGATTAATATGCATTGAATTCTTTAAAATGCGTATGTACATGTAGACACTATGTGTTTTATTACTTCACCTTCAACCCCTTTCAAGTGCTTTTATTTATATAATTAATGGTTAGGATATGTACATGTTACAGTTAGGAATAAACTTTTTATGCATATATAAATTGATAGAAAAAACTTGATAATTAGCTGAATCATTATTAAATAATAATTTTATATTCTACTTAACTTATTTTGATTTCATGTTACTGCAAATCTGATTAAGTCATGAAATTATATAAACTTCATACATTTACTAAATGAAAGTAATCACAGACATTCTTTTAATTTTAAACTTGTGATTTGTCTACTATTATAAATGGTTTATACATTAAATAAACATTTATATTATATTTATTAGCTTATGTTTTACTAAGAGTATTTATAAATTATTATAACTCAGCATAAATAAATTGCTATATTTATTATTCTTAATTTATAGTCGTGAATTTTGTTTACTTTAGTCAAACAAGGCATATGAATATAGGATGACCTGTATGTGCATAAATTGGGTAATTTTATCTTTACATTTATTTAGATCAAATAAAGATCACGATATCATTTTATGAAACCTTATTCCATATATATTAAAGCTAGCATTCCTATGATTTTATGTATCTTTTAAACTTGTAATGGTATAGATCATATGACTTGATTAATCAAATTTGCATAAAATTTATTAAAATCATTTATCTGAGATAAGCTAAATTCATCTTTGTATTAAATAGTTTCTGTTCTTTGGGCACTTTATATATATATATATATGTGCTTGTCACATTCATATTGTAATAATAATGATAATAATAATAATAATAATAATAATAATAATAATAATAATATATATATATATACACACACACACACAAAAATAAATGCACATTTATTTAAATCACTCTCTATTAAAAATGATAGTTGGGTGTTTTTAAAAAATGTAAAAAGTTTAATATTAATCCATATATTATGGTGTTTTATTAACTATCTACTTCATATAATAACCTTAGTTTAATCTAAGTAATGCTAAAATAAAAATACCAAGATATTAATAATCTAATATTTTTACTAACAAAATATAACTTTGTAAAAACTGTGATGCTTATTATTGACAAAACAATCCAATTTTAACAAAGAAAAGTATTAGATAGCTGAATCAGTTAAAATATAACCATATTTTTTTTAAAAGCACAATGCTATTTTAGATGATATCAACACTAGTGAAATAAACTACTGCTGTTCTAATAAGATTTTACACAAAGACAAATTCTCATTAGAATTCTCACAATTGCAGTTCTTCTTTACGTTCCAGCATAGCATCATCATATTTGATTTTCCAATTCAAAAATCAATATGACATTTTAACAATTTTTTACTTAATATGTTCTTTTAATTATTGATTATAAAAAATTAACATGAACAGTTATTATTCTAAAAATAAAAATTCGTAATGAACATTTATGGATTTATTTATTTTTTACTCTTTTTACTTTACAATTAATATACTTTCTTATATCTAATTATTTATCTAAAGATATATCCCGTCCAATTTCTTTTTTCCTTTTTTCTATAAACATTTGTCATCTATTTATTTTTACTATTTATCTTATTCTAAGATTATCTAATTTATTAATCTTTTCCATTTTCAGCTAATACTACAACTCAGATATTTCTTTTTTTTTTTCCTCATATTTTTGAAAATAGTTTCTGAACTTTATATGAAACTACATACTACATAAATCACTAATTTTTTTATTAGGCCATTAAAAAATAGTTAATCCCTCATTATTATAAAATTATAAAAGAAATTCTCACTTATTGATATGTGAAAAACAAAATAGAAAATAAATTTGAAATGCATTTATTTTTATTTAATGGATTGAAAAAAATAGAGATGAAAAAAATTAAATTTTTTAAAAAGAAAAAATGCATTAATACTGAAAATATCTTCATGGCAAAAAGATGACATTTACAACAATTTTAAAATAAGAAAAAATTTGTTTTCTAATATATAATTTATTTTAATTCGTTTCATTAATATACATACCACAATTTGCTTTACGATAAAAAGAGATATTATATGCATTAAATGTCCAGTTAATACTGAATTATTTAAAATATTAACTTTTATATATAAATAACTACAATACAATTTCTCATATTCACATAGTTCACTGAAGAATAGTGATCTTTTTTCCCCCCATATGTCAAAGCATCGGCAGGGAAGCGAACCCGCGATAACTCTCTGCAAGCAACTGCTTGCTTGCAAGGCAGTGTACTGACCTCTCGGCTACCAATGCCTGACATGAAAAATAGTGTGATCTTGATTGTTTGTTTTAAGATTGTTTAACAATGGGCTCTGCCAAAAGATAAAAATGTAAATGAACGTAACAAAGGAGATGTGGAAATAAGTTCAAACAATGATCACAAATGTTTGCAATTTAATACTTTTATTTGCATTTAGACATTGTAAAAAATAAAAAAATCAAGTAAAAAAAAAAAATAAAAAAATATTTATTTGATCAGAGATTTTTTTTATATATTAGAATTATAATACATATTTTTTTTCTCAATGAAACATCAATCAAAGATTGTATTTATATATTGGACTATTTCCATCATCTAATATGAGTAATAAATGTCTTTAGAAAAATTTAACTTTATTTAAATATTTCAAATACATTTAACTGTTAGAAATAGCACACACACGTTAGTATATACACAATGTTACAAAAGGAGCCATCCTGTGTTACATTAAAAATGCAATTCTCAAGAATCTAAGGATCCAGGTTCAATTCCTATGCTAGTACTTTCACTGGTCAGGCCAGCAACACCTCAATAAGAGAAAAAAACAATACATCTTGAAACATTGTGCATATACTAACCTATATGCTATTATTAACAGTTGAATGTATTTGGAATATATAAATAAAGTCACTTTTTTCTAAAGATATTTTATAATCATATTCATATTAGATAGTGGAAATAGTCCAACATATAAATACAATTAAAACACCATCATCACAAACCATCAGAAAAACATGAAATCAAAGATTGCATTTATATGTTGGACTATGAGTATTGAACGACTTTACAAAAATTTAAGTTTATTTAAATATTTCAAATACATTCAACAGTTAGTAATAGCACATATGTTCTTATATAGACAATGTTTTGAAAGTTATGATCCCCCCCCCTCTTGTTCAGGTATTGGCCTGACCAGTGACAGTACTAACATGGGAATTGAACCTGGACCCCAAGATTCTTGAGTATTGAATTTTTAAGATAACACTCTAACCAACTGAGCCATCCTGCACTATCTTAAAAATTCAATTCTCAAGAATCTAAGGATCCAGGATCAATTCCTATAATACTGTCACTGCTCAGGCCAGCAATACCTAAATAAGAGGGAAGAATAATACCTCTCAAAACATTGTGCATATACTAACCTGTGTGCTATTACTAACAGTTGAATGTATTTGGAATATTTAAATAAAGTTACATTTTTCTAAAGATATTCAATACTCATGCTCATATTAGATTATGGAAATAGTCCAACATATAAATACAACTAAACACCATCATCACAAACCTTCAGGAAAACATCAATCAAAGTGTATTATCTTAGGAAGTCAGACTACTTTGAAAGTAAAAATATTTCTCTTTCTCTCTCTATCTTTCTCTTCGTTGTGTTTTGTTGTTTTTTGTATTGTACACTTAAAAGAATTTTTTGCTCTTTGCATTTTAACAGATCAACTGGATTCAAAACGTTTAATTTCTAACCAAATATTATTTAGAAATAAAAATAAACACAAATTTAAAAGCATAAGACAATAAGTATGCATTCTTATTTGTGAATGGCAAAAAAATCATATTCTAAGGACATTAAATCTTGTAAAACATGTTTCATATTTGCAGTCAAATATACCTGGAAATAAAATAATGTAATCCTATAGAGAAAAAACAAAGTGAAATTGCAATTTAACTGATATGGTCACAACCCCTCTGCATCCACACTATTTTGAGTAAATGATAGTTACAATGAAATCCTGAAAATCCCATTTATTTTCCACATTATAACAGAATAAACTTTGAAAATGTTCTTAGTTTCTCTGGTAGGACGAATTTTTACTGATCTGTATTGATATTTGAGAGAATTTTATCTACTGCAATGAATTTTAATTATTAATAACATAAAAATTTAAGATAGAATAATTAAAACTTTCAGAATAAAACTGAATGCAAATATTTAAAGTAAAATCGTAGCAAAATTAATCCCTGGTGTTCTTAACCACAGATGAGACTATTTCTATATTTTACATATTTTTAATTTGGATGACAAATATTAATTATATAGAATATTTTACCTGTCTGTATTTTTTCATTAATTGTTCAAAAAAAAAACAAGACTTCTTGTTATTGATATTTGAATATGACTTATAAATATTGCAAATGTATATAAATTCAAATAAATGACTTTCATTAAAATATTTAATGAATTAATAAACAACAAAAAAAAAATATATACCACTGTTTTCATTAGAGTAGACGACGTATTAACTTTAGTTATTTAAAAATGCTCCATCTTTTCGGTATTTATTTAAAAAGCGTAAATCATTGATTTAAACCCTTTATTATCTAAAACGTATTTACTGCTGTGATAAATATCTATAAGCAGTTGGAAACACTAGATAAATTTTTAAATAAAAAAATAGACCAACAAATCTCCCCTTTCTAATTTAAATGACTTTAGTATTAGAAAGACTTACAAAATTTGATGAATGCTTTATTTATATTCTCATTTTCTTTGATTAGTAAACTGAAATATTCGCTAGTTTTATTTTTGTTCGTAAAATGTCTGATTTGAATTTCTTCTTTATAAAAAATTATTTATGCAGAATTTATTTTAATTCAAATTCTGATTGTAAACACTTTAAAAAAAAACAGATGCATTAAAATCACTTCTTTTCTAATTCAATAAGCAAAGTTTTCTCATCATGATTGTAAAATCTTCCCACATTTTTGTGTATACATGTTTTTTTTTGAAAGGTTTTTTTTCTTACATCTCAAAAATTCGATTTATACAGTATATATTAGGAATTTATTAGTTGTAAAACAAAAATATTCTTAAATATAAAATTATAATGTGAACGCATCGTGTTAATTTTATCCTATTAACCTGTTATCAATTCCATACAAGACAAATAAAAAATTATATATATATATATAAAGAATTACGAGTTTGTTTTCTGCTAAATGGAAGTTTTAATTAAAATTGAGATGAGTGGATTTACTTTTACCTTTAATCACAAGAAAAATAAAATCTTTATAGAAATGAAAGATGAAAATTAATTTAATAAATAAAAAAAGATTCAGTCAATATATATGATTAATAGCTTTAAAATCATCATCATCAATAATTATCTGTCAAAAAGCCAATTGTTTTTACAAAAAGAATCTTCCGAAGTCTTATCGTCTAATGCTCTAACTCTTTTGTATATATGTTCTCATCTGAAAATAGATCAAACTAATTACGCAATAGGACACTACGAGTAAGATAACACTTGATCATCATCAGTAGTAGCTTGCCATTGTGTACAAATTCATCAACATAACTTATTTGCAAAGCTCAAATCTAGAGGTGCAATATAAAATAAAAAAAACTTTTCATATTAGAATACACCTACCTCCACGTATTCTTTTAGATTGTCTATTAATTTATTTTTCACTCTACCTCTCTTCGTTTAAAGTTTCCATACATTTTTTCAATATATCCTTCATAGTTTTTTCATCTATAAGTATGTATTCTGCTATCTCTTTCATCCATAATTTCAATGATAAAAATATTTTTTTCATTTACTGTTATCAATACTTCAGCTTTGAAAACTTATTTTTCCAATTTATTTTTTCAAAATCAAACTTTTTTTTATTTGTTCAAGTCTCTACTCACAAAGGTCTCAATCTTAACAAAACATTCACCAATTGTTGTTTGTCCAAAGGATTGTAATCATTTAATATTCATCTGCTAGTAATAGCATACAGATTAGTATTTAAGACAACATGCTCTTCTTCACATGTTATTGGCTTGACCAGTGACAGTGCTAGCATAATTACTGAATCTGGAGCTTTATGTTCTTGAATAATGAATTTTAAGGTAACTCTATAACCAGATGAGCTAATCTATCAAAGGCAACAGTCAGTCGAAATTTCATATACTTACCTTTGAGAGTCCTTCTGATTTCACTTTTTCTTAGGGCAAGGTGAATTAATGGATTCCAGATATTATATACAATCACACTAGTTGGTTTGTGAGGTTATTTGACATAATCATGTAAGCAGTTTCTTTGAATTTTCTAATTTTTGTATTTTCCAAATCAAACATATGTTCATTGGGACATACATGATCTGCCACTTTGAATATGTCTGCTTTCATCTTTTTTAATGATCAGTTTGTGCTTCTTCAATCACTTTTCAATGGGATAACTGGTCTCACCAATATATATTCTCCCATACTCATACAACATTCCATGAATGCCATTTTTTAATATTTCAAGTTTAGATTTTGAAGATGTTAGAATTCATTGTAATATATTATGGTTTTGGAATGCTGTTCAAATATTACATTTATTGCAGATTTTCTTTAGTTTAAATTCTGGTCCTGATATGTATAAATATATTACAGCAACAATAATGTTTTTATCTTTTGATGTTTCATTTTGTTGTTTATTTAAGTTTTTCTTAATGATGGCTAAAAGATAACTATTTTTCATGAGTGTTTGTTCTATGTAGATATTTTCTTTTTTTTTTCAAATCACTACCTTCTGAACAAACTTCTCTTGCTCTGTTCCATAATGATAGTATAATTTCATATTTTGTGTTTCTGGTGTAATTGAATGTATATGCAAAGTATTTTCCTGTGTGAGATTTTCTGTAAATTGCAGTTTTGAATTTGTCATGAGGAAGTCTTGTCAAAAGAATATCCAAGAATGTGAATGTATGATCTTGTTGTGATTCTGTTGTGAATTTAATTGAAAAAATATGTTGTTGATATTTGTCCAGAATGTTTGTAATAATGCTTTACTATATGGTCTTACAATAAATGTATCATTAACATAGTAAAACTAAACTTTAGTTGAATGTGGAGAAGTGCTAATGATGAATTCTTGCATGAAAATACTTTCAATAAGAAGTGATCATGGTAAACCTTAGCCATCCCTTGATTTTGTTGGAAGAATTTAGTATTCTATTAAAAGTATGTTATTGTTATGTAAAATATTAACAGTTCCATTATACTATCAATAGGAAGAATTGTTTTGATTTTTAAGTTATTATCATACCACTGTTTCCTTACAATAGACAAAGTTTCCTGACAGGGCACATTTGTGAATATGTTTTTCCTATCAAAGCTTGCCAATATGTCAATTCTTTCAATTTTCATGTTCTTGATTAATTCTATAAAATTGCTTTGAATCCCTGACAAAAGGACTGCATCAGATTATAAAATAACTAATTATTTTTAAATTCTGTATTGTGATTCCAAGTCTCAATTTCATGCCTTTATCCTTATTCCTTTCATCAGATTAACAATCTTCTAAAAATATACTTTAAAACATCCTGAAAAACATCACTGCTTTGTAAGTGGATTTTCATTCAAAACTTTTTACAAAATTTAACAGCCTTAAATAATACTATGCTGAGACATTTAAAACGAAATTATGAACTGAATTAATGGGCCCAACAATATGAAAACAGTGCTACAATACTGATATTATTTGGGGAAGAAGATAGATCCTTTTCATTATTTTATCACAAGTTTATAATATATTGTTTTGTCTTGTAATACAAAACAAATAGTTGCTTGTTTAAAAACAATATTTTTCTGTCAATTATGAATTTAATAATCATATATTAAATATTACAAAATGAATTTTATCTCTAGATATAATAGCTATATGTGATTCCAAACTATATGACATTATGATAAATATAAAAATCTACAGATTGAATTATATGCAAAATTATTGTAAATGTAATGAATATTATGTATAAATAATGTAAACTAATTTTTGTCAGGATGTTCATTGTACTTAGTTTCTTCAGTAAATTATATCAAAAAACTCATCATAGTTAAATGTCAGATTATATGGTGTATATAAAATAATAATGTATTTAAAACACAAAATAAGAAGATATTCAGAAATTAGTATTATAAGTTTTACATGACAGTGAAATAAATGAAAATAAGATGATGCTTAGAAACTGATATAATTACATTTTACATGAGAAAAAATTGAAACATAATAAATATTTTTAAATATTAAATGATATGGATTTAGCACTATTAATTGGCCAAGCGTGGTTTGGTGAAGTGATAGTCTTGAGCTCTAGAACTCAAGATGATGTATAGATCACTTCCTATGCTATGATTTCTTATAAACTCCTGAGAAACAAATCGTTTTTTACTATCAACCTTATTGTGACTAATATCATTTGTAAAATAGATAAATCAAGGCCCATATTATTAAACTGCACTGTAAATAATTGGTATAGTGCAAAAAATTTGACAAGTTAGTATGTTTTCAATATAGTTGATAGAAGATAACCAAAATCATCACGTCTATGAATGACACACATTCTTGAATCAAATATGATTTTGTACATGGAAAATTATCATATTCCAAAAATGAAATCTATTAAATTTTATTTGGAGTATTAATTTTATAATACAAAAATGGTTTTATCAAGGATCTTGATGAAGATCATATTCATATATATTTTCTGCATGAAATTCCTGAGTAAAATGAAGTCTGAAAAATATCTATATTTATTGTTTTGTATTTGATTTTTTAAAAATTTATAACATTAAAACCTACTCAATCTACTCAAAAATCTTTAATTCATAGATGTTTAATCAAATATATTTATATATTCTTAAAAGTAGCTAAAGATGATAGATTTATATTTTCTTATTTTAATACAAGACATGATCAAATTATTCATAAATGATATTTTTCTGGAAAAAAGATGTTTTTGTTGCTTTATGTATCATGTGATACTACATACTTTCATATCTCAGAAATAATAATAAAAAAAGATTCAAAATTTTATAAAATTTTGACAGTATTAAGATAGTCCCAAGACCATATAATCATCTTCATAGTAATACTATAGATGCATTCTACACATACCATTTTATCCACTCATTTATATTTGATCAAAAATATCCAGTTTGGTGAAGTTAAAACAGTTCTTTGTAATCTTAAAAATGGAAAGAATGCAAGTCCTGATGAGATACTTGGAGAATAAACTGCAAAAATATTACATTTTTTAAAGAATATATGGATTCATAAAGTTGTGCCATCTAACATTAAGGAAGCTTATATTATTCCAGTTTTTAAAACTAAAAAAGGCAATATTAAAGTATTTATCATGAAATATCATTATTATCCTCTAGAACAAAGGTACTTTTAAGGATTTTATTTAATAAGTTGCTTTAGTCATATATGAATAATTACCAGAGAATCACTGTGGTTTTACAGAGTTAAAAAACCATGGTCAGAGGCAAGGAATATATGAAAAATAATAAAAAATGATTTACATGTTGCTTTTATTAATTTGGTCAAGACATTGGATTCAATTAAATGAGCAAGGTCTATGTCATTCTTCAAATTGATTGGTTATCTACATTATTTATTTTATATATCTCACAAATGATAGAATGGGAGGAAGTACTATAACTACAGGTAAAAATCTGAGGCATTTGTGTGTAAACAATGAAGTCAGTGTCGCCCCCAAAATTGTTCTTTATTTTTAATACAATGGTCTGTAAAACTATTTATAAATTGCTTAATAAAAACTGAGATCAAGATCCATTGCTATGTTGATAGTAGAACTTACAATTTTACTTGATTAAATTGAAAACAAAAACTACATCTTCTTGGATTTTGGATTTACAGTAGTTGATACTACAGAATATTTTTGTTGATACATATACAGATTCTGGTTTAATAATTAATGTTCAAAAAAATCAGCCAGTACTAAAAGAAAAATGGTCAAAAACTTGTCTCGGATGCTTATCAACTTTAAAATATAAGCTACTTTAAATAACTTTATTGTTTTATAAGCACAAAGGCGTTTAAAACATTGAGATAAGTACAAACCAAACTGTGTGCCTAATGTTTATATAGGATATTTAATCATAAGTAAATAATTTCTGCAATTATATTATCTATATATAGAGCTATCATTTTACCCAATTTATTATCATCATTAGTTTTAATAAAGGTAATACTGTGTCATTGTAGTCACATCATTCTATCTTCAGCAATTTATTTCATATCTGAATGTAAAAAATATTCAATTTCACTGATTGCATTTTTAAGATAAGATATTCTCGGTCTGCTTCATAGTCTACTTCCTAAAATTTTGAAATATTTTGTAAAAACCTATCGGTCTTAAGATATGATTCAAAGTCTTAATCTTTATCATTTTCATCATATTCAGTAGTTCTCTTTTTATTCCAAATTATCTTAACATTTGATAGTCTTCTTTTCCATCCAATTCATTCTAGTTAATCTTCTCCAAAGCCACATTTGCATTCCATCCAATTTTTTTTTTCTCAAAAACCATATCTCATAAACATATGTTAAAAGATAAAACTCAGTTATCCTATTAATGCTATATGCAATAGACAAGCTTCATTTAAGAAAGCACCATAAAATTCTAAACACAATAGTGAGATCATAAAATCAAATAACATGTTCTTCATGTTTCTAAAACATGATACTATAAAATCCATTATTGTAAAATCACTTTCATTGAATTGAGCATAAGAAATGAATGAACAATACAAGACTTCCTCAATGTATGTTTTATGCTGAATTTGAGCAAATGGTTTCTATTAGGCTTATCTCAGACATTCTAAATAAAATGCAATGTTGATTACATTCATTGGGGAAGAATAGAAAATATTGGAGATGTACAATTAAACATAATATTGAAGTATTTAGAAAAAAAAAGGTTTTGTGCAGAAAAGGTTAAAAAACAGCATCACAAAAGATCAAATATCAGAAAAATAGACTAACATATTTTATGTATAAATGTAATTGAGCTTATAATTTTGTTAGCATAGTTATTCTAGTGCTTTTTTTTTTTTGCTTTGTATTTATCTTTTGCTTTTAAAACTGGATTACCCATATTCATTGTTGCTGATGATGATGATGCTGATACAATCATTTAATGGAGGAGTCTTACTACAACATTAATCTTGTGGTTTATTTTAAATCATCATTTCAATATTTTATAAAATAGATATGTTGAACATAATGAAAAAAACATCCATGTATGAATTCCAACTGATTTGTTTATTTACATATGTAAAATATAAAGAGCCTGCTAATGATAAATGTTACAAGAAAAAATACCTAAAGCCTTTATCTATGATGGTCCCCATCCCCAACTGTTTTCAAGTTATGGCTCTCATCAGTGATAAGCTAGGACATTGGATTCAAAATACTAACTCAATCCAAGCATTTATCTAATTCTTAAATATTAAGAAAAAGATCTAAATCTTCAGACACCTACATGTCTTCAAATTCAGCTCTTTAACTAAAGAAACTATATGGTCCTGAACTAAATTCAGTGATCCCATATATTAGTAGGCTTAGCAATTTAATAAAGTCAAAGCCCTAATAGCAAAATTATAATACTAGTAAAAATCAGTCATATGTCAGGCTCCTTATATATTACATATTGGTAATGCAAGCTATATAGGTCATGTGATATATGACTGATTTTTACTATTATTTACATATGGCATGAAAATCATAGTTAATATAAATTCAAGATCATTTCCAAATAAATTATTTCATAAAATATCATTAGTAAATTATTTTATGTAGAAAAATAAAACAACTTTACAGAAACAAAATTTTTAAAAAGTTTAACTGTCCATAGCAAAATGGACTATTGTCGAGTGGACAATAAGATATCATCAATTGGCATAATCAAAAGTAGTTATATACTCTAATTTGAGAATACAGAATACTAGGTATTTATGTTAAGGTTGTAACTTAATATATTTGTAAAAAAAAAAAAAAAAACCTCATTTTACAATCTGAACTATAAAAAATGCACACAAAAAATTTAGAGCAACCCTTTAATAATGTCAACATGTTTTAAAGATATTTTTGAACATAAAAAAATTAATTATTTATTTAAGCTTGGACTATCAGTTACTTTTTTTTACTAATAAATAAGTGTACGTTCTTTAATGTATAGAAAGTTTAAACAATTAAAATTTTGATTTGAACTTATTGCCGTTGACAAAGCTGCATAGCACTGAAAGTGAGCTTAGCCCATAACTTTGATAGAATTAATTATTTCATAATCATCAGTACAATTAGACAATTATTTATTGAATTAAATTTTGTGTACAAATGATGCAATTGAACCACGCACTAATGTATGTTTCATTAACTGCTAAGCTACAAATCTATTCTTATTTCATAATAATATTTTTCTCTAGCAAACCTTTGAAAAAATAATAGTATGGTAATGATTAGTTTTAACTTATTTTCAAATGTTTTTGTCTTCTTAAATGTACAAAGGTAATCATAAAACTCTTAGTATACTGAATAAATTAATTTGAGAAGTTTTTTTTTTTCCTCTAGTGTAAAAATAACAATTTATCAGACATTCTTCAATAAAGAGTGAATATATAAAATAAATTTGTCTTATTAATAGAGTTCATATAGATTTTCATATTCTTATTTCACCAAAATTGAAAACAAGTGATATGTAGTTGTAAGATTATAAAAAGACATCTAGTTTCAATATATGCAATGCAAATACATTATAAATTTAGACTGAATCTCAGATCCTTAAGATCATAGCAAACTTAAAACCTATCCCAGTGATAAAAAATAACTAATAATCAATATATATATATATATATATATGGTGAGATTTAGATTAGGCAGTTTATATTTGTTTTAAAAAATAATATTGTCAAATGTATTGTCCTACAGTAAAAAAATACTAATGACGTTTATCTTACAAATCATTATTATATGGCACAGCAAATATTTAATTTATAATTAATTATATTTTAACTGAAAAAAATATGAAAATCCAATACATTTTACCAAAAAAATAATGACTATCTACATAATGTAAGTCTGACCCTAGGGCCTACTGATTTAACTAGTAAACAGTAATATGGTGTTTAAAATATCAGAAAAAAACATCAAGACATATATAAAACTAAATGACTGTTTCACTACAAGCATAACATAATTGTGATTAAGGAAGTATATACATGGTGATTAAAGACAATAAAAAAAGATAATACACATGCAAATAATCATGAATTTTTATCTTTTGTAATCCTAAGATAGAAAGAATTGTTTGGAATCCCATTGAATATATAAAATACAATTGAACTTTCTCATCTTAAAATTTTCCATTATATAATCTTGTACCTTTTCCTTATGCCTTACTTTCTTAATTATTTTTAAAACAGTGTCTATATTATAAATGACAGAATTGCACAACTCACATGAAAATCATCTGAGGACAATATGCATGTGCAGTCAACATTCTGACATCCCAAACTGACAGTTTTTCCTTTCAACAGCCTGCTAAGGTCAGTGACCAAAGATGAATAACTATTTACATTAGTTATTTGATTTCAAATAATAATGACAAACTGCCAAAAATAATGAGACAAACACAATTTAATTACTTATATACAAAATAAACATACATTGGCAGCACTTTACTTAACTGCTTTATAAATTAATTAAGTAATCCAACTTTTTAAATATTATTAGTCATGTTTTAATTTATGCACAGATATAGTATGTGGTAGGTTAAATGTCTTTAAACAATTGAGATTTGATCATTTCCAGTTTAGAGTAATATTAAATGTTTTTAAATGGTTCCCAATTTATTGCATAGACATCTAACTGCTTGCACCTTTTATTGTTGCTGATCTATGACTAAATGTCCCCGCTAAATGAGGATAATATAATATTATCAATGAAGAATGATTTAATTAATTGACTGTGTTAGCAAGCAGTTAAAATAATCAAATAATTGTATAACACAGGAAATAATACCTATAATATAATAATTGATATACAAGAGCAAATACGTGTTTAATAATATGCATATGATAAGAATTAAACTTCTACCATGTACTATGGAGTATTTGGTATTGCATATGAGAGCACCAATCACAAACATATCAGTACACAACATGTATGAAAATAAAATAGATAAAATATAAAAGTGACTAGTAGTCACAAATGGTTTTACAATCACTTGACTGATCCATTAGCATAAGAATGAATTCCTGATGTAACTAGCATAATCTGCATTTATGAATTGATAGTCATTCATTTTTATCAATAATATTATCTCAAAAACAATAGTGCAACTCATTCTATCTAAAATTTATTATGTACAACCTTAAACTATCTTGTCTATGCAGCACAATGAATCTCCATTCATAATTTATAAATTTACTGTGTTAAAGTATTATTTATACTTTAAATAAAATAAAAACTACTTATTTAATTAACATAAATCTTTAACTGATGCTTTTTTCCAGGTGTCAGGCACACACCTGAAAAATCTAGAAAAAAAATTTGCATTGTCCACTCTTTACTGAGAAATGTTGTAACACTTTTTTACAGCTTTAAAATTCAATTATATTTATTTTTTAATATTTTAATTTCAAAAAAATTCAAACAATGGCAGGAAAATTGAATGTGTAAGTCTTCAAAGTTTTTTAAACTCCATGATGATGGGTCCACTTTATACATTTCATGATCTCAAACTTTGTGAGATTACTTCGAGAAAATATTGTGATGATCTAAAAACTTGATTTTTTGCAAAGTTTATGATTATTCTGTATCATAATTGTGTAATAATTATTAGAAATCAATATATATATTATTAGTAATAATTATTTTTTACACAAATGTTTTATTTTTAAATATAAAAGAATACATTCTTGTGAATAATGTTACCATAGAGATTACGGTTGCAGGATACAACTGTCTAGAAATGATGTCATTCAGCAGATTATTATAATATTTAGCAATATCATAAAAATTACAAATAAACTTTAAAGCATAAATTGATAAATTTAGTAGATAGTAAAAATAGTTTGTTCAGATTTTTGAAACAAACATCAAGCAAAGGAGATTTTGTTCATTTTGCAAAGTGCATCAGTTCCATCTGAAATTTGATGAAGTGGCAGCATTTTGTTTTGATTAAAGTCTAACTTTTAAAATAATTCGGAAAGTCAAATTAGATCTTTTTAAAATTTATTTAATTTCTAAAAATATATATATCAAATGAAGTCAAATTTATTATACTCTGATAAATAATAATGGTTAAATATCAAAATGAAAGTTTGAAAGCCTAAATTTAGTGAGAACAAAGAAATCTGTCAGAATGTTAGCAGGATGCAGGGAGTTATTAGAATGATCAGAGATTATGAAAATGTTTTAACTTAGTATTATAAAATTATTACTTTAAAATTATCACCAATTAAATTAATATTACTAAAGAAAACAATGCAGTAATCCTTTGCTGCTATACATGCTCATAAACAGATGTAAACTAATAATTATTCATTAACATATTTTACTAGAAGAGAGATAAATACTGATTAATTAGACCAGAAATTGATTAGAAATTCATCTAAAGTTCACACCATTGTTATAGCATAAAATTTCACTTTCAGTCCTTTGGGTATTGCTTCATTTTTTGCAATTTTTTTTATTAAACAATAGCTATGGTGACAGTAGATTTGTCACAATTTCAAATGCTATTAGCATGCTTACGTCTCAATTCCATCTTGGTTTGGTAGCAGGTTCCTCCTGTAATGTTAGACATAAAATCCTTTCATATAGGTTAATGCATAGTGGATATACATTTGGTTGGCTTCTTCATATGTAAATGCTTTCTTTCCAAAACTCAGCAGTGGGTTCTCGAAAATGCTCTCTGCCAACTTGCCTGAGTGAAGTAGATAACGGTTTCTCTGCACAGTAACGATGATGCTCTTAATAAAAACATAAGGAGAATAATGGAAGTAGAATAGACTCATAAAAGCAGATGAAGAATTCTTTAAATAAATTGTAACTTTCCAAGCCCCTATCGTTTCACCATCAAACCTAATGACACACTCATCTGTGCTAAGTTCGAACCTATTTAAATGTTAATAAATTTAAAATTCACTCATGTCTGTATAAACAGTATTATATATTTGTGTGCGAACAAACGCTATAATTAGATAGGATTAGTAAAATTATAGCATACTAAATTTATTTATTATTTCTAAAAATGTTCATTATATTATTTAAGTTAAAAGTAAATTATTAATTTTGTTGTTTAATATTAAAATTTCATATGTGGATATATAATCTGAGCTATATAGAAGAAAGACATGATTCTATAATATGTAAACACCGTTATCAAAAAAATACTATTAAATGTTTCTTTAAAAATTGTTAAAAGATTTCTTGTTTTAAATATATTTCAGGGAAAAGTTTCTTGAAAATATATTTAAAAGCTATATCAAAATATGTTCGTAAATTATTTTAAATAAATATGTAAAAACGTTTGCATTTTAAAAAAATGTTAAAAGGTTGTTTTTAAATAAGAAGAGTTTCTATTAAATGTAAGATAAAAATAAAAAGCTGGTCAAGTAATTAAAAAGATTTCTGGTTGTAAACAAGTGTCATTAACGACCACACTGGAATTCGTAAAAAGTAAAACTAGTTCAAAATTCATTAATTATAATCTCCTTAGATCAGATTAAGTTATTTTAAAATCTAAATTGGAAAATTGTTTGCAACGAAAAATCTTAATTATAATAATAGCTTATGGAATGTTTCTAACATACATTATCTAAGATCTGGATTATAAATTGAAAAATATTTAATTAAATTCCTGAGTTTAGTGAGTCTTGAGGCGATAGATTCCGATAAGGAAAAGATATAAATACTCTGTATTTTTAACAAGGAAGAAAGGACAGCCATATTGTTAGTGAGAATTGCAGCCAGTCTTCATAATTGTTAATGTTTAACATGTCCGGCTAAAAGCGGGCATCTTGTTGCTATTACTTCGTGGGAGAACGGGGTTTCTCTCATCGAAATGCCTAAACCACCATCATGCCGATAGAAGAGACGAGCCTAACATAATGGGAAAAATGATGCCACCAGCCGCCCAGTCAAAATCACCAAACATACAGCCAAGAACTTGCAGTCCAGATAAATATTACCGGTACCATTTTATTTTTCAAACCGCAGAGCTCTGTGTAAATGTAAATATATCTATATAAGTTAGCTAACTCTCTTTTTAAAATAATTACAAAACTAATATGTACCCAAAACTTAAATCCATTTAGTTAATATTTTAAATATGTCAATTGCTATCAAAATTTAATGTGTTAAAGTTTAAATAATCTGACTTATTTATATTTTCCATTCAATTCAAAGTAAATTATTTAGTTTAAAGTTATATCACTGCAGTTGTGTCTATATTTCTTTGCTTATTTTAAATGCTTATTATATTTTATATGCCAATATTTCGAAACAGTGGGCACTTAATTTCATGTTTTTAAGAAGATATTATTTGAAAATCTTGGTGTAAATTGTTTATTGCGTCAACTCTCTGCACACTGTTTCAAAATCCTATATTTTTTTTATTATTTAAATGATTTAATATGTGAAATGTGACTCTGTTAATCAACCATTTAAAAAACTTAACTTGATAAGTTTATTTAAGAATTAAATTTAGCCTTGATTGTATTGATAAGTATATTTGACATTTAAGTTCTTAAGACCATAGAAATATACTTTCCCTCCTTAAATATTTATTATCTATAAGTAACTTAATAGATCGAGCATGTCAAAGTACAGATGTATTAATATCCCCTTTTAGCAGCATAGACATTTATTATCAGGCTACACAAGAGTTGGTCCCAATTTGATAGAGCTAATATGCTATTAACTCATATTTCATAGTATGAAATATACTATTCTTTGCTTGGCAGATGTGATATATTATTTTATAAAATTATTCTCGTTTTGCTGCTATACATAATATACGTATCTCAAGATGGAGCCACGGCATTGCCAGCACTACTTCTCTTATAGAGTAGAGCAGTAGCGAAGCCTGAGCCAAGGCCAGGTTAGCATGTAAGTCCCCACCATTCCTGAACACAATGTTCCTTTTTACGCAGCATTGCGATCGGTTACAGGGTACCCATGTTTGTCGCAAGAACCCTGAAGTTATTTCATCCATCCGCAGAGCGACGTTTCCTATTATTGTTTACCTGTGCCATAGCGCATTGGTAAAATCTTATTTCAGCCAACTTTCCCACCTTAACATAACGCTTTCAGCATTTCTGAAATTTTCTCTTGAAAGCCATGTTCGATCGTTCATTACTTGAGCTGGTTTATGCGCTCGTTATTAAGTCATATATATATATTTTAATAAATGAATTCATGATCAAAGTTCAATATAATTATTTATATAACAGCCACCAATATAATAGGATTTGTCTTAAATAGATTTATAGACATAACGTAGTGATTAAATATGTATCAGTGGTAAAGCAATTCATAATACGGGCACATGTTAAACCCATGTATGAAAATTAAATGAAATTATTTATATAAAGCTATTTTGAATTGTATATAAAAAGAGAATGTGTTCTCTTGTCCAGTTTAATGTATTTCGGTCTCCGTCTCATTATTAATCTAATTCAATCCAATTCTAATTATTATTTATAGCCTATATATGTGAAAACTATGCATTAAATTAAATTAGATTAGTGATATATTTTAGTCAATTAAGAACCTCTCTTTTAATTATCAGTCTTATTGCTTCTCCGTGACCTATGTCAGACGTGTGAAAAGAGGTATACTACATGTAATTTCAAGGTTGTCATTCATAGGGTCTTGAGTCTTGGAATCCTGGCTTACGAGTTGAAGTGTGGTCAGACTTGGGATGTCACAGTCCTAGTCTGGTCAGCTTCGGTCTCTTTTGCTTGGATTCTGAATTCTGTTACACGAATGTACAAACTTGACTGTTACATAGTATATTTTTTCCCTGGGTTTGGATGCCCATTGTGTGGCTATTCGAATTTTCCATACCCTGCAATGCCCTGTATAACATTTGTATGTGTGTATAATGTTTTTTTCTTTCTTCTGTTTTAAATTAATGAATAATATATATGTAGAATTTTTTTTCCCTGGGTTTGTACACCCAAAATTGTGGGGCATGTAACTTATTTCCACCCCTGAAAAGATTGAGTATAGAGATAAAATTCTTTTGTTTAAAATAAATGATTTTGAATTAATTTTTTTTCATTTTCCAAAATAATATATATGTATAGATTTTTTTTCTTGAGTTTGAACGTCAATTAATTCCATACTCTGAATAGATTATTATTTTATTATATAATAATTATTTATATAGATGCATAGTAGAATTTTTAAGGGGATTTATAATATATGTTGTGTAAACTTTCTTGCTCACTGTGACTGGCACCCGAGGATGATTTGAATAAATGTCAAATCGTTCTCACATAAATTTTGTCATCAAAAGTAAAAAGAGAAAAGGGGTCTATTATTTGTTTTATGTTTTATTGAATTGGATTGAACGAGAAAGAGAAAAAAATAAATGTAAGGTCAAATCAAGTTTTAAAGGTTCGAAACTGGCACAGACATGTAAATTAAATTATAACCATGAACCATGGAAAATTTTAAAAAAAAAACAGCTGCAAGAGGCCAAGGTTGAGTTGCATTTTATAATTTTTGTTGTTATATATATTAAATTTATTTTACTGTTAGTTAAATGTTGGGTGGGCATCAAGTGAATGTATAATGAGAAGTTAGATGTATTAATAGAGTTAGGCATAGGTGTTGAGATGAGTAGGAGATAAATCGTTTTCTTTGTGGAGTACAGCAATTAGCCAAGTTAGTAAAGCAAACAAAAACCAAGAAACTTTAGTAAAAACAAATTGAGCCATTAAAAAGAGAAAAAAATTTTTGTTAGTATACTTAAAATGGATAATAGTATGGAAGAAGAAAGAGAAGTAGTGAGTGAAGGGGAAGAAGGGAAAACAGGAAAAGAAGGAATGTGCAGGGGTATTATATTAAGATCGGGAAAAGAAATTATGGAAGAGAGAAGCAGCACAGAGGGAGACATGGAAGGTGAGGCGAGTACGAGCCAGATTAGGGGAAAGGCATCTATACATCAAAGTGTGGCCATGTCAGAAAAATCAGACACCACGGGATCTGAACAGAAACATATAGAAGAAATTAAGAAAGAATGCTGGAATATGAACTCAATGATGGAGTCACTATTAAAGCAAATTAGACAGGATGCAGAAGAGAGAGAGTATAGAAATAATCTAAAAATGGAACAATGTTTTGAAGCTTTGGGCAGGCAATGTGAGGAAGGAACAGCACAGATTAGGAAAGACTTCGAAGAAATGCTGTGTAAAGGCCTGCAGGAAGTATCCTTTAGCTGCCAACAGAATTATGAAAAAATACAGTTTGAATTCACAGAAATGCTGGATACAACCAGGATGAAAATAAAAATGAAATGGTGAAAATCCAAGAGGAAATAAAGGCCATGGGAGAGCAGGTTGAGCATCAAGAAAGGGATATAGGGGAGAAGTTCAATAAAATGGAGACAGATCTTAGCAGGAAGTTTCAGGAATATGAAGACACACATAGTGAGATCTGGGACAAAATATATGAATTAAAAGAAGGCTTGGCTTATAGAAGTCAAGCAGCAGCCGAGGAAGAGAACAGTATAGTAGTATGTATTCAAGAATTAAGAAAAGACCTCACTGAAATGAAGGGAGCAAAGAAAGAAAGCATAGAGAACAGTTTAGCCATTAGTCATTCAGCAGAGAACCCATGCAAAAGAAAACTAGTATCAGTGGGGGACTATAAAGAGATTCTTAAAGAGGAAAGCAACATCAATGCAGAAAGTGTCATAAACAAAGGAAATGATCAGATAGCCACCCCAGATAGGAATGAGTTAGAGGCAGAAACAATTGGACTGTATGGGAAGTACAAATCGGAGAGTACCATAAAGGGTAAGAAGAACAAGAAAAGAAAGGATCCATACATGAGTAAGAATAAAGCAAGGCTGGGGTGGACAGAGAGAAGGCAAGAGACAACCGCAAAGGTTCGCCAGGGGAAGAACAGAGGGAGAGAGAAACAACGGATTCAAACCCTACTATTCGGAAAGAACAAACTGGAAAGCATCCAAAATATTTCCCTAGCTATGAAGTAGTAGACTTAAATAGATAATCGAATAAGGAAGTTCTATATAGTGGAAGCGAGTGTGCATGGAGTCTAGAAATGCACCCAGCACAACCGACTGTAAAATGGGAAGATGAGTATGAGGGATATGGATGGACATCAGATGAAGAGGATGATATTATATGTGGGTGCTGTTTTAAGTCAGATAAAGAGGAGTCACTTAATGTACCACCAGATCCTATTTAGATAAAATATATATATATTTGTTATGATCTACCCTCCCTTATCATTATATAATTTATAAATTACAGTTATTATATATATAAAAAAAAAACAATTAACATCCCCATTGTATACTAATTGACGTATATCCAATAGGATATAAAAGTTTGTTTAATGTAAATATTTGACAATATTCTATTTTGTGTGGATTGCTTTTAAACTTTTAATTTAGTCATATATTTTTTTTTTGTAGTAGTGGATAGTCTAATATGTATGAAGTTCCTCGGTATAGAATGTAGCAGGCAATTGGGTTTATATGTTTTTCATCTCTATGTGGTAGCTTAATTGATTTAATATTATTAGTAAAAAAAAAAAAAGCTTTTCAAATTATTTAATAGCCAACTGTAAGTAAATTCCTTTTTTTTTTTTTGTTATTTTTTTTGTCCCAAGTATTCGGATATGAAATGATAACTTTTCAAGCCCCTATCGTTTCACCATCAAACCTAATGACACACTCATCTGTGCTAAGTTCGAACCTATTTAAATGTTAATAAATTTAAAATTTGCTCATGTCTGTATAAACAATATTATATATTTGTGTGCGAACCAACACTATAATTAGATAGGATTAGTAAAATTATAGCGTACTAAATTTATTTATTATTTCTAAAAACGTTCATTATATTATTTAAGTTAAAAGTAAATTATTAATTTTGTTGTTTAATATTAAAATTTCATATGTGGATATATAATCTGTGCTATATAGAAGAAAGACATGATTCTATAAAAATACGATTAAATGTTTCTTTAAAAATTGTTAAAAGATTTCTTGTTTTAAATATATTTCAGGGAAAAGTTTCTCGAAAATATATTTAAAAGCTATATCAAAATATGTTTGTAAATTATTTTAAATAAATATGTAAAAAGGTTTGCATTTTAAAAAAATGTTAAAAGGTTGTTTTTAAATAAAAAGAGTTTCTATTAAATGTAAGATAAAAATAAAAAGCTGGTCAAGTAATTAAAAATATTTCTGGTTGTAAACAAGTGTCATTAACGACCACACCTGGAATTCGTAAAAAGTAAAACTAGTTCAAAATTTACTAATTAAAAACTCCTTAGATGAGATTAAGTTATTTTAAAATCTAAATTGGACAATTGTTTGCAATGAAAAATCTTAATTATAATAATAGCTTATGGAATGTTTCTAACATAGGTTATCTAAGATCTGGATTAAACATTGAAAAATATTTAATTAAATTCCCGAGTTTAGTGAGTCTTGAGGTGATAGATTCCGATAAGGAAAAGATATAAATACTCTGTATTTTTAACAAGGAAGAGTGTTGTTAGTGAGAATTGCAGCCAGTCTTCACAATTGTTAACGTTTAACATGTCCGGCTAAAAGCAGGCATCTTGTTGCTGTTACTCCGTGGGAAAATGGGGTTTCTCTCATCGAAATGCCTAAACCACCATCATGCCAATAGAAGAGATGAGCCTAACATAATGGGAAAGATGATGCCACCAGCCGCCCAGTCAAAATCACCAAACATACAGCCAAGAACAGTTCAGATAAATATTACTGGTACCATTTTATTTTTTAAACCGCAGAGCTCTGTGTAAATGTAAATATATCTATATAAGTTAGCTAACTCTCTTTTTAAAATAATTATAAAACTAATGTGTACCAAAACTTAAATCCATTTAGTTAATATTTTAAATATGTCAATTGCTATCAAAATTTAATGTGTTAAGGTTTAAATAATCTGATTTATTTATATTTTCCATTCAATTCAAAGTAAATTATTTAGTTTAAAGTTATATCACTGCGGTTGTGTCTATATTTCTTTGCTTATTTTAAAAGCTTATTATATTTTATATGCCAATATTTTGAAACAGTGGGCACTTAATTTCATGTTTTTAAGAAGATATTATTTGAAAAATCTTTGTGTAAATTGTTTACTGTGTCAACTCTCTGCGCACTGTTTCGAAATCCTATATTTTTTTATTATTTAAATGATTTAATATGTGAAATGTGGCTCTGTTAATCAACCATTTAAAAAACTTAACTTGATAAGTTTATTTAAGAATTAAATTTAGCCTTGATTGTATTGATAAGTATATTTGACATTTAAGTTCTTAAGTCCATAGAAATATACTTTCCCTCCTTAAATATTTATTATCTATAAGTAAATTAATAGATCGAGCATGTCAAAGTACAGATATATTAATATCCACTTTTAGTAGCATAGACATTTATTATCAGGCTACACAAGAGTTGGCCCCAATCTGATAAACCAAATATGCTATTAACTCGTATTTCATAGTATGAAATATACTATTCTTTGCTTGGCGGATGTGATATATTATTTTATAAAATTATTCTCGTTTTGCTGCTATACGTAATATACGTATCTCAAGATGGAGCCACAGCATTGCCAGCACATCTTCTCTTATAGAGTAGAGCAGTAGCGAAGCCTGAGCCAAGGCCAGGTTAGCATGTAAGTCCCACGCCATTCCTGAACACAATGTTCCTTTTTATGCAGCATTGCAATCGGTTACAGGGTACCGACGTTTGTCGCAAGAACCCTGAAGTTATTTCATCCATCCGCAGAGCGACTTTTCCTATTATTGTTTACCTGTGCCATAGCGCATTGGTAAAATCTTATTTCAGCCAACTCTCCCACCTTAACATAATGCTTTCAGCATTCTGAAATTTTCTCCCCAAAGCCATGTTCGATCGATCATTACTTGAGCTGGTTTATGTGCTCGTTATTAAGTCATATATATATATATATATATATATATATATATATATTTTAGTAAATGAATTCATGATCAAAGTTCAATATAACTATTTATATAACAGCCACCAATATAATAGGATTTGGCTTAAATAAATTTATAGACATAACGTAGTGATTAAACATGTATCAGTGGTAAAGCAATTCATAATACAGGCACATGTTAAACCCATGTATGAAAATTAAATGAAATTATTTATATAAAGCTATTTTGAATTGTATATAAAAAGAGAATGTGTTCTCTTATCCACCCAATGTTTGCGTACATTCGACGCTGAAATGTGTAAAACTTTTCAATTTCATGCCAATTGTAAATAAATATATAATTAGTTTAATGTATTTCGTTCTCTGTCTCGTTATTGATCTAATTCAATCCAATTCTAATTATTATTTATAGCTTATATATGCGAAAACTATGCATTAAGTTAAATTAGATTAGTGATATATTTTAGTCAATTAAAAACCTCTCTTTTAATTATCAGAGTCTTATTGCTTCTCCGTGGCCTATGTCAGCCGTGTGAAAAGAGGTATACTACAAAGTAATTTCAAGGTGGTCATTCATAGGGTCTTGAGTCTTGGAATCCTGGCTTACGAGTTGAAGTGTGGTCAGACTTGGGATGTCACATTCCTAGTCTGGTCAGCTTCGGTCTCTTTTGCTTGGATTCTGAATTCTGTTACACGAATGTACAAACTTGACTGTTACAATATCCACTCAAGTTAGCTTATCAGTAAAATTTGAATCCATGACTCATCTTTTGGTTCCTTTGATCTATTGGCTATAGATAACTCCAGAAAATACATTGTGGTTGAGTTTATTTGCCCAATACCATATTTGCAATTTCTTATCTTTGAATGGAAATAACAGCTTCTTTAATTAAATCATGTAAATTATTTAACTTATTAATATATCAAGCTGTCTACAAGCCTTTTTGTTTACTTTCCATTAGCTTATATTAACTGAAATACAGGCTTATTATATATCTGTATCAATATACGTAATATAGAGGGTATATGAGCACAGACTTTCACACCACCCACTTCTTACCACTCTATCTCATATCATTTATACACTTGAACACATATATGTTGAAAAAATAAACAATCACCAATATAAGTATTTCATGCTAAACCAGAAATCATCAGTTGGTCCAGATTATCATCTCCACACATATATGCAATAAGCTCATATATATAAATATATATATATTAAGATAGCCAATCTTTGGACTTTAATGGACAGGCTTCAATCCATGCCACACTCCAACTGTTCAACCATTGTCCACATGAAAACCTGATGATGGAACACTCAAAGGCCACCCTGAGTCTGAGATTCTTGTCACACCCATGTTGACCTATCGTTAATCTGATCCCTCATGTACAGGATGTAATCCATTTACCACATATATAAAAGATGGGCAGACATTGCTAATTTGTAATTACTGAAATACATGCTTATTATATACCTGCATCAATATATGTAATATTTAGGGTATATAAGCACAGACTTTCTCACCACTTACTACTCTATGAGTATTCCATCATCAGATTGTCAATTGGATATAAAGAATTGGAGTGTGGAATGGATTGAAATATTCCATTAAAGTATGAAGATTGGCTATCTTAATATATATCTGAGCATTTACTGCATATATGTGTGGAGATGATAATCAGGATCAACTGATGATTGCTGGTTTAGCATGAAATATGTATATTGGTGATTGTTTGTTTTTTGACATATATGTGTTCAAGTGTATCAGTGATTTGAGATAGAGTGGTGAGTGGTGTAAAATCTGTGCTCATATACCCTATATATTGACACAGGTATATAATAAGCCTATATTTCAGTTATTACATAAGAGATGTCTGCCCATCCCTTGTAAATGTGTTAAATGGATTATGTCATGTACATGAGAGGTCAGATTGACTATAGGACAATGTGGGTGCAACAAGAATCTCAACCTCAGGGTGACCTTTGAGCATTCCATTATCAGATTTTCAATTGGATGGATGGTTGAAGTGGTGAGTGGATTGAAGCCTGTCCATTAAAGTATGAAAATTGGCTATCTTAATATATATCTGAGAACTTACTGCATACATGTGTGGAGATAACCTGAACCAACTGATGATTGGTGATTTAGCATGAAATATGTATATTGGTGATTGTCTATTTCTATGATAATAATATTGGAATCTAGGAATAGAATGCTAAAACTGTTTGGTGGTGTTGACTTGCTGAGAAGAATACCGACTCCACCTGAAGCAGAATGGCCTATGGAAAATCTAGTAAATCCGAGAGCAGAGAGAAGAGATAATATTTTATGATCAGTCTTATGGTGAAATTTAATTTCACCCATAAGAAGTATATGAGGGGAGCAGAGCAAGAGCCAGTTTTTAATAGCTAGAACTCTATCAATTGAATTGATGCCGCGAATGTTAATGCCAGCAATTTTGCATAACATGATAGATTAATCCAAACCATCCTCAGCAAAGTGTACCAAGTCAATGTGGAACATCTCCATGTTAATGAGGTCTGATGTTGTTTGGCAATCAGAGTCTTGTGATTGTACTTGTGGATGGATTGGTGATATATTTGTTGGTTGAGGAATCGCATCCATGAAGTCTTCAGTGTCTGATGAAGTAGTGTAATCTGTCTTGAGATTCATCAGATGGATCAATGGTATCAATGTTTGTAAGCTCCATGGTTTTCCTCTTTTTTTTCTATGGATTTGTGAAGCTTTAAGCTGGATATACCTGGGTGGTCAGTAATGTATCGGATGGGAGCTGTCATCCATCACCAGAGCTTGATTTATCTGAGTGAATTGATTTTCTTTTCTTATTTGTATTTTGGGTATTTGTTATGTCAGTTTTTTGAGGGTTTTGAAGTTTATTAGTGTTGTTTTCCTTTTCCTGTTCTTTTGAAAAAAGTATTTTTTTTTATTGTTAGAAGGATTTGGTTTAAATTTTAGACCTGAGTCATTTTCTGTTTGCTGTGACTGTTGTGGAACATTAATCATGCTGACTTTTGGGTTGAGTGTTTGATAAATCTTTTCATCTGGATGGTTAATTATTGCAGTTGAAGAATTGAGGACAGTTTGTGGATCACTTTGTTTAGGTTTGCTAGACTTAGATGGCCCGAATGATGATGTATCAACGGTTTTAAGCTGAGTGGAAGTTGTACTGGAAGAATTGTTTTGAAATTTTTTAAGTGTATTTTCTTCATCACCTGGGTTTTCCTTGCTCTCGTCAGAGAGTTTGGTCATATTGTCTTCTTTTGTAGAAAGAGTTTGACCTAATATTGTTTCTCGGGAATTAGGTATAACATGTATTGAAAGTTTGATCTTGAGTATTATTAGCTTGAGTGATTGGTTTAGGAGCAGTATATGTTATTGCTTGGTTCTCTGATTCACTACTATTAGTGTAGAGGTTGGCGTTTGTTCTTTCTTGAATATTTTCATTTTGAAAGATAGGTTTGGATGTGAAAGGGTTTGTTGGGGGATTTGTTTGAATCAGATTGTCTGAGTTTGTGAGGTTGCTGTTTGAATTAGGCCCATGTGGTTATTGTCTATTTAAGGATGTGATAGCCGTGTTAATAGGTCTACCAGGACATCTGTGAACTTTATTCTTTATTCTTTTTAATACCATAGTGTGTGCATATTCTTGCTGCACAATCTTTAATGAGGTGTGTTCTTTGAAGGCAGAAAAAACATTGTGGCTGAACTCCCCTGAATGTCAAAACCATAGGAGATCCTCTTGCAGTAATAATAGTGGGTATGTCAGTGGGTATAATGTTTTTCTTTAATGTAAGTGTGAAGATAACTGTATTGGACAGGATTTGTTCTTTGAAGGGAAGGTTTAATAAATGTTTAAATTTGCTAACTGAGCCATAATTAATAAGGATGTCAAGGCTGTTTTGAATTCTGCCGGATAGTGTAACTGGACAGTACATATCTATGGAGCATAGTATATAATGTCCTAAAGATCTGTAGTTATTTTTAAAGTTCATTCAGTCCACCCATGTTTTAAACTCAATGATCACATAGCGGTCATTGGGATGATTAAGGATCATGTGAATGCCTCTGCTAATTGCTTTTGATTGATTATACTGTATAGTATATAAAGCACATTGTTGATTTGTTATGGCTAAGATTAATGACTTATCAGTGTAGTAGTTTGCAAATGATTTATATAGATTGTTGGGAATCGTTTTGTTGAAATCGTTATTTATTTTTAGAAACATGTCGTCATTAAGATCATTTATATTAAATGAGACATTTTTCAGGGTGTTTGATTCTTGTTCTATGTCTAATTCTGAGATATTCAAATATAATTCATTGAAATTATCGGCCTTAATATTTTTGGAGATGCTCTCAGAATTTTTAGACCTTACGATATTTGTGTACGTAGAAAAATTTTTCAATATTGTTATTGAAAAAGTTGGTTTAGATTGTAAGTTGGCTGATGTAGCAATGGATTGTTCTGTACTATAATCTTTGTTTGTTTGAAATGAGATTTATCAGTTTTATAATTTATTTCTTTTTTTTATTTTTAAATTTACTGTTGACAAACTTTAATGTTATAGCACTGTTTTTGTCAACCTCTGGTGGAAAATTTTTTACTTTAAAAATTTTGCCGGAAACATCTTGTTGATAATGTTGTTTATTATTTTCAGATATGGTTTTAAGTGTATTATTGCGCAAAGGAAATTGGTCATTAGAGTCTTCTGAGGGTGAGTAAAGTCTTCGGAGAGGAGATGATTGATTGTTGCTTGTATTTTTAAGGATTTCAATAGTTTCGCTTGATGAGATATTTATGCTATTGTTTATATTAGGGGTATGTTGAATATTTTCTAAACTTTTGTTCATATTTGTGATGATATTTTCTTTTGATTTACTGGTTTGTGGGTTTTTAATCATTGTAGAAGTTAGTTTAGATGCATTTAGATTAGATCTAAGGCTATAAAATTTACAACTGATGACTGCATTGCTAGATTGAATGCTGAGACCGGGGCTTACATTATTTTGAGTGTTATCGGTTATATTATCACTTTCCATCATATATAGTGATTAAAACTGACTTACCTTGCATAAAAAACATAAAGGTAAGGGGACAATCATCCCTGTCCTCCTGAAATCGCTAAGGGACACTTTTTAAAACCAGTTGCTAAGATGGCTGCCAATTTTTAAAAAAATGATCTAATATATATTTTTATAATGAAACTTATTTTGAAATACAACAAATTTATTTCTTTGATGACTGTTTGCTTGTTATAAAACGGAAAAACTCGTTCATTAATTAGCCTTAGAAAAACAGTATATAAACAATGTATGCATAAATGTATCGTATTAAATTTGCTATTATTGTTATTTATTAAATGCATCTTATTAAAGACTTTAAAATTAAATAAATATTAGATTTTATGAAAATGTGCTCATTTCCTGATGTGGGGCTGAAGTATCTGGCTTTTGCAATTTTATGAAAATCTGCCAATACATATAGGCACACAAAAATAAATAAATAATAAAGCTAGTTTTAAATATATATATACACTCGATAGTAATTTATTTTAAAAGTTCAGTCAAGTCATATACAAAAATTAACAATAAGAGAATGAAAAGTATAAAATTTTTAGATTCTTGATATTGTTAAATATATAACCAGAATTTAAAATTCATTATAACTTACAAGAATTTAAATCTTAACAGCATCAACTAATTAAAATCAATAATATTAAATCACTTTGCATATACACTTAATACAAACCAATTTCCTTTTTTTAATCTACCAATTTAAGATAACAATCTTTTTCACAGACGTAAATATAAGTATCATTTTACTTAAACACTTAAAATTATGCAGACCCTAGTCAGTTGATTTTGGTTTCTGAAATAAAAACTAACAAAGTGTATATTTTAAAATTATTGAAAAAGCTTATTTAAAATCATTGACTGAACAAAGCAATGGATGTAGTAAAAAAATGTATTAAATAAATATATTTATTCAAAATACACATACTTTCAAATACAATGTTATTTTAGTGTCTATTTCAATTTACAGTCTGGTGCAATTACTTTAGCAATTACATAAGGACCGTCTGAAGGTTTATAATCATGGTATATTTTAAGATATGATATGATGGACTATTTCCATCAATTATGAATGAATGTTGAATGTATAAAAAATTTTAAATTTTAAACTTTTCCAAATACAAACAACTTTTTGTTTCTCATGTGTCATAGCATCAGCCAGGAAGTGAATTTCCTAACCCAGGCCAACTGCTTGTAAAGCAGCTGTTGCTGACCTCTCGACCACAAATACAAACAACTTTTAGTAATAACACACAAATAGACAATACAGGTTAGTAATTACACAACGTTTCGAGTAGTATTATTCTCCCCTCTTCTTCAGGTGTTGCTGGCCTATATGCACAGTGACAGTATTTGCTTAGAAGTTGAACTTGCACCTTTAGATTTTTGAATATCGAATTTAAGGCAAACACTCTACCAACTGAGCTATTCTGTCAAGAAGAGTGGAAAATAATACTACTAGAAACGTTTTGTAATTACTAACCTGTATTGTCTATTTGTGTGTTATTACTAACAAGTTGTTTGTATTTAGAAAAGTTTAAATAAAGTTTAAAATTTTCTATACATTCAACATTCACTCATAAATGATGGAAATAGTCCAACATATCACATCTTTCTATTTGTGTGTTATTACTAACAAGTTGTTTGTATTTAGAAAAGTTTAAATAAAGTTTAAAATTTTCTATACATTCAACATTCACTCATAAATGATGGAAATAGTCCAACATATCACATCTTAATATAAGGACCGATCTGTAAATGCATATATGTTTTAACTACTATAAGAAAGTAACTAGAAAGAAATTATTTACTATTCAGTGCATAAATGAATTGACTTAATATTATTAGTAATTTACATTTACTAATAGAACCAAGTAAAAAATGATAGTAAAAAATGAAAGGTTGAATTAGTTTATACCTATTAATCACCTTGTGTTTATATTAGACTATTTCCATCATCTCAAAGTAAGTATTGGATGTTTTAGAAAAATTTAAGTTTATTTAAATTTTCCAACTATATTCAACTACTAGTTATAGCACACAGGCTAGAATACGCATAACATGGTACTATTATCCTCTCTTCTTCAACTGTTTCTGACTTGACCAATGACAGTACTAGCATGGATATCAAACCTGGACCCTTAGATCCTTGGAGTACTGAACTTTAAGATAACACTCTTACCAACTGAGCCATCCATTGAAAGTTGGTTAGAGCATGACCTTAAAATTCAAAAATCTAAGGATCCAGGTTCAATCCCCATACAAGTGTTATCATAGGTCAGACCAGCAACACTAGAAGAAGAAAAAAGAATAATACTACTTGAAACACTGTGCATATACTAACCTTTGTGCTAATACTAACAGTTGAATAGAATTTAAAAATTTAAATAAAAAAATTTTTTTTTTCTAAAGACATTCAATAATTAATATTAGATTATGAAAATAATCCAATATATAAATACGATTAAAATACCAACATCACAAATTTTCAGGAAAATATTAATCGGTTCTTTGACCAAGATTTGACATATAAGCAGCTTACTCCAAGGGTTCAATTTACTGATAACATTTTTTTTTAAAAAGTTAAATATAATAACAAATATGTTAATGTCTGGATAATGAGAACTATATATATATTTACTCAGAAAAAAATAATAGAAAAAATACGCAAATAATTTTTAATATCTTTGATAATCCCAATCTTGAAATATTTATCAGATATCGAATCTTCATGTAAATTATTTACTTTTTAAATGGTATACGTATCGCCTGTTTACAAATTATTTGGAAGGGCCTCATAACATAGTGTTCATTAGATCTTGCATTGTGTGGAAATGAAAGTTCAAATTTGAACAAATAAATATGTAATTATTTTTCAAGTTCCAATGAGGCTTAAAATTTCTGGTAGCTGGCCCATAATGATATACAATTAACTACTCAATTTTAACTGGAAAACGACTTTTTAGTTTGTATGCTAGAGGACAAAATATAGATTAATAAAATTTTACACCTTAGTCAATTGTCAGTTGATAAATCGGTTAATTAAGACCTTTGTTTTCATTGTTTGTCTTTTTTATTTTATTTTTTGGAGAAGAATGAATGAAGGGGGAAATACACATTTTTCCTGGAAGATCCTATTTAAAAATTATTTTTATCTTTTACGTAATAAACTGCATTTCAACTAAAATCTAGAATTTTATTAGCAAGTAAAATTAAACAGCTAAATTAAATTCTGTTTCATTTAATTACATATTTTTTGCTAAAGTGAAATAATTAATGATCATTAGAAAGAAATAATTAGTGATTTTGTCCATGTTTTTTTTTCTTTAAATTTGAAAGGAAATTATTAATTTTTATAAGAATGAAATATTCATCTTTTGATATTCATACACTTTCAATTATTAAAACAAAAGTAACTTTGAAAATTTTTGAAATGATGTTAATTATATATAAAGAAACTAAATAAAATAAGACCGCTTTTCAAAAAAATATTAATCTTTTAATAAAAACACTAATAAAAATAAATAAGCAAAATCTATAAATAATAAATAGCAATATCAAAAATTATTAAAAGGAGAAGCAAGACAAATAATCTTGGAAATCAGAATACTTTTTGATTTCTTAATCACACTTTTTCTAATATACATGAAAAAAAAGTAATGTATTTTAAAACATATAACATACATGTATGGTAAATCCTCTTCATAAGAAAGTCTAAAACTCAAGAACAATAAAGAAAACCATTCAAATAAGACATGGCCTCCATTTCTTTGTTGACAATTCCTGATGATAAATGTAACATAAACAGTATGTTAACATCAAAATCACAATGGCAACTTTTTGTAACAAAAATAGTTACACTTGTTAATATCAGTATATACAAGTGCTTTAACATGCTGGGTGAAGAAACTGATAATGGTAAGAAAACAATCAAAGTAAATTAATGCAGGCTTATGCCAAACATTTTGAACAAAACAATGGTCTTAAAATCTAATTGTAATTTATTAAACAACATTAAAATCTATATACTCGTCTGATATAAAGCAAATAATAATAATAATAATAATAATAATAATAATAATAATAATAATTAAATCTCATAACTTAGCTTATACAATGCTTTTCAAAAATAAATTGTTTCACTTCAGTTCGGCAATCTGTGAAATCTAAATCTAAGTGAAATAAATATTTGACTAATAACTTGATTCACTTTTTAACATTTTTCTAAAGCATTTTCACTTTCTACATTAACAATATGTTTACAATTACAGAGGTAAATATTTATTTTTCATTTATGATAATAACCACAATACATTCATATAGTATGTGCGTTTTTTATATAGTGTGTGTGGGTTTTTTTTTTCTACAAATGCAAAATAGTAATGGGTATAGTGAATTTGAAAGTTTATAACACAAATCTAGTTTTATGATATAAATTTCTTTAGAACAGGATGGACTCTTTATAATAATATGCAAAATAACGCTGAGCAGATAAAGATGACTTCACAGAATAGCTTCACATAGGATTGTTTAAAAACTGAAATTTTTACAAATGAAAATGCACTTATATCTTATGAATAATAAATAATATATATATATATATATTGTGCCCTTATCTATAGGTCATAATAAGGTAGAATGGTCAATTGCTAAAAAATTTTAAATTTTAAGATACGTTTGTGTAATATATTGATAATTGTATGATCGATTAGATTTTATAGTACAATTTAAGGCTGAAAATACCTGGTATGTAAAAGTGTAATGGATTATTTTAAAGAAACAGTTAAATAAAGCTTAATTATATCCTTGCTTATGGTTGTAAAAGCTGGCAATATAAAATAATACAACTATAAATAGTTAAAAGTATATTAACAATCCAATTGCAATATTTTAAAACTAATAAATTAAATAAACGCTATATGTAATATTATAATTATAATTAATATTCAAATTTAATCTAATATATTTTAAAATAAACTTTGGGATGGTGAGAATTATATTTAGTTCTACATTTTTAAATTATTTTCCAAATTTTTATAAAATATATCAGTTTTGGTAATTTAGACCGAGACGTAAATTAAAAAATCATCTGATAAAGTTAGTAATCATGTGACTGTATATTATATACCTTCACACACATGCTTGTTAGAATATAATAATAAAGTTTGTGAATTATAAAACTAAATGTAATTGCTATCTATCATTAAAGTAAAAGTTGAAATATTAAATGTTATTTTAATAATTGTTTTAAAGTTTAAATGATTTTGATAAAATTATAATTGAGTTAAAAATACTATTTTAAGTAATATTTTAAATCATTACGTCATAAATGTCTTATTTGAAAAATCTAGTCTGTTATAAAACTAAAAATGTGTAAATTTGTTCGCGCTAAAAAAGTCATTAACCAATCAACAGAGGTATTTAGCAGACGAAAAATAGGAATTATACGGAGCGGGAGAAGTAATGTGTAAGTAAAGGAAGGAGTAACATACTTTTTAGCTGTATAAGATCATAAGCTAGAAAAGTGTTATAATTTTTAAAAATTTTGTATTTATTTTAAAAGTTTTGTTTTAACATATAATATTTTGAACTGCCTTTAAATGGAGGGCTAATTTAAAAGTTTTCTTACCAGGATATTTTATTCAAGTTTAGCCAAAACCTTGCAGTAAAAATGGAAATACTACAGAAAACAGTATATAGAAGTTATGATAAAGGAAAAATATTTGTAAAGTGCCTTGATACAGCTTTATTTATGCTCAACCAGAAACTTATTATTGTAACTCAGATAAATATAATTTGGACATTATACCGAAAACTTAAAAGAAAAGTTATTTGCCGTCAGGAAAAATTATGACTCACAATTTTAAAAGGCTACTCTGAAGTTTTTTTTTATTCTTCTCTATGAAAAAATTAAGATGCATATATCATAAAGAAAAAATTATGTAAAAGTTATAATGGAGAAAGAATGTTTGTCTTTTTAAAGGAAACATTACAAAGTATATAGTACCAGAATTTTAAAAGAAGGAAAAAAGTTACAGAATAATAATATGAAAGAGCAATTGTATTTTATGAAAAAGGAACAGAAAAACTTTCTCGAAGAAGAATTAAAAATATTATAAAGTGTTCATTAGAGAAATGCTTAATAAAGATAAAGATTTGGAAAATATAAATCTAATTTACTTAATGAAATGAATCCATGGAAACAGAAAAGTTTTATTGAATATTTAAATCAAAGTACTGAGAAGATGCATCGTAAAAGTCGCACGGGAGAAAATATTAGCAAGAAATATTAGAAGAGAATATTTAGAAGTTTTCTTTACGGGATTAATTGATATCATAATTAATAATTGTATTAAATATTATAAAAAACCAAGGATTGTCATCTATGAATATTTATTAAACAGAGCAATAATTGTTTTGCCTTAAAATTGAACAAGCAGGGAGAAGAACATTAAGTGACTGAAGAAGAAATAATAAACATTTTTTTTTAGCTTTAGTATGAACGGTTTTCAAGGAAATTTGATGAAGAAGTACAGTAAATATAGTTTGGAATATTTTTTTACTAATTTATTTTAAAATATAAAATGTTATGTGAGATTAGGGAAAACATAAAACATAAATTTAGTAATATTAAAATTTAAATATAATAGCTTGATAAAATTATAGAAATAGTGTTTAAAATAAAGTGTATGGATGTGAATCTTATATCTACAAGGATCAAATGGATGGTGAAGCCTACGGAACGCGATCGAGGAGATAAAGGTCGTTTTGGTAATTTTTTTTGTAATGGCTATTTATAATGCATAATGTATTTTTTTTAGATCATCTATTGACTTAAGAATGAAGTGTGAAAGTCTTAATTATATGTACACATTTTATGCAACATTTTAATATACAATGAGATAGGAGTAATTCGGAATATGCATGCAATAATTTATTTAAAGTATATTAATAATATAATTTAACAGAACAATTGTGTGATTCTTTTGAACTTTCATGTGATAAAGTATTCAGATATTTAAGTAGTTTGTATGACTAAATATACGGAGGAAAGTAGTAAGCAAGCTGTCTTATAGAACAGCGGAATAGTTTTAAAATATCAATGAATTTTATTATTGTTAGTAATGCAGATATGTATTTGTCGATGTACAGTATAGAAAAATTCTTGAGAAATAAGATCGGATAGTGACTTGGAAGTACTACTGGAGAGGAAACCAAGATGATGTTTTTTTAAGAAATAGGAAAATATAAGGGTTTTGGATCATATTTAGTTTTGTGTGATTTCAGTATAGTTAACTAGGCCCTATAACTGAACACATATAGTTTGGACAGTGTTTTTGCATATCTTTAAACTTTGGATGTTATAATAAAGCTGAAGAAATAGCTTTAGCATCGTTCCTATGATAGAGGTTGGTAGACAGGTAAAGGTCACTCCTCTATAGTGTCTTTTAATTCACTGTGCCATGATTGTCAAGGTATATGACGAGTAATATTCTAGTTGTATTTTGATCCTATGCATCTATCTTCGCTATCCTTATTTCATGAATCTGCATCGGTCAGAAAGATATTTTCAAAGAAATAATGAATAAAATAGAACTGAAGATATGTTATTGTTTATGTAAGAATAGTTTATTTGCTTGAATGTATAGAATTGTGTAGCTTTAAAATTGAAAGTCCAAAATATCATAAAGAGCGAAAGAATCATATAATATATTGTAAAATTAATTCAGAAATGGATATAAGATTTTGAAAAGAAACCTAAACCAAGTATTTTAAAAGTGATAATAAAATTTGAATGTTTTTTTTTTTTAATATTAATGTTGGAGGGAATGAGTATTGCATATTTATCAAGAGAGAATTCAATAAGGTATAATAAACATATACTTGTGCATGGTATATTAATAGTTATAATTATATCATCCGAAGTAAGGCTTGAATGAGAATATTAGGATTAATAAACATCGGATAATGAATAATAAAAACCTAATACCGAATGTAGAATAGTGTTTTGACTTTGTAAGATTCCATACAACCAATATGAAATTAAATTTTGTTATTTTGTAGAATTTTATTACGAATGTAAAATTTTGTAAAAAATGTAATTTTAATAATATTAGGGATGAAAAGTGATTGTGATAATCATATAAGAAATGCATTTTGTAATAAGCTAACCATAATAATAAATCAAGTAATAATACTGTATTTTCTTAAGTGTTTAAAAAAATAAGATTTAACTAGGAAAAGTAAATAATATTTTGATTTCATTTTATAAATTAATAAACTAAGTTGAGATATGAAAGTAAGGGATATCCAATGTATATAGTGTAAAAATATTGTTAATTTATTTATGTTGTTAATAAATTTTGTTTTAAATTTGTTTTAAAGTTTTGTGTCCGAGTTGTTATTTCTCCACATGGATGCATGAAATCACGATACATTTATAATTGAAACAGACATATAGATTTTGCACAAAAGGTAAACATAAAAGTGTTATAAGAATTTTGAGAATTTATTGGTATGTTAAAATTAAAAGATCATAATTTTATATTATTTATTGGTCATAAGTCGGTTGCCACAATATTACATTAAATTATATGCTAATGTTGCCACACGTATTCTGTTGTCAGATTATTAAAATACTACCACGTACGTATTTATTTATTTCATTTTAGGAAGAAATAAGATTATATTATATTATTATTGTTATCATTATTTTTTAATATTGTTAGTTGCTGTGTAGTAGATTATGACATAAAATTCCCTTTTCATATTTTGCTACCATAATTTTAAATCAGTTAGAATACAATTTATGAACCTGAGATTTTATTTTATTTTACTTCATTTTATTTAATTGAGCTACATTCCTGTCATAAAGAAGATTAAGATATGATTATTATTTTAATCGTAGTGAATAGAGCTCAGAAAGTCGTAAGAATATTATGAGTTAGTTATTTGGTATAGTAAAAAAAGGGGGGTAGTGTTCTTATGCCTTTGAGGTAGTATCGTGTGGATAATGGCTCAATGTAGTCTATCTCGTTCCCTGTATTGTCACTCCATGTCTCATGAAATAGTAAATATTTGTTAATTCATTTTAAAATTGAACCGTATTTGTATTTTAAAAATTAGAGCTAGTAATCATTTTAATTAATGCTAAATATTTCATTTATTTATTTGTTAACTGAGCTAGAACCTGTAATATTCGTAATAAACAGAATATTTTGGGGTGAGAATGCACGGGGGGAGGTTAGATTGTGATCGCCCAACGTGTTGCACGATGTGTAGTTGGAACTACAATCGATAGGTTGGATTCAACTAACAGAAGGTTAAATTTTGCTCTTCCAATGAGACTGCACAATGTGTAGTGGAGTTATATATAGTTTAGTATTTGAATTTGTTCATGTAAATCGGGAGATTGTCAATAGACATATTTTACAGAAGTAGATAACTTCATATTTGATTATAGAAATAATTATTAGGATTCAGTTATTAAAGTAAACTAAGTATTTGTTATTAAAATAATTTCAATTTTATGTGGTAGATAATCTGATTGTTTAAAAAATCGTACTATACTATTGTGGGTCAATTGACAAACAAAATTTAAAATATGCATATGTGGCTAACGATTATTGGTATTTAATAGGACCATGTCAATTATTGAAATATTATTGAAAAATATATTTGAAAGTGTTTTAATTTGTGCAAAATATTTGTGAATCATGCATGTGGGAAGTGATGTTGTGACATATATAATTTTAATTGTTATTGTTATTATAATTAGTTAGATAGTATAAGGTGTATAGAAGGTATTGTCGATAGTTATTGTGGGTGATGGTTGGATGAGATAAAAGAACTGGTAAGAAACTATTTTATGAGAAGTTAATAGTAACATATTATTGGGATATTAAATTTTGAGTATTATAAAGAAAAAAAATGGATAAAGATAACAGTTCAGTAGAGGAAATATCTGAATTCATTGTGGATAGTAGTTGTGAGGAGGAAAGGGAAGCGGAAGAGACAATTAATATAGAAACAATTACAGATATTGTAAAAATTACAGATGACAAAATAAAAGGAGAAGAAAAGATTAGGGAATTAAAAATAGAGGAAGAAGAAGTAGTCACACATAAAAGAGATGCAGATAGCTTCTCATTGTCTCAAATAGCACTGATGATGGTGAAAATTAATGTGAATATAAGTAGAAATAGAGAAGAGAGTAATATAAAATTTGAATCTCTCAATGAAAATAATAGAAAAAATAGAGAAGAGATTCAAGAAGATAATAGAAAAAATAGAGAAGAGATCAATGAAATTATGAGTAAAAATAGTAATGAAATCAAAGCGTGTATTGATAGTATGAATAAAAAACTCAATGATACTTGTAAGACTATGGAAGACTTTAAGGAGGAAGCACATAATAAATTTAATGGCTTGGAATCAAGATTGGACAATAGTGAAAAAATTATTAGTTCTTTAAGGGAGGAAATAGAACAAATAGATTGTAATAATCAGGAATTGCTCAAGACTAAGTTTACAGAATTCTCTGAAATTGCTATAAAAGATATAAACAAACAAATAGAGGATTCTATCAGTCAATGTCAGACCAATAATAGAAAGTTAAAACAGGAGTTTGATAATAATAAATTAGATATTAATAATGAAATATGTGAGATAAAGGAAGAGATAATGCAGAGTAGAATAAGGATGAAAGAGGAAATGGAGAGAGAGTTAGTGGATAAGTTTAATGATTTAGTAGTGCAAAATAGGAGAGATATAAAAGAAGAAATAGAAGAAGGTTTGATGGGAAAATTAAAAGATTTTAATATTGGGAAGGAGGATGATCAGAAGTACAGGTCCAAAATAGGTGAGAATATAAAGCGCTTACAAAAGGACGTAAAAGAACAAGTAATGCAGGTAGAGAGAAATAGTAATGAGTATAAGGAAGCTATAGATCAAAACTTAGATAGGTTTAGACAGGAACAAAAGATATACATAGATCAAGTGATTGGACAGGTAAATTTGGAAGGAAAATTACAACAGGTATACGAACAAATAGAAGAGATAAAATCCATTAGCAATCAAATGTTAGAATTAGGTAAAGAAAAAGCATCGCATAGTAAATGTGAAGAATATAAAAGTCCATTCCCAATAGATAAAATAGAGTATGTAAGAAAGGAGGAAGGTAATCAAATAGAATCTGATAATAATAAAGAAATAGACAGTCGAATAATTAAAGGAAATACTAGTTGTGAGGGAGGAACAAATAACTCGATGACATTACGCTTTATGAGGGTCAAACCATTTAGAGGTGACCATGCCGAAAATCCATATGAGTTTCTAAATAGTTTAGATGAACTATTTTCAATATGTGTTTTAACTGAAAAGGAAAAGTTGGCCATCTGTAGTAATCACTTAGGAGGTACTGTCAAAGACTGGTGGCAGTCACTTTTGAAAGGCCAAATACCTATGGTGACTTTAGATGTTTAATAACAGGTAGTTTCTGGAACGCTGACAAGCAAGATAGCATTAGGTTCCAGATAACTCAGGAAAAATATCAAGCGAATAAAGGTAGCTATACTAGTTTCTTTAGAAGTCAGGCAATTCGATTAAAAACACTAACGGCATGTCCATTGTCTGAAGGACAGATAGTAAGAATAATACGACACAATTTGCCCAGAAATGTGGAGCAACTATTAATTGCAGCGGACCGTTATTCTATAGAAGAGGTGTCAGAAGTATTAGATGCACTAGAAAACACTGAAACATCTTTAGATAATAGATTCAAAACAAATAGAGAAAGAAATAACTATCCATTATCTAATATCAATGTTGACTATAATAGTCAAAGGCATCAAATAGGCTTTAAAAGAAGATATAGTTCTAGTGATAGAAATAGGGTATATCCATATGCTAAGAAAGCGGTTAGATTTGACAAATCTAGAAGTAGGGCAGAGTTGCAAAATAATCAACCCTCTACTAGTGGTATTACTACTATTTTAAAGAAACCCAATATAAAAACAAGTGAGAAAAAGTTAAACTAAAGAGGTCTTTGTGGATTAGTTCCTCTTTGCAAGGACCAGGTGCTAACGAAATGGGGAACAATCAGATGTGGATGCTGAATACTTTGGATTTAGACATTGATTTCTTAGAACCCTTTACAATAGGTGAACCACCTATTACGTATCAATGTCCGGTTGTAATTTTAAACATTAAAAATATAAAAGTTGAAGCATTGATTGACTCTGGAAGCCAAGCTTCCATATTATCAGAGTCAACTTATAAAAATCTGGTATGCATAAAAGGTGATATACCTTCACTGCCAGTAAAACCAATATATGTAACTTTAGCAAATGGAAAGAGAACTAAGTTAATAAATAAACAAGTTTGGATTACCTTCAAAATTAATAATACGGAGTTTGGGCATGTTTTTCTTATTATGCCTGGATTGATACATGAAGCCATATTAGGTGCTGACTTCATGATTTTAAATGATTGTCAAATAGATTTTTATAACAAAATTTTTACCTGTAAGAAGGAAAGGCTTAATTTTGAATATGGTGTGCATAACCTTTCCAATCAATTACTATGCATCCATAATACATTGATTGATGCTAGCATAAAAGCAAAAATTGAACATATTTATACAGTTGATTCTAAATTAAATGAGAAATTATATCAATTAATGTATAGCTTTAAAAGCATTTTTTCTAAAATCCCTGGTATAATAGAGGGATATACCCATCGTATTAAGTTGAAGTGTAATGATCCTTTCCATCAAAAGATGTACCCGATCCCATATCAATATCAGGACGAGGTACAGAGTCAAATAGACATGATGCTAGAGTGGGATATAATTAAAAAGTGTCCTTCTCCTTACGTAAACCCATTGGTTATTGTAAAGAAGAAGGATGGCAATATTAGGGTATGTTTAGATTCTCGCATGTTGAATTCTATAACTGTACCAGAGCGTGACATTCCTCCACCTGTACATGAGCTCCTAACTAAGTTTCATAAGAGGTCAATTTTCTCTACATTTGATTTAACAGCTAGTTATTGGCAAATACCGTTACATGAGAATGATCAGCAATACACAGCATTTCGTTTTAAAGGTCAGTCGTATGTTTTCAGATGGATACCTTTTGGTCTCATTAATAGTGGTGCTGGCTTAATCAGATGTTTGGACATGATTTTTTCAAAGCAATTAAAAGAAAAGATTGTCATGTATGTAAACGATATCGTCATTGCTTCTGACAGTTTAGAAGAGCATCTCCAACATTTAGAAATGTTTTTTAGTGAATGCACTGCAAAAAATGTAAAAATTAATTTGGAGAAGTGTTCAATAGCAGTGAAAGAAATTACTTTTCTGGGACACTTAATAAGTGAGCATGGCATCCAGCCCCATCCAGAAAAGATAGCATCTATTCAACGCTTCCCCACACCAAAAACGGTAAAGCAGCTGAAATCTTTTTTTAGGTTATGTAATTATTACAACTGCTTCTATAAAAATTTTGCCAAGGACACCATACATTTATCTAAATTACTAAAAAAGATTGAGAGGTGGAGGTGGACCCCTGATCATGACCGGGAATTTAATTTGATTAAAGATAAATTTTTAAAACACGTAATTTTAAGTTATCCTGACTTCAATAAAATATTTTATGTGCAAACAGATAGTAGTTACTATGGTCTGGGTGTAGTGTTATTTCAACTCGATGAGGATCAGGTACCTCATGTATTGTACTTCTTGAGCAGACATCTAACAGGTGCTGAGTTGAACTACACTATTACTGAAAAGAAAACCCTAGCTGTTGTCTGGGCTTTTCAGAAATTAAGGCAATTTTTACTAGGTTCTACTGTGATTGTATTGACCAACCATAGAAGCTTAGAGTTTTTAAATAAAAGCTACCTCAGTAATGAGAGACTTATTAGGTGGAGCTTGTATCTCCAACAATTCAATTATAAAGTACTTTATATTGAAGGGAGACAGAATATCCCTGCTGATATTCTTAGCCGCCACCCTATCTGTTTAATGTCACAAAATCCTGTTAATCAAAACATTATTATCAGTAACATAGATTTGGTTAGGGATGAATCTATAGCTGATGATTATAATAATCTCACTATGATTCAGAGTCAGGATATGAGATTAAATAGGATCATGACTATCTTAAATAATCATGATAATATAAATAGCAAAAATAAACGCGTTAAAATGATTTTTAATAAATATAAAATTTATCAAAATTTGCTTATGTACAATATAAATTATAATCAGAGAGAATCATGGAGGATAGTTGTCCCTAACTCCATGATTGATAAACTAATTATGTATGTTCATAGTAGCTATGGGAACTATGGAGCACCAAAAATTATGTATATATTAAAATCGATATTTTTTTGGAATAAAATGTACAAACGCGTAATTAAAAAGATTAAAACGTGTAAATATGTCTAAAATCTAAACACTGTAGTAAATCTTAGGTGGGAATCATGCAACCCATTATTCCAGATCGTCCTAATGAATTATTAGCGATCGATTTTTATGGGCCTCTGCCACCATTCAATCGTCAAAAATTTATACTTGTTACATATGATGTTTTTAGTAAATTAGTCTCAGCCTACCCAGTACCTAAAGCCAGCACTCATTATGTAATTAAATGTATGCTTGAGTATCAATTTCCATTAGTTGGAAAGCCAGAAATAATTCTTACTGATCATGCAACCGCTTTTATATCTAGATGGAATGAGTGGATTCGAACTCAACACCTCAGACATGTTATGAGTTCCATTAGAAATCAGCAGTCTAATCCTTGCGAAAGTGTTATGCGGGAGCTCGGTAGATTATTCAGGGTTTATGTAGCTGATGATCATAAACAGTGGGTCCATAAACTCTCTGAGGTTGTCAAATATATAAATAGTACTTGCAATGAATCCACAGGCTTTACACCATTCCGTCTACACTATGGTAAACATGAAAATTTATTAATTCAAACACCTATACCTTTGATAAGAGAGCCAATAGATAGAAATCATGACTTAAATCAAGCCAAAGTAAAGCTACATATTATGGGTGCTAAGAGAGTAAAGCAAGCCCATAATAGACCACATCTGTTCAAAGTTGATGATCTAGTTCTTATTAGAACACCCCATGTTAGCAACCTACAAAGAAATCAATTTAGAAAATTTCTAGAATTATATGAAGGTCCGTACAAGATTTTTAGAAAAGTGGGAGAGAATGCTTTTGTATTAACTACACCAGATGGTGAAAAAGGGACATACAACGCTAGAAGTTTAATCCCATACCCATCAGAAGTGTAGAAAATTTTTATAAGTATTAATAGTTCAAAGTCTGAGTTTAGTGTCCAGATATTGTATAAATTTGGATAGCAAACAGTGTATTCTGTTGTATTGAGTAGTATAAGATGGAATTTGGTTGTAGCAGATAATAAAATGAGAAGTATTAATGAATAAAGTAGGTATTAAACTAGATGTTTAATTTAAAATTTTTTATTCGAAGGGGGAAGTTATGTGCCCTTATCTATAGGTCATAATAAGGTAGAATGGTCAATTGCTAAAAAATTTTAAATTTTAAGATACGTTTGTGTAATATATTGATAATTGTATGATCGATTAGATTTTATAGTACAATTTAAGGCTGAAAATACCTGGTATGTAAAAGTGTAATGGATTATTTTAAAGAAACAGTTAAATAAAGCTTAATTATATCCTTGCTTATGATTGTAAAAGCTCGCCATATAAAATAATACAGCTATAAATAGTTAAAAGTATATTAACAATCCAATTGTAATATTTTAAAACTAATAAATTAAATAAACGCTATATGTAATATTATAATTATAATTAATATTCAAATTTAATCTAATATATTTTAAAATAAACTTTGGGATGGTGAGAATTATAATCAGTTCTACATTTTTAAATTATTTTCCAAATTTTTATAAAATATATCAGTTTTGGTAATTTAGACCGAGACGTAAATTAAAAAATCATCTGATAAAGTTAGTAATCATGTGACTGTATATTATATACCTTCACACACATGCTTGTTAGAATATAATAATAAAGTTTGTGAATTATAAAACTAAATGTAATTGCTATCTATCATTAAAGTAAAAGTTGAAATATTAAATGTTATTTTAATAATTGTTTTAAAGTTTAAATGATTTTGATAAAATTATAATTGAGTTAAAAATACTATTTTAAGTAATATTTTAAATCATTACATCATAAATGTCTTATTTGAAAAATCTAGTCTGTTATAAAACTAAAAATGTGTAAATTTGTTCGCGCTAAAAAAGTCATTAACCAATCAACAGAGGTATTTAGCAGACGAAAAATAGGAATTATACGGAGCGGGAGAAGTAATGTGTAAGTAAAGGAAGGAGTAACATATTTTTTAGCTGTATAAGATCATAAGCTAGAAAAGTGTTATAATTTTTAAAAATTTTGTATTTATTTTAAAAGTTTTGTTTTAACATATAATATTTTGAACTGCCTTTAAATGGAGGGCTAATTTAAAAGTTTTCTTACCAGGATATTTTATTCAAGTTTAGCCAAAACCTTGCAGTAAAAATGGAAATACTACAGAAAACAGTATATAGAAGTTATGATAAAGGAAAAATATTTGTAAAGTGCCTTGATACAGCTTTATTTATGCTCAACCAGAAACTTATTATTGTAACTCAGATAAATATAATTTGGACATTATACCGAAAACTTAAAAGAAAAGTTATTTGCCGTCAGGAAAAATTATGACTCACAATTTTAAAAGGCTACTCTGAAGTTTTTTTTTATTCTTCTCTATGGAAAAATTAAGATGCATATATCATAAAGAAAAAATTATGTAAAAGTTATAATGGAGAAAGAATGTTTGTCTTTTTAAAGGAAACATTACAAAGTATATAGTACCAGAATTTTAAAAGAAGGAAAAAAGTTACAGAATAATAATATGAAAGAGCAATTGTATTTTATGAAAAAGGAACAGAAAAACTTTCTCTAAGAAGAATTAAAAATATTATAAAGTGTTCATTAGAGAAATGCTTAATAAAGATAAAGATTTGGAAAATATAAATCTAATTTACTTAATGAAATGAATCCATGGAAACAGAAAAGTTTTATTGAATATTTAAATCAAAGTACTGAGAAGATGCATCGTAAAAGTCGCACGGGAGAAAATATTAGCAAGAAATATTAGAAGAGAATATTTAGAAGTTTTCTTTACGGGATTAATTGATATCATAATTAATAATTGTATTAAATATTATAAAAAACCAAGGATTGTCATCTATGAATATTTATTAAACAGAGCAATAATTGTTTTGCCTTAAAATTGAACAAGCAGGGAGAAGAACATTAAGTGACTGAAGAAGAAATAATAAACATTTTTTTTTAGCTTTAGTATGAACGGTTTTCAAGGAAATTTGATGAAGAAGTACAGTAAATATAGTTTGGAATATTTTTTTACTAATTTATTTTAAAATATAAAATGTTATGTGAGATTAGGGAAAACATAAAACATAAATTTAGTAATATTAAAATTTAAATATAATAGCTTGATAAAATTATAGAAATAGTGTTTAAAATAAAGTGTATGGATGTGAATCTTATATCTACAAGGATCAAATGGATGGTGAAGCCTACGGAATGCGATCGAGGAGATAAAGGTCGTTTTGGTAATTTTTTTTGTAATGGCTATTTATAATGCATAATATTTTTTTTTTTAGATCATCTATTGACTTAAGAATGAAGTGTGAAAGTCTTAATTATATGTACACATTTTATGCGACATTTTAATATACAATGAAATAGGAGTAATTCGGAATATGCATGCAATAATTTATTTAAAGTATATTAATAATATAATTTAACAGAACAATTGTGTGATTCTTTTGAACTTTCATGTGATAAAGTATTCAGATATTTAAGTAGTTTGTATGACTAAATATACAGAGGAAAGTAGTAAGCAAGCTGTCTTATAGAACAGCGGAATAGTTTTAAAATATCAATGAATTTTATTATTGTTAGTAATGCAGATATGTATTTGTCGATGTACAGTATAGAAAAAATCTTGAGAAATAAGATCGGATAGTGACTTGGAAGTACTAGTGGAGAGAAAACCAAGATGATGTTTTTTTAAGAAATAGGAAAATATAAGGGTTTTGGATCATATTTAGTTTTGTGTGATTTCAGTATAGTTAACTAGGCCCTATAACTGAACACATATAGTTTGGACAGTGGTTTTGCATATCTTTAAACTTTGGATGTTATAATAAAGCTGAAGAAATAGCTTTAGCATCGTTCCTATGATAGAGGTTGGTAAACAGGTAAAGGTCACTCCTCTATAGTGTCTTTTAATTCACTGTGCCATGATTGTCAAGGTATATGCCGAGTAATATTCTAGTTGTATTTTGATCCTATGCATCTATCTTCGCTATCCTTATTTCATGAATCTGCATCGGTCAGAAAGATATTTTCAAAGAAATAATGAATAAAATAGAACTGAAGATATGTTATCGTTTATGTAAGAATAGTTTATTTGCTTGAATGTATAGAATTGTGTAGCTTTAAAATTGAAAGTCCAAAATATCATAAAGAGAGAAAGAATCATATAATACATTGTAAAATTAATTCAGAAATGGATATAAGATTTTGAAAAGAAACCTAAACCAAGTATTTTAAAAGTGATAATAAAATTTGAATGTTTTTTTTTTTTTAATATTAATGTTGGAGGGAATGAGTATTGCATATTTATCAAGAGAGAATCCAATAAGGTATAATAAACATATACTTGTGCATGGTATATTAATAGTTATAATTATATCATCCAAAGTAAGGCTTGAATGAGAATATTAGGATTAATAAACATCGGATAATGAATAATAAAAACCTAATACCGAATGTAGAATAGTGTTTTGACTTTGTAAGATTCCATACAACCAATATGAAACTAAATTTTGTTATTTTGTAGAATTTTATTACGAATGTAAAATTTTGTAAAAAATGTAATTTTAATAATATTAGGGATGAAAAGTGTTTGTGATAATCATATAAGAAATGCATTTTGTAATAAGCTAACCATAATAATAAATCAAGTAATAATACTGTATTTTCTTAAGTATTTAAAAAAATAAGATTTAACTAGGAAAAGTAAATAATATTTTGATTTCATTTTATAAATTAATAAACTAAGTTGAGATATGAAAGTAAGGGATATCCAATGTATATAGTGTAAAAATATTGTTAATTTATTTATGTTGTTAATAAACTTTGTTTTAAATTTGTTTTAAAGTTTTGTGTCCGAGTTGTTATTTCTCCACATGGATGCATGAAATCACGATACATTTATAATTGAAACAGACATATAGATTTTGCACAAAAGGTAAACATAAAAGTGTTATAAGAATTTTGAGAATTTATTGGTATGTTAAAATTAAAAGATCATAATTTTATATTATTTATTGGTCATAAGTCGGTTGCCACAATATTACATTAAATTATATGCTAATGTTGCCACACGTATTCTGTTGTCAGATTATTAAAATACTACCACGTACGTATTTATTTATTTCATTTTAGAAAGAAATAAGATTATATTATATTATTATTGTTATCATTATTTTTTAGTATTGTTAGTTGCTGTGTAGTAGATTGTGACATAAAATTCCCTTTTCATATTTTGCTACCATAATTTTAAATCAGTTAGAATACAATTTATGAACCTGAGATTTTATTTTATTTTACTTCATTTTATTTAATTGAGCTAGATTCCTGTCATAAAGAAGATTAAGATATGATTATTATTTTAATCGTAGTGAATAGAGCTCAGAAAGTCGTAAGAATACTATGAGTTAGTTATTTGGTATAGTAAAAAAAGGGGGGTAGTGTTCTTATGCCATTGAGGTAGTATCGTGTGGATAATGGCTCAATGTAGTCTATCTCGTTCCCTGTATTGTCACTCCATGTCTCATGAAATAGTAAATATTTGTTAATTCATTTTAAAATTGAACCGTATTTGTATTTTAAAAATTAGAGCTAGTAATCATTTTAATTAATGCTAAATATTTCATTTATTTATTTGTTAACTGAGCTAGAACCCGTAATATTCGTAATAAACAGAATATTTTGGGGTGAGAATGCACGGGGGGAGGTAAGAATATATACACACTTGAATTACTAATAACGATATTGCTTAAAGTCTATGGTAAATTACTGTCACATAAAGCTTTGAAAAGTAAAGATATCCAAAATACTCTAAAAAATTGTAAGAAGATTTGCATAATAAGTGAAGAAAATATTAATATGTTACATGGAGAAAGTTGAAAATTATATATTTTTTGTAAAAATTTATTCATAACAATCAGTTCTCAATAAACACATAAATGATAAACATTTCTTATCAAGTTTGGAATCATTATATTTACTGAATTTAAAGTCTTTCCCCATGATTAAATAAAAGCTTAATATTTAAATAAAAGAATATTGTCTATATGGAACTTAATATAATTAGAAGGATTTAAACTGACTCTCAAGCTTCCTACAGTTATCCACTCCATCTTATACAACTGATATACATGACCACATACATGTGAGAAAGATAAATGATCTCCAATATACATATTTTGTGTTGAACCAGCACACATATTAAGATACTAAATATTCAAACTTTAATGGGAATGCTTCAATTTTTTCCACCCTCCAACTTTTCAGCCATCCATATCATTGAAAATCGGATGATAAAATGCTCAAAACCTATGTTCATGCCAATCTTATTGTCATACCCTTGTTGACTTTAATCTATTCTTACAACTCATGTATAGAACATTAATATGTCTATTTAGTAATATAAAAGAGGAATGGGCAAAATACAGGCTAAATATGTAATACTTAAATATAAGCATATAGTCTATACTGAACTCATTTGTAATTAAAGGAGATTTAAACCCAGACTTTTAAACTCCCTATAGCTATCCACTCCATCTTATTCAACCAATACACATTTGCTATCTTAATATAAATTGAGCACTGATCATATGTGTGTGTGTGAGATGATGATTTGGACCAACTAATGAGTAGTGATTCAGCACAAAATACATATAATGGAGATCATTTACCTTTTTCAGATGTATATGGTCATGTGTATCAATTACATAAGATAGTGTAAATAGTTGTAAAAATCTAGAAAGTCGGAGTTCAAATTACTTCTAATTACATTAAGTTCAGTATAGAAAATATACTTGTCTTTAAATATTACATATTCAAATTGTATTCTGCCCATCCCTCTTCTGTGTATTTAAATGGATATATTAAGGTCCTACATATGAGGAATAGTGTGATTTACATCAACATAGGGAGGGCTTTGAGACATCATCAGACTTTCAATGATATGGATGGCTGAAGAGTTGGAAGGTGGAGAAGATTGAAGCTTGCCATTAAATTTTGAAGATTTGCTATCTTAATATAAACTGAGCTCTGATTATATATGTGTGTGGGAGATGATGATCTGGACTAACTAAGTGAGTGCTAATTCAGCATGAAATACATATATTGGAGGTCATTTATCTTTTTCATATGTATGTTGTCATATGTATCAGTTGTTTAAGATGGAGTAAATAGCTGTAGAAAGCTTGAAAGTTTGAGTTTAAGCTTGAGTTCAAATCCCTTCTAATTAGTAAATCAACTATATTTTTAATAAAAATTATTAATAGTCATTTGTATATTTGGAAAGATAATTGTTATGAATAACTAACTGCTTGTTGACAACATATGAATTTACATAATTTGCATCAATCAATTAAACCAAGAATTTGTGCTAACAGTGTTTTTAATAATAGAATAGGTTTGATCAGTTGAAATTTATCTTAAAAATGTTAATATCATTTGTCATGTAAATAAAATGCATGAATGAAGTGGAATATAATTTTTCATATATATAACAAATAAAATGCCCATTAATTAAAATATATTGTAGTAACAAAAAAAAATAATGATAATTAACTATTACATATATACTTTCACTTCACAGAATTACTATCAGTCAATTCCTTAACCCTCCTCAACTGCCATTAAATTAAAAAAAAACATAAGGGAAGCAAACATCATCAACTCAAATCACATGAATCCCAAATTTTAACATTAGCAGCTTGTCTATTAATTATATTCAATTTATTTCTATTTATTAAAATTGTCTCCTTAATTTTTCTTTTATTATGGTTTTTCTCTTCAAGAAGAATCTTAAAACTTTTGAGATCAAACTTAAATTTATATTTACATGTCCTTTCATGATCCAAGAAAACTGAAGCAGCCATAAAGTCATAATTATTTTTACTTTTTACACACATGTATGCTCCTTTAATATTTTCTCAAACTACTTTTTACACACATGTATGCTCCTTTAATATTTTCTCAAACTACTTTTTACACACATGTATGCTCCTTTAATATTTTCTCAAACTACACATTGATTCACCTATATATGATAATGTACCTCCACAAAAAACCTCGACCAATAAATAGAATTTGAGAATGAACACAAAAAAAAAAACAATCTTAAATCTCATCACACACATTCTTATGATTTAAGAAAAAATAATCTCTAAGGAAAGTAATTATTATAGTACTGAAACATCAGCTATTTGACTATTATATATTTATTACATGGAAACTCCTTGAAATAATACTATGAATTCATTATTTATTCATGAGAATATTAGAATTAATATATGCATATAGTAACAAAGTTGCCCTAGAGTTTTGGGCAGCATTTTATTATTGACATGAAAACATGATGATGAAATAACATTTATTACTGTCCTACAAGTTAAGATGCCATTTATAACAGATCAGATAAGACAAGGCCAAGGTAGAATGATCTTGTTTAATTATGCTGTACAAATTGTGGAGCCATTTGTAAGAAAATAAATGTGTGTATGCCAACCTCTGTTATAGTACCTGATATGGGTGGCATTTTTAATAGATCAAAAATGTGCAATGGGAAATAATAACTCTAATACAGCTTGAATAAAATATAGCCCAGTCATTGGTCACTCTATGTAACAGAATGAAAATAAGCCCTGAAGGTAGACATCAAATTCCCATATAGATACTTTTCCTCTACTTTGTTATTCTTTAATAGAATTGAACCAGATAAAATTTTGTAATTACATCAAGTAAAAGAAAAATGAAAAAATTGGTAACAGCAAAATTTGTTATTTTTCTTCTAATATTTGTTAATAAGTCACCTTGAATACTAAGGCATATAGCCTATACTTTCACAAAATACTGACTTAAACTTTATCAATCTTCAAAAAAAAATCTTAATATTTTACAGTGGTTAAGAAATGATATACCCATATGATCTATGTAAAAAGAACAGTTTACAATGTATAAATTAAAAAAATAAATCTATAACATAAGTCAATGGTAGTCTCCCAATGGTTAAAACTTTCAATACAATTTATTTTAGCATCTCAATTTTATAGCTACACCATATATTTTAAAATTCCACATATTAGATGAATCTCCATGATTATTTTCAACCAACATCATTCTAATACAGAATAAAAGTTTCTCCAAGTTTAATTCAATTTCTTTGATTGATACATTTCTCAATATCCCTCCAACAAAGTTTTATTATTCCATCAATCCATTTCATATGAAGTCCTTTTTTAAATCTTTTATAATCTCTTGGAATACAACTTAAAAGTTCTACCATCCATCCATTATTATCTTTTCTAACAGTATATTGAGCCCATCATCATTTCTTTCTTTGAATTTTTTCAAATGACAGATATTTATTCTTTCTTTTACATATTTTACTTCTGAACTTATATCCCTCAATAATTTTCTGTAGGGTTTGAAAATTTTATATTATTATTCTTTTTATTATTCAAGTTTATTTGTAAAATACATCTATTAAAAACTTCTTTTCCAACACAAAGACATATTTTGTTTCAATATTAAAATATTTCTATCAAATTTCAATCAATGATTAATTTTATTCATATCATTTCCATCTGTTTTTAATCCATCTAATTAATAATCTGACCAAGTTATTTGTATTTGCTAACTTTTTCTAATTGATAATAATCAGTACTTTAACCCGACCTGCTATGTGGCCGCTAGAGGCAGTGTTTCTGTGTTTTCACACAGAACATACAGGGTAGGGACCTCGGAAGCAGACGATGTAAGCTGCCAGCTAGCTTGTGGAAAGTTCCTGTGCGTACACATGGTGAACAGCGCCACCTAGCGGCAGGAAAAAGCGTTGTCTGCTTTCAAGGCCCCTACCCTGTATGTTCTGTGTGAAAACACAGAAACAGCGCCTCTAGCGACCACATAGCAGGTCGGGTTAAAGTACCTAATAATCAAATTTTATTTACTATATTAATAAAAAACCATTGAATATTCCTTTAGGCTATTTAGCATTGATGTTTAGTTTTGCTTTCTTGCTATCTTATGATAATCCATGCAACATTTTCTGAATGTTTGAAATATTCTTTGCAAAGGCATTCTCATGATTTATAAAACCTTGATTACTTAAATAAAATACATGCATTTTTATTCTATTAGCTTTTCATTTTAATTCACAAACACTTCTTATAAAACTTTTGTAAAAGTCTTGAAGTCAGGGAAATATATATATACACACATACAAATAAAATATCCATTAATTGAAAAACTATTATAAAAACAATAAAAATAATAAATATAATGGCAATCAACTATTATATACATTTTTTCAATCCACACAAGTACATTTGGTTAATTCCTTAACCCTCCTCAACTACCATTAAATTCAAAAAACATAACAGAAGCAAAGATTATCAACTCAAATCCCATGAATCACAAATTTTAATGTTAGCATCTTATCTAATAATTACATTCACTTTATTTCTATTTACAAACAGAAATAAAAGGAATATGATTAATAGACAAGCTAATAACATTAATATTTGGAATAAAAATAAATAAATATAATTAATGGACACTTGCTAATATTAAAATTCAGGATTCATAAGATTTGAGTTGATGTTTGTGTCTGTTATGTTTTTTTAAATAAACAGCAGTTAAGGAGGCTTAAGACAGTAGTGGAAAGTACTTCTGTGGATTGAAAGACTGTACATAATAGTATATTCCCATTCTATTTATTAAATTTATATATATATATATTGTGCCCTTGTCTGTAGGTCATAGGTAGGATAGAAAGGTCAATTATGAAAAAAATTTTAAATTTTAAGTAATATTTAGGTGATATAAAAGTAATAATAGTTTTGTAATACAATTTTAAGCTAAATACCTAATAGATCATAGTATAATAAAGTATTTTAAAAAGTAAACCGTTAAATAAAGTTTTAATATCATTGCTTATGGTTGTGAAAGCTGGCCATACAAAATAACACAGCTATAGATAGTTAAAATTATTGTAATAATTTTAAAATAATAGTTTCAGAATTAATAGATTAAATAAATGAAATATAATTTTACAGTTAGTCAAAATTAATAGGATATATTTTTATTAATAAACTTTAGGATGGTGAGAGTTATATTTGGTTCTATAAGTTTCAATTTATTTTTCAAAATTTTAGAAAGTACATTAGTTTTGGTAATTTAAACCAAGACATAAATAAAAATTTATTATTTTATAAAGTAGATAGACACGTGATCGTATATTAAATGCCTTACCACACACACACTTGTAGATATAATAAAGTTTGTGAATTTAAAACTAGATATAATTGCCATCCATCATTAAAATTAAAAGTTAAAAATGTTATATATTGTCTTAATAATTATTTTAAAGATCAAAAAATAAGTTTATCAAGATATGATTTAATTTAATAATATTAAGTTAAAATAATATTCCAGACATTACGTCATAAATATTTATTTAAAAGTACAGTTTATTATCCCAAAATAGAATGACTAATATTGTTCCCTAAAAACAATTATTACCAATCAACGGATTTAAATTGGAAGAAAAAATCTAAGATAGACAGAAGCGAGACGGAATGTGAAAGTTGAAGAGGACGGTAACCTTTTAATTTTTAACATCAAAGCGAAAAAGTAGTTTAAATTTATAAATTAATAATTATTCTAAAGTTAGTCTTTAACAGATAATATAATTTGTATCCAGAAAGATGAATTGCTAATTTCTACGTGATCTTACCGGTGGATTTATTCAAATTTGACCATTCATACTACAGTAAAGATGGAAATACCAAAAATAATAATTGAAATAATTATTAAAAGAAAAATGAATGAAAATTGTATAAGTTTTATTTTATTCGTGCTCAACCAGAAACTAAGTCCTATAACTTTAAAGAATACAAAGAAGGCGCTGTGTGAAAATATAAGAAAGAAAGTATTTACTATTGAGAAAATCTTATGACGAACATTTGTTTTATAAATGCTTAAAACTAAGTCATATTTCTCTATGAGAAAAATCATATTATGTGTTCAAATAAATATAAAGAAAATGAGGAAGAAAAATATGTTATATTAAAAGAAAACATTATTTAAAAATATAATTTCCAAAAGTAAAAAGCAGAAGAAAAGCCATAGTCCTGTATAAAGTGCTATATGAATTTATTAAAAGGAAACTAGATTTTATCTCATTATAGAAAAGAGGAGAAGAATTAAATGGAAGAAATATTGTTTAAACAGATATAAAATTAATCACTAAAGGAGAAAATGGATCCAGGGAAATAAAGAAAAATTTATTAATTTTAAAATAAAGTAAGATGCATCGAGGAAACCAAGCGCGGGAAAAAGCTAGCAGACTATGTAATGGAGATCTCAAGAATAAGTGGAAATATGAAAAAACTAAGATCACGTCTAAGAAGAATTAATAAACATAATTAAAATTTTAAAATAAACATTAAAGACTGAGAAAATAAAGTATATTTTTTTTATTTAGCTTTGCAGGAACGATTTCAGCGATAAAAAGATTATCGTAAATATAATTTTATATTTTTTTTTATTTATTTAAAGTATAAAATTGAATTAGCTTAGGAAACATATAAACATAAATTTTATAATAGTTATATTTAAAAAATATGAGCTAATGGAATGAGAGAAATATTAATAAATAAAATTTATGGAAAATTTTAAATACCTACCAGAAGTCCTGGAATGGAGAAGTTTACAAATACGATCCAGAGGATAGAGATCGTTGGTAATTTTAATATTATTGGTAATATGTAATGTAATTTTTTTTTTTTTAGGTCATCTATTAATGAATGAGGTATGAACGATGTTAAAAGTTATAAGTACACATTTATCCAACATCAAACATATATTTAGAGAGTAGTAAAACTTTAAAATGTGCATGCAATAAATAATCTAAAATAATTAATAATAAGTAATATATTAATTGTGTGATTCTTTTGAATTTTATATTGAAAATATCTAAATAGTTTAGAACAATAAAGATAGAAATGTACGAGAAGTATAGTAAAGAATTTTCTTAAGAATAGCTGTATAGTTATATTAAAAATGAATTTTATTATTATTAGCAAAGTAGACAGAGAATTTGTCGATGTAATGTAGAGATGAATCTGAAGAAATCAATCAGATAGTGACTTGGGAGTACTGATGTCAAAGGAAACCAAGAGGATGTTTTATTGAACTATCAGGAATGAAATATGGGGATCATAATAATTTGTGTGACTACAGTATAGATAACCTAGCCCTATAACTGAGCACATATATTCTGGACAGTGTCTTTACATATCTTTGAAACTTTCTGATGTGATGAAGCTGAAGAAATAGCTTTAGCATCCATTCAATATTAGAGGCAGATAGACAGATAAAAGTCACTCCTCTATGGCGTCCTTAAATTCACTGTGCCATGATTGTTGAAGTTTTATAAAGGATAATATCTTGTTTATTTTGATCCAATGCATCTATATCTTCGCTATCTTGATTTCATGAAAATACATCGTCAGGGAGATAATTTTATAGAAATGATACATAAGATAGAAAGGAAGCTAGATAGTAGTCATGTAAGAATAGTTGTTTACTAGAGTAAAGTAGAATTGTATAAGTCCAAAGTGAAAGTATAAGTATTATAAAAGATGGAGAATCATATGATATAATTTAAAAGAAAAAAGAACTTAAAACCTTAGAATTAAGTTTTAAAGCAATAATAAGGTTTTGGAATATTGCACGTGATATTTTAATAGAAGAGATTGTACAATTGTGTGACGAAATGATTTAAAAGGTATAATAAAAAAATGTGTATTTGTATATGGTGTGTGGATGACGATAATTGCTATATAAAGCTTGGGATAGGATCAATAATTTGACTAATAATTATTATATGATCGATGATAAAACTGAACATCAAACTGTCATAAGGATTAAATTCTGTAGGATTCCATACTAACAAGAATATAATTAGAATTTTGTAATTTTGTATAATTTTACATAAAAGTAAAGATTTTATAGAAATATAAACCTGCAATTATAAGGATATAAATGTTAATAGAAAATTTTAATAGATAGAAGTTTGTGTATTAAACTAAGCTCAAAACATGTATCTGAAGATAATAATATTGTGAAATATATTTTTTTGTAATTATTAATGGTAAAAGGGTAAAATAAAATTAGATAATAATAATGTTAAGACATCAACGGGTAGAAATAAAAGAGTTTGTAATAAGTAAATAGGGATATCCGCTGTAAATAATGTACAAATTGTTACTTGTTATAATGTTAATAAATTGTTATAAAATTTTATTAGTAGCTTTGTGTCTTGGTTGTTGTTTTTCCTACACATGAAATGCATGAAATCACAACGCACGTTTATAATTAAACATATTTAAGATTTTGCACAAAATAAATAAACATTAGAAATTTTAATAATTTATTTTATTTTATTTACATAATGAAATGAAAGAAGTATAATTAGAACAGATATGGTCATAACTTGATTGCCACAATACTTAAGTAAAATATATGCGAACGTTACCACATAACTTTTGATTATCGGATTGATAAATATTACCACGAAAATATTTAATACATCTAGAAAGAAAAGAGGATTATATTACTCTATTATTGTCATTGTTATTATTAATTAGTTATTTATTACGTAGTGAACTATGACATAAAATTCCCTTATCATAGTTGACTATGGCAATATAAAATCAGTTTTAATTACAATTTATAAACCTGAGATTTAATTTAATTATTTATTTACTTATTGATTTATCTATTTGATTTGATATGATTAGATCAATTTAATTCTATTTTATTTAATTAATTTATTTTATGTGAGCTAGATTTTGTTTTAAAAATATTAAGACATGATAAAAGTTTTAAAAGTCGTAAGAATGCTATTAATCAATTATTTATGATAGTGTTCGTATGCCATTGGGATAGTATCTCAATGAAATCTCATCTTGTACCTTTGTCATTGCTCCAGGTCTCATGGGAATAATAAAAGATATTTGTGTTGATTTATTTCATAGACACGATTAGATTTTAATAAAATTCTGAGCTAGTAATTGTTTTATTTAAATCATAATGATATGTTTGATAGACTGAGCTAAAGAACCCGGAATTATTATTAATGTTAATTATTATTGACCGGAAATAAATAAGTAACGAAAATCCGGAATAATTAGTATAATCTTGGCATGTTATTGTTATATATTATTATGGAGCAAGGGGGAAAGGTTACGGAGGAGGTTAGAATATATATATATAATGTAGTAATAATAGTAGTAGTAGCAGTAATAGTAGCTGTAACAGCAAGAGCAGTAATAGTAGTAGTAGTAACCTGGGATATTGTGAGCTGATTATTCTATTTTGCTTTAGTTTTGTTTTTTTTTTAAAAAAAAAAATAGGTGTATCTTATACATACGTCAACTAACTACTTAAATGTAACAAATTTTACACATTGCTCTGTAATCTGATCTCTATTTTTTTGCTTTCTATACTGACACAATAAAATATATTTTAAAACTAGCAGCAATAGTAATAGTAGTAGTATCATCATCAGGAAAATGATATTAGTAGTTTTAATCCAGAGCCATAAGTTGAATTTGTAGAACTAGAAAGTCCTGAGATTACCTTTAAGGAAATAAGCCTATAAACATGGGTGAGAACAAAAAAGGTTATGATACATTAAATATAGAAATATTCAGTGAAATGTTGCACAGAATGGCAGATCAGATGAAAGAAAACCTACAACAGAAAATGTATAAGAATCAGCAGGGTAAGAAGTAAATGAATAAAAATATGTTAAAAATGGAACAGAGAATAACAGATCAAATGAATGAAAATCTGCAACATAAACTGCTTGAGAAAATATCAGAAAAGGTTCCATAAAATGGACATGAGAGAATAATAATAGAGGGTCTTAAGAATGATTACAGGAATCTAGGCTAGAAGTAAATGATAAAGGTCAAAAAAGGTAGAGAAAGGATTTGACAGATAGAAGAAATTAATACAACACTAAAAAAATTTGAAAGAAAAAAAAGTTAAAATAGACAATTCTTTAGAAGAAATGGTATATCATGTAGATATAATAAAAAATTTAAACTTAATGTGGTTGCTGTTGATGAATGTAAACTTGATGAAGCTAGTGTAGAGTGAACTAAAGATAATTATAATAATATTAAATAGTGCTAACACACTTATAATGTAAAGTTGTAGGGTTCGAACTCAGACTTTCACACAAGCCATCACTCTCAGTGCCATTTCATATTGCTGACCCACCTGATCACACACATGTTGAAAAGATAAATAATCACCAATACACGTATTTCATGCTAAACCAGCAATCATCAGTTGGTCTAAATTACTATCCTTACACATATATATAATCAGTACTCAGCTTTATATTAAGACTATATATATGTGTGAGGATAGTAATCTAGACCAACTGATGATTGCTGGTTTAGCATGAAATATGTATATTGGTGATTATTTATCTTTTCAACATGTGTGTGATCAGGTGGGTTAGCAATATGAGACGGCACTGAGAGTGGTGAATCGTGTGAAAGTATTAGTTTGAACCCACATATATTGCATATATAAATGCAGGTTTAAGTCTGTACAATGTATTAATGTAAAGTTGTATAAATTAATAGCAATTAACTCATTAAAATGGCTTCACGCTTTTGAGAAATTATTATTTCTCATAATCATAGCCTGTTATCATTCATTGGAATCATTCTATATGTATAATATGCAGACATTATGCAAATAAGTCAATTAACCCATCTTTTTGATATAGCAAAACATGCTTCTTTATGATTAATGGCAAAGAAGACTTCTACTATGAAGTAAGTCTCCTTTACCTTACATTTAACATCATGCCTCTCAGTACAAATCAATTTTTCAGAGGCAGGTTCGAACTCATGTCCAGATACTTTTTGATGTTATGCAAAAATTAAAGGCCATTCTGAGTTAGTATGTGACTTATTGTACCTATACTTATGCTGTGACAACCTAGTAGCTATGGTGGCTCTGGTTTCACTATAGTATGAAACTTTGCATTCATTGTGACAGCATGCAACATTATACATGGCCTGTGAGATCTGATCAGAAGCTATGGTATCTTTAGTATTGTTAATAAGCCTATTAGTGAGAGAAGTGCATGAACGCTCAAACAAAACTTCATAAAAAAGTTCTATAGAATGTCTTATATAAAGAAGGCACGTAAGGCAACAACAGCCAATGCTTATTATCTCTAACTGTGTGTTCCTATATCATTAATAAAATATCTAATCCTACTATAAACTATACTGTGCTTGTATCCTGATTTGATTAAATTGTTAGTATAATTAATCATGTTAGACCTTCTATCTGCCTCGAATTTGCACAAATGGTAACTTCTAAAAAGAAACGATGTCAACCCAGCAAACTTGTGAGCCATAGGTGTGTATGAATCATGGTGAATCTGTCCATGAACTTCTGGTGGCTTCATGACCATTGTATAGTTAAGTGTACCTCTTTCTGTATACATTGATATCTAAATATTTTACTTCTTGCTGTATACATTGATATCTAAATATTTTACTTCTTGCTTTATATCTTCCCATGTTATGTTTAAGTCCAAGGATGTGTGCGCTTGTATCTGAGCTTTGATTTGCTCAACATTTACTGGAGCAGCAATAAATTATACCTCATTATATGATTATCAAATATACTTATTTTTCATAATAATTCAAATTAGATGCTAAACCATGATGCCACTCATGGGGGCCACCCATCATTCATGTGGTACCAATTGTCTTCAAACTTTGTCATTTTATTTTTTATCGAACCATCTCAAAAATTTGGTGATGAAGAACAATCTCATCAATCCAAAATTGAGGCTGATGTTAAAAACTATTGTAAAACTGTTATATTAGGTAATGAAAAATTTGAAGTCTATGTAAAAAATGATACATTTAGATTTGATGATGAAATTTTAAGAGAATCTAGAATTGATATGATCATAGATGATTATGATGACAATATCAGTGGAACCACAATCTATGTAGGTACTGCAATGGATACTGAAGTTGATACAGAAATTATGTTGTGAAAGAATGATTGTAAAGAAGCAAAAGTAAAGATGTTAAATGAGTAACAAGTTTTTAATTATGTCATGCACAAAAAACTGAGCCTCATACTTTTATAAAATGTCATACAGTTGTAGTGTTATTAGAGAAAGAGTTAATGAAAACTCTTACAGTGATAAATTTTACAAACTTCAATACATTTATCACTGTAAATGACAATAATTGGTAAGATGAAACTCATGCACAATTTTTCTTCATATAGATTCTGAAGATGAAATATTTTATTGCATTTATTCTATCACAAGGACCAATCATTCACATTAGGAAGTGAAATTTATTAATAAACATACAACTAGTGATGTTAAATGAGATAGAATATTTCTTTAGGAAATCATGTTAGAAAGATACAAGTTATCCTTAAATGAAGTAAAAGAACAATAAAGAAGATGTTTTTTAGATTTTCTTGCTAATAATAAAAAAATTAAACCCCATCTTGATGAGGTGTTAGCAACACAATACAAAACAAAAAACTTGAAAAACTTAAATGATTTTTCTATCATGGAGTACAAAGTTTTATGATATTTTAATTATGAATAGGTAAATCCCATTAGATTCCAATGCATGAAAGTTTTTACAATGGTAAATGTTTTACAGATACTTTATAAAACGGAATTTATAATTTGTAGTAGTGATTAAAAAAGTTGTTTTTGCATTATATCCAGCTAATATATTTGTTTGGATTAAAGAAAATAAATATATTATATTTAAATGTGAAAACCTGCATAAATTGGATTTGAACTTGGTTTTCTTAGTGGTTTATAAACTAGTTGAGGTTGTCTATATCATAAGAATTTTAATGAGTATTAAAGAAAGTCATAAGTCTAGAGGCTATGACCAATATGTTTTTATTAAAAATCAGATAGCCTATACTTTCTACTTTCTTCCTTTTTTTAATGCACATAAATATCTATATTTAGTTTAGTCATTTTTTTTTTTCAAATACTATGGGTAAATATTTTTGTTTAATTATTTTATATTTGAGTTAATAGTTAAAGTTAATCAATAAGATATTAAGTATTAACTCAGTTCTGACTAGAAGTTTTATACTATCAGAAAAGTCAGAATAAAATTTTTCATTTTTTTTTTAAATAAATACAATAATTAACTGTAATAAAATTTCTTTAATAAAATGGTACATTTCATAGAAATATATTTGATTGAAGTACATATTTAAAAATGTATGGATAAAAAAAATGTATTTAATGATTTAAAAAAATGTGATGACATCACATCATCATCATCATCATCATCATCATTATTATTATTATTATTATTATTATTATTATTGTTGTTGTTGTTGTTGTTGTTGTTGTTGTTGTTGTTGTTTCAAAGCAAAACTTTATTGAGTCTAAAAAGTTACAGAGTCACATCTAGTAATATATTGATTTGTTACAATTGCAAAACAAATTACAAATATGCATGAAGACCAATTAAGGCATCTTTTCAATGTGTAACTCTTTATCATTTCTGCATACTTTTTTAATTCTTTTTAAATTTGGTCTTCTATTTAGTTCATTTTATGCTTGCATCTCTTTAAAGTTGAAAATTGCCAATATTGAAAATGTCATACTGGACTTATATTTTCATAGATTGGATCTTGGTTTCAAGTATGATCACATGGCTGCAAACACATCTGGTTGAGCTAGGATGCTGTCTCTTTTTCTGAATAAATATAGTTCTATTGAATATGTTGCTGGGTGGCATTGAGGGTTATTAGCAAGAACAAAAGTGCATCTCATACACCAGTAGGCATAAAGGCTGTATGTTGCTGCATGAATAACAGAGATGTTGCTTTTTTTTAAAAGTATTTAGTATTTCATCAATTGAGATGTTAGCTTCTTTGTATCTGGTAAACATTGTGTGATGTATTGTTTCTAGTGCAGAGCAGAAATGAAGGAAATGGTCTTGTGTCTCTTCTTCCCTATGACATAGCCTACGAAGGGGGTCTATATTTGTATAGAATCTATTAAATCTAATAAAATGTGTTGTGGGTAGAGAATTTAGATTAAACTTAGATAGAAAAACAAATAATTTTGGTTCTAGTGACTATTTTCTGAATTGTTGCAATAGATGCCTGATGTCTATCCCATGAACTGATGGATATAGACTAGGTGTCTGGATTGGGTGTAGTATATTATAAATGTCCTAGTATGTATACATGTTGAGTAATATTTTGTTGTATATTGGTTTGAATTCTTTAATCAGTGTGGATAGATATCTATATGAAGGGGGTGGCCTATCTGTGGGTATTATATTGATCACACACTCCCTGTCTAGCAATATTTTTGTGGCTGTTAGTAGATTTACTGATTTCTGTGTGTAAAAGACAGTGATTGTATGGAGTCTGAGTCCATTGCTATATGGTGGTCTGCTCATATTTTTTAAAGAGATCACCACTGTCTTTCTCTTCCATATTAGTTTGTCACAGATTGATGAGATTTTTGATATGAATGTTTTTTCAAATTTGATTGTAGGTGTATAGTAGGTAATTTTTGTAATTATAAGTTGATTATATAATGCTACCTTCATGTGTATTGATAGATATGACTTTTCAAGTGAGGCTGTAATTTTTTCCAGCATCTTTCTTTAATTTATTTTGGAATTTTTCATCTCATTCCATTGGTGTCAAGGTAGAATAGAAAACCAAGGAAAGCAGACAGTTTGCCATTAAACATCTTTGTACAGTGCTTACCTGTGTATATTGACCATGCAGCAGTTTTATTTGAGATAATTTCCAAATTAAAATCTGAGGTGTAATTCTTGACTATCTCTTGTAGTATGGGGAGATTCTTTTTAGAGGGGAAGAAATGATTATATCATCCATATAGGTTATGCATGATATATTTAAAACAGTAGTTGGGATTTGAATACTTTTTTTTTCTGTATCTCTATTAATAGAGGATTTATATATATAGTGTGAAAAGCAAAGCACTGAGAGGTGATCCATGTGGGATGAATTGACTCAGTCTGAAAGCTGGTGATTTTTTCCCATTCAGTGTGATGTGAATTTCATGGCTGAGTAATAGATTGGCTATTATATATAGTAATGATGGAGATGTTGTTGTTTTTTTAGCATATCTAATAATTTGGCAATAGGCCCCAAGTCAAAAGCTGCCTCAATGTCTAGCTGAACTATAATCAGTCCATATTTCTTTTCTTTTTTTTATTACTTCAATAATTGTCTTGTATATTAGGGCACCCTGGCCAATGGATGAGCCTTTTTGGAATATTGTACTGATAATAATACAGGAAGTATGTGTTGTTCTATTTTCTCCTTTATGACTCTTTCAATAATTTTTATTGGTCATAGATTAGATAAAGATGATATTGCTGTTGGTTTTTTGTTAAATTGAACCATTGTAATTGGATATAGACTTTGTATGTTGTAAATTTTTTGGGATATGTAATTGGCGAGATCACATAGATATTTGGCTGTGAAATGGCTAAGAGGTTTAAATATAAATTTGGGAATGCTTTTTGATCCTGAGTAATATGTGTTTGTTATTGTTGCAACTTGAACACAATGTCGGTTGTTGTTATTGGAGTGCCTGTTTCAGGATCACTAAATATGTCTTCAGTTGGTATGTATGCTTTTTGTTTTTGCAGTATTTTTTTTTAAATGTTGATATATTGGGTTTATCATGTTATGTCCATCTGTAGTAGAGCCATATATTTCTAGTACCATAGGCACTCTGACTGTGGATGGGTATCCCAATGCCCACTGTATATATGCCCTTGTCCAGGTGTGTTGTTGTGTGAGGTATTTTTTTTTCTTTTTTATTGCTATGTATCACTTTAGTGTGTTGCATGTATTGTTGTACATTTCTGTAGGTTTTCTAATTTGTGTTTGATTGTCTGTATTTTGTCTGGAAATGGTTATTCTTTTATGTAGTTCATCTGCCAAAGCTAATAATCTAGTGGGAGGGGGGGTTAAATTGCAAGTAATATGATTAATGTTGAAAGAAAGTATATTGGTGAATGCTAAATATTTTTGTACTGGATTGAGTGATATGTTTTGAAGTTTTTGGAGCATTATGTATGTTTCTGCATATTGGAATTCAGTTATTTGTGCTGGAAGATGTATTCACATAGACTTTTGAAAGGCTATTGTTGTATTCTGTATTTTAGTTAGGTCAAGAATGATGAACTGGGCAGCATGATCTGAGATTAGAGATTGACAGAGTTCAATATTAAAATAATGATGTAACATTGGTGAATAAAAACTTAAATCTATAAGTGACATATCTATTGTTATTAAATGATATTGAGCTTGTTAAGAAAAAACCTTCAGCACATATAAGTGGGATTGTTATTTGATGGATCCATTTAATGACAAATGTTTGATAGGTCATGCTGAAATCTCCCATGAATATTATAGGATTGGGTGATGCTGTAAGCATTGAATTTATTGTTATTATTCTGGAGATGATGACAGGGCCTGGTGGTATATGGACAAAAACTAGGTTAAGTGTGATATGTTTATGATGAAGTGTTATTATCATAAGATTGGTGTCAATATATATAATTTTAAAAGAATTGAAAGTGCAGTTGTGGGATACAATTATACCTGTGCCACCTGATGGTGATAATGATTCTCTTGAGCAGGCACAAAACCCTTGGCTGATTAAATATTTTGATGGATCAATTTGAGAGCTGCTGTATATTTCTGTTTCTAATAGACCCAGTATGTGTGGTTGTATTATATGTACCTATTTTTTGAGTTGAAAAAGTTTTTTGGTGGCATTTAAACCTCTAATGTTGAGAGATCCAATTTTTATCTTCATGTTTTTTGTATAATTTTATAATAGGATGTCGATGTTTATTTTTTGAAGTCTAAAGATTTTTGTTTATATTGCAGTAGATAAATGCTGGTGCATATTTAAGACTTTGTTGGATTTATTATCAGCTTTTCTTTCATTTACTATTGGTTCAGACTCTATATAGGTGATTTGTGTTGAAATTGAAAAGTTGTGTTTGATGTTGGCTTAAATCCATTTCTATTTCATCATTTTCTAGGTTGTTTATGTCTGGTCTGCTTTTTTTTGTTTTGGATTCATGTTTTTAGGTGGTCTACCTGGTTTTCTTTTTCCCTCTAGTATATTCTCCTGAATGTGTGAGAGGGGGAGGTTCTATTGCATCTATTATATTTGAAGCAGTTTTATTTGTTCTTGAAGCTTGTTTTAATGTTGGTATCCTTACAATATCTAGATTTATATTTTTATTATATAGGTGGGTATGAGTATTTTCTGTTTGTTGATTTTTACTTGGTACATCAACTTTTGTTTTAATGAGATACTGATCCTGTGGTGTAATTGCTGTATTTTGTTTTGTGGTTTCTTGAAAGTTATTCTCATTTGAATCTAGGATGTCTATATTAGTTTTTGGGTTATTATTCTTTTGGTAGATCTTTCAGATAGGCAATTCTGTTTGCTTATCATTTCTGTTTATGGATGTTTGAACCTGTTTTTTCCAGTTTCTATTATTGTGTTGCCAATGGATGTACTATTAAAAATTTTGTTTTCTTTGTCAGTGGCTTGTTCTGGGGAGAAAAGTTTGGCTTGTTCACAGTGATTGCCTTTTGTGTTATCACACTGAGTTGCTAGGTGGCCTCACTGACCAGAGCCAAAACACTGTGGCTTTAGACCTCTTATGTGAAGAGACAGGGTTGCCTCTTGATCAGTAATTTGTGTTGGGATTGTTGCTGCATCTATGTTTTTATGAAGTTTTATATTAAATTTAAAACAATTACTGCATATGTATTAGTGTGTCTTTTAGACATATAGGCTGTAGGGCAATTACTTTTCCAAATGGGTTCATCATTTTTTGAAATTCCTTTGTATTTTAGATAAGTATTTTTTAGCACTCCAGTAATAATATTTTGCAGGTTTTTATCTATAATTACGAGTGCATAATTATTGAGTGCTAAAATAGTAGATTGAAAATGTTCTTTTTTGCTGCTGGGTATAAAAATTAATGGTTATACAGTGAGAATTTGGATGGTCTGTGATATAAGAGAGTGTTTCCCTAAGTGCATTTTGTGGAATTGCTACATAAAGTAAAGCTTTTGGGAAATGATAAAGTGCGATTAATTATCGGTGACTGCGAGCACTAGCATTGTTGGTGAGAAAAACCTACAAAATGTTTCAAATAACATTTGGGGAACCATGTTATTAAAAATGGTCTATTATATCATTAAGCATTTCTTTTGTCCAGATTGAATCTGGGGTTGTTGGTCCTCTTGGGTATGTAGATCAAGTTTCTTTATGTCATTTACATTTGTTCTTCAGAAACATGGTGTTTGGGTTGGTGCTGTAATATTGCTGTTACTTTTTAGTATTTTTGCATACGAAGTAGGTGACGATAAAACTAACAATGCTGTTAAATTTGTTTTTGTACCTAACTCACATTTGCTTGACTGGGCAGTAGCCATAATTTATTATTTTAACTCAAGTCAGTTTTTTTTAAAAAAAAAAAGATAAGGATACACTGATATTTTTACAAAAATACTCTATTAAACTATAATATGATTCGACTTATCTATATTATGTTTCTTTTGCAAAAATTAACTTGGAAAAAAGAAAAATGTAACTACTTACATCAGAGAGCTTTTAGATTTGCATCTTGCCTCAGCAGAGATTTGCTATGTGATGATGATGATTATTATTATTATTATTATTATTATTATTATTATTATTATTATTATTATTATTATTATTATTATTATTATTATTATTATTATTATTATTATTATTATTATTATTATTATTTTATTATTATTATTATTATTATTATTATTATTATTATTATTATTATTATTATTATTATTATTATTATTATTATTATTATTATTATTATTATTATTATTATTATTATTATTATTATTATTATTATTATTATTATTATTATTATTATTATTATTTATTTTTTATTATTATTATTATTTTTTATTATTATTATTATTATTATTATTATTATTATTATTATTATTATTATTATTATTATTTAAAAACATTATGCTCTCTTTATAAAAGTTGATTTTATTAAACTATAATTTAAAAGAAAGTTAATGTGTTTTATAATTGTACAAAATATATTTTGTATTAAAATCAATTTTATTTTGTTTAAAAATATTAATCTGTAAAAAACTAATATGATTTTTATTAAATATTTTGAATTATAAATTGTGAAATCAATTATTGTTCTATTAGTGCTATACTAGAAATAATTTTTTGTAAAAATGATGGATTGCATGAACATGTTGGATGGTCATTCTTTAAAAAAGTAATAAATTTTAAGCTCTATAAAATGAATTTCTAATTACATAATTTTTATCCCTTTAAAATAAAAAAACACAAACTCAAATGGATTATCTATTCTCCCATATTTTCATCAACCATAAATAGGAGTATTTTTCAAATAATCAGATCTGTTTTCTATTATATGCTTAAAAATGGATCACCATAATATACAAAATTGTCTCCTTCCATTTATTGTTTTTATCAGTTGTTTCATTCAATTGTGGTAAATACGTCAAAGTAAATAAAACCAATTTAGTATTCTTTTATGAAATATATATTTTTTTAAATCAACTTTCTGATAAATATTTTTCCTTATACAACTATTAATCACTATTAACTTGCTATCAGTTTTAAGCAATGTATAAATTTATAATTTATAAGAAAATATGCATTTAAATTAATCTTTTCAAATATTCTATTGGTATAAATCAAAATATGATATAAATTTGAGTAATAATAATTTGTGTCTGTTAATGAAAGTATGCTGATGTTATGTTTTGGTGCATATTGTAAAATATATAATATTTATTATTTAAAGATAATTAGTTATAATTTTAAGTTTATAATAATGTTTAATTGCTAATGAATATTCATTTTGTATAATGGAGTTAGCTAATCTGACATATATTAACAGTTTGGATATTGAATAATTGAATGTATAAATTTTTTTTTTTAAAAGCATGGATGATGTCATGATATATTAATGAATATGGCTAGAATGACTGATATTATATAAATATTTTATATATGTGGTCTCAAGTATAGTTGCTTTTTAATGTCATTACTTTAAATATTATTATAGTATTGAGTTCATCTCATCTTTAACAGGCATTTCACCCATTGTTTTGTCTTATAAGCCTTCAGATTATAGGTTACTGGATTTCTAACTATTTATATCAGTGCAGGTTAGATTTAGTTTGGTAATATGTTGAATTGTCAATCATGTATTTAATGGTTGATTTTAGTATGTCAATTTGAATATTAATAGCCATTACAACAACATTATCATTATTTTTTAAAAATAAATTATTGTATTTGTTAAATATAGATTTTTTTATTGATCATTATTTAATTAATAATGTAAATTAAATCATAAAAATATTGATAAGCTAAATATAATTTTGGTATGATTTATGCTGGGTAAACTTGTTTCTTGTCTTTATAATTAGATATTAGTTGAATTTTTTTTTATATAATTTATGTTTTCCTGTTACATATAATATATAGTAATAGAGTTTCTGATATCCATGGCCATTGGATTTTATTTAAAAGAGAAATAATTTTGTGTGCTTAGTAGGTTTCTGTGTGTGACGGCTGGTAAATTTAACTTCTTTCTTTGCTTTCATTAGTTAAAAATATTAAATAATAATATGACATAGAAAAGAGATCTCAATTTATTAGGTAGTATGGCCTTCTAATGAAGTTATGTATTAAACTGCTTTATCCATTACAATATATATAGTATGTATGACACCAAATATTACATTTATTTTAGGAGTGTGATCTTGTGAAACAAACATAAATACTGATTAAAGCAGCAGAGAAGAAAGGTCAATCTCTTAACAATAAGATGCAAATTAAGTTGACAATCAGATCTATATAAACAAGAAGTGCAAAACTAAACCAGCAAAAATGTAATTGTTACTAAACAAACATATTTTCAATTAAGTATACAACAAAAGGCAGATACAATAATCATTTTAATCTTTGACAACTCCTAAACATAAATGTATAAAAAATAGAACCAGTTACATATCACTAGCTGAAATTCAAATAGTAAAAAATCACTAATACTAAACATCACATTAATTTCCACTATCCTGTAGGGAAAAAGTCTGAATAAAGTAGCACAGATAAAACCTCAATCTCTTACTTATATGATACAAAGTGTTGAGTGACATTTTGTACATGAATTTCATTTAGGAATAAACAATTCTTTCCATAGCTTATATAGTTGTGTTTAGATGTTCTTGAAGTTTAAAATGACTATGTTTATATAATTAGGTTTATAGTTTAAAATGACTATTGTACTAGTTTTTTTTTTTTTCATCCATAAATGAAAATGTGTTTGTTTTTTACCAATTGATATCTTTGCTGATTTAGTTTAATGCTTCTTGTTTGCATTACAACTTTGTAGTTTATAAATAAGAGGTTGATTTTATCTGTGCAGATTTGTTCAGATGTTATCCTTGTTTCATAAGGGAGTGAAAATTAATGTAGTATTTGGTGTCAGTGATATTATATATTTGAACTTCAACTAGTAAAATGCAATTGGTCTATTTCATATATATATTCAATAAATCAATCAATCAATAATTATCGTTTTTTCTTTTAAAAATGAACCATTAATTCCAATAAAAAAGAATCATCCACATACTCATTTTTTATATAAATCTTGTTTTACTTGATGTCCTAAACTGCTTTTTCATATCCATATATACAGTATTTCAACAAGTTTTTATGGTCATTACCAAACTTTATTCTTACAACAGTGGAAAAATGAAATACTTCCAATTATAAAGTATACTGCATCTTGAAACATAGATGGGATATATAATAATATACCAATAGACATATTCATGAAATAAAATAAGCTTTATAAAGGAAATAAGTGTGTTGTAATTGTTTATATAACAATCAAAAATATAATTATTAGTTAATTTATTAATAAATCAAACATATATTTATGTTAACATAATAAATAATTATACTTACATGCATTTTTGCAATTGTTTAATTTAAAATATATGTGTAGATGCAACAGTTTTATTAAAATAGTAAGAGAGTGTTTTGATTTTTTTTTTTTTTTTTTTAAGATTTATTTTAAATTAGCTAGAAATTTGCAGTATTTGAATACTTTTTATTTTATTTACTTAAAAATAGTTTAAAATGTAGTAAAAATTATAATGTAATTATTTTTTTTTCTGGATTAAATAATCTACTTTCTTATTTTGAACTAAGTCCTATGGACAATGTTGTTGTTTTTTTTTACGTGTACTTAAAGTTTTTTTTTATTAGCTTCACACTTTGTTTCATGAAGCAAAATAAAAAAATAAAAAAAACGAATGTAGAATATATATAATAAATAAAATATACAATAACTAGTTCCTTATAATTTCAATAAAATATATATTTGGTATAAAATTTAAAAAAAGCAAATTTAAAATATATAGTCCAGCTGCTTTACAAGCAGTTGTCTCGGATTAGTGGTTTCGCTTCCAGGCCGATACTATGACAAATGAAAATATATATATTGTTTTAATATTATTAGTTAACATTCAACAACGACAAGAAATTAATTATTTCCACTATGGATATATATATATATTTGTTTGTGACTGTATTTTGAATTAATTTTGAAAACGTTAAATAAAGATAATTTTAAAATTCTCACAATGTTATTTATTTTCAACTATTGTTCAAAAACTTAAATTATGAAGATTACATGTGTCTTACAGATTTTTCTGTCTGCCTCTCCCTTTGCAAATTTCTATGAATTCTTCTTGTTAATTAAAAAAAAATAAGAAAGTACAGAACTTCAGATTTGCTTTTGTGATTTAAATCTGTTAAGATGTCCTACAACCGAATGCTTTATTGTTATTAAAAATTATAAAAAAATAATGAGGCAGTAATAAGGGATAAAATGACAATACTATGTTTGCAGTAAACAAAAATTAAATATTAAAGCAAATAAATTACTAAACAACCATATAAATTAAGGCAAAAAATGGGACTTGTAACAATGTTTAATTATCTTATTCTTTTTTTTTTTTAAAAGAGCTAAATTAACATTCCAATTAATATATACACATACAAACACAATGTATATATAAATTCTCCCTCTTTCATGTTTTTCTCGTTTTTTGTACCAACATTTTTTTTAAAAAATACACGATATTAAATAAAGAAATATAAAGAGATTACAACGTATCATGTTAATATGATTGGTAAATTTTAAGAATTAATTAAAAAACATAATCTTTTACCAATAACTGGTATCTTATTTTTATGGTAATATAATCCTGCTTATTCTTAGCATGCATGTCATTAAGCATAATTTAATTGACTTCATTTATGAATATCTTCCTACTTAAAATATATATTATGTAAAGTGCAGTAATCATAATGCTGTATAATAAAGTTAACATAGATCTAAATAATATTTCTTTTTTGAGTAAAACATTTCAATCTTTTTTCATAATGCTGTCAAATTTCCTATATTTTTTAAAACTCATTCTTGTTTGTTTTTTTTAATTAAATAATTTAAATTTTAATGTTTGTAATAAGTAAATAGCAGTGTAATGTATACAGAATTTTAAAATTCACTATATTTGTTTAAAAAAATATTGCTCGCAAACATAAATATAGTATTTTTTTAAATATGCTTATATATGTTATAATTATAGTGAAAAAAAATATGCCATTATGCTTTTTTTTTTTTTGCATAACGTTATAAAATATCATGTGAATCAAAGTAGTCTCAGTCATCTAAAAAAAAAAGTGAAATGCACAAAATGACCGAATATAAATCAAAATCCAAAAGTAGTGTAAAATACATCTAATAAATATCAATACAGAAAAAAATTGAAGGTTGATAATACTGATTAAAACCATTCTTTTAGCATAGACAAAAAAAAGTTTGTCACAAAAACTTACCTGAAATTTCCTTATCTGGAATGAAACTGGCAAAGACTCTCATGATTAACTAAATTTTTCAATAATATATTAAAATAATATTGACAATAAATGAAGCATATATTAACTGTAGATCAAATCAAATACTTCTAAGATTGTATTTTGAAATAGTATAATTATATATGGTTATATGTAATGTATATTTTAAAAAGAAAAAAGGATTGAGTGGTGATTAAAAACAGAAGTAAATGGATTTGAAATAGTACTTAACATCAATATAATTTCTTTACAATAATGGGACCAAAAAGATGATGATCAGTTGAAATATATATACATTTGTCTTATAGTTGGATAGAATCACATTTTATTTAATCCTATTGAGTCACAGTTGATCTGAAAGACCTTTTCAAATATTGTTATATATGTGTGTGTAATGAAGGTGTGATTGACACTAAGATTTGAACCACTTCACAAGGCTGGAAATATAATAATATAAATAAATATTAAATAGAAAAATATGCTTTATGAAATATTTGATGTTTTAAAATAAATGTTTCCAGTTTTCAGTTGAAATTAATGTATTTTTGGTACTAAGACCCATAATTGTAGCAATTCCTATTATGCATGCAAGCAGCTATATAACGCTTATATTAATATGCAAATGCTCTGATTTACAACAATAATGTCACTTACAAACAAACAGTATCCAACTGTCAAACTATTGGAATATGTATATCAGGGCATTTCTATATTAATAAGTGGCTATATAGCTGTTTTCAGACTTAGTAAGAATAGTTACAATTATGGTGCTCACCACCAAAAAAAAAAGTATTAAACTCAAAAATTGGAAACATTGTTTCATTTAAAACATCAAGTACTTCAAAAGCATATGCACACACACATATATAATGTCATGTGAAAATTTTACCAAATCTATTTTAAATAATAATTGAACTGCCCTCTAGCTGCCAAGTTCAATAACTTTTACAATAAGAGAGTGGACCAGAGTGGACCACCTCTTAATGTATTTTAGATCTTTATATATATATCAGGTGAATATGCTCAGGATTATAAAAAACTGCACTTAGGCTATAACACGTGTTTCATAAAAGTATGTAATGTTCTATGCATCCAAAATGAATGGCTTTTCAAAATATTTTTGCAAGTGTTATAAAAAGTGTGGCAATAAATAATAGTTACAAACATTTTTCAATATTAGCTATTGAAGATTCTGATTAACTAATGTTAAAACATATTTTAAATGTACTTTTTAACAATAGGTATGTTTTCATTATTTGAAAATAATTATTTCTTATTTTTTACATATTTATACTTCTTTGTTTAATAATTTCAAGATTGTAAATGAAAATAAATAAAAATCATGTACTTTATTTTATAAATATAATGAATGCAAATTTTCGATGTGGCTATTTTTTTTTTGTATTTCGATAGATACCTAATAGTGAATGTATCTCTGGATATACATGATCTATGTTATAATTTTTTTTTTTTTTTTATGATCTCTGTAGGTTACCGAAACTTATTAGCAATACAAAATAAATCAAACCAGAAAGATATAAACGGTCTATGCTGCTGAACAAACTTCAATTGATTTATCAAATTATTTTAGGAACATTTTCATTTATATTACATTGTGTTTATATATATGCAATTTGTCACACAGATAAAATGGAAAAAATATTAAATTTAAATGTATGCAGATTTGTATGCAAAATTAACTGAAATGTAAATTTATATAAATTTTCTATTTCAAATGAGAAAGTAATGAAAATAAATATTTTAGATTTAATATTTGCTATTAGAAAAGTGGGGCATTAAAGGAATCCTTACTTTATAAAAGGAAATCATTCCACATGATCAAACAATCTTTTAAAGTTTGAAGAATAAATGTGTATGAAACATCTAGGAAATCTAAAGTAAGCACTGACTAAAGCTGAATCAATTGAATCACACATATCGCAAAGAAATCAGATTAAAGAGTAAGTACAAGAATACTAATATGATTCAATTCAGGAAATATTATTACACAAACTTTAAAAGTGAAAGGTTATTTAAAGTTCTACATAAAATATTTTGAAAACAGATTATTAAAGCCTGAAATTTAGGCTGCAATTTAAAAAAAAAAAATGCTATTAATATTTCTCAAGGCTTCAACGTCCTTGAGCTCTTTAACTTGTTTAAATAACACAGCATTTTTAAAACAAACAAATCATGATTTCTTGATAAGAACATTGAATGTTATAAAAGTATAAAAATAAGAGTCCTTAAATAGATAGTTGTAAACAAAGATTTTTCTTACTGCCTTCCATAAAAAAAAAAAAAAACAAGGAAGAAGAGGACAATACTAATAAGCTTTGCTAATACATTAGGTGGGGGAAAATTTTGAACACTTTATCATTCTTTTTAATTAAAAGGACTAAGATTCAAACACATATGAACCTCTAAATTCAATAAACTATCTCCCTGATATATATTTACAATAAAAGTCTTTTAATTACACAAAGTTGTCTGACTACATTTTAAACTTTTAAAATACCCATTCATTAAAGAAATGCAATGACCAAAAAAAAAAGAACATTTAAATATATATTGAAATTAAGATCTCATTCATTTCAAACCATTAATATACATATGTTTAAAAGAGTTATAATAAATGACATAGGGACACGTACGTAATTCATTAATATGACATTAATTTCTGAGTGAATATTATTTGCTTAGCAAAATTTTGACATCAATTTACATCAAGATTTTGTTATAACAGATTAATTTTAAAATCAATACTTTAAATGTGGAAAAAAAAAAACATTTCAAGTAAATTTAACCAAATAAATTTGGTAATCTTCTCCAAGAATTACAAATTATAAATAATACAGTTTGAAATTTTATAAATATATATATACCCACACAAATATATATATATGTAAAATCATGATGCTTTTGACAATTTTCATGATCTAGTTGAATAGTTAAATTTTTTTTAAAAAAAATTCAACTTTAATACTTTTCTAAATACATTCAGCTGTTAATAATAACACAAAGATTCTTAGTGAAAGTTTAATGTATTTGAAAAAATGTAAATCAAGTTTGAAATTTTCTAAAAACATTTAATAATTTAACTAACTGATAGAAATATTGTAACGTGTAATACAATAAAATATTAGTATCACAAACTTTCAAACAGTATATAAAGATAATAAATCAAAATTCAAAATGTTACAAAAGCAACCAATCGTTTAATTCTAAAAAAACGTTCTGGGGATAAGAATTTAAATGCATTACCATCTGATAAGCACAGATTTGTCAAGCATAGTGTAGATGATATTAGAACTACTTATGTTTATTTTTTAATCAATATGATAATAGTTAATATTAAAAAAAGTCTTTATTATAAAATTAAAAAAAATGAATCGGGATAAAATTACTACCAAGTACTTGCATATAATATTGACATTACGTATATATAAAATATACAATTATTACAAATTATGAAAATTAATTTAAATATATTTAAAACACAAAAATACTTGATTCATTTCAAAACAGCATATACGAATTAATACACATATTTAAACAAAGTTATTTATGAATTCAGAGTTAAAATATATAAGTTCATAATGACAATTCAATACCTTTCTAAAAAATATATATTATCAACTACATTATAATTACAAATAAACCCAAAATTTTAATGTTATTAAAAATTTGCATATTGAAAATTTGCATATTCAATTTTTTTTTCCCTGTTTATATCTATAATTACTTATCATAAACCAAATTAATATATTTATCTGCAGATTTCCTTAAAACATTATCTGAATAATTTTACTCTGTTTGAAGAGAAAAAAATCAGAAAATAGTAATAACTACTCCATAATTTATTTTTGCATTCAATTCCTAAATTTTCACAATTTTTTTTTATTAAGAAAAAATTTACAGTGTCAGGTATCTACATGGCTGATTCCAATAATTTCATGTAGAAAGTCAAAGCTTTGCAACCAATCTGTGTGGCATTGTCATCATATTATTTAGTGCAGTAGTCTGAGATGTTGTCTCATCATCAGATATGGTAATCTGTGCCCATGTGTCTACAAAGAGATGCTCTGGCATAAGGAGGCGATCTCTGTTCTTCAGGTTTATTAGTATTTTTTTAAAAAGTTCTCCAAGGATCACTATGTCCATGTCTGAAGTTATGTTGGCACCTGGTGATCCATAATGCATATAGTAGGCATGCTGCTAGCCTGATAGCTGCATATTTTCCTTTTTTCATTGCTCGATCAATTGATAGGACATTGCCACAGCCAGAGGAAATGTTTGCAGTAATTTTGTTTCTAGTGTAACTCAAGTATGAGCAAGCATAGAAGATGTGCTCCAGTGCTTTTTCATGTATATTACAAAGTTTACACATGGGGCTTATTTGACAAATACTTTTTGCATCACCAAAAAGTGACTGGTGGGCAAAGAAGACAAGTTAAACTTGATTATAAAATCAACCAGCTTTGGTCCTATCCACCAGTATCTTGACTTCCTGAGCATTTGTTTCACTAACAGTCTTAATCGGGTAGATGTTGGGTTTTGATTTGGGAAAAGGAGTTTGTACACTTCCCAGTATGATTGATTTGTTTTCTCTATTTGGTCAGTAACTGAAAATAAAGTCCCCAGTTGATCTTGTAGCTCTTTGACCCATTTACTGGGTATGGGTTGTGGAGTATCTGTGGGCTCCACACAATTTGTCATTTTTTGTTAAATTTAGTAATCAATCAATAGTCTTACATGCAATTTTTTTTATAAATTACTTAATTTCACCAATCAGCTCAATTGTGTTTAATAAAAAAATTATTCTTAATTTTATATCATTCTTGTTATTTATTAAATAGAGAACTGTTATTTAATCTAATTTATTATATGGAAGTGAAACTTACACACTCTTATCTGCACAATATAAAGGTATTAGAAAAGTTTCATTTAAGTTTGCTTTGTACATTTTTTAAAAATTCAAGGCAAGACCGTAAAGCCAATCAATATGTTCTTCAGCTTGCTGGATGTGATACTATGAATTCACTATTGTACCCTCACACTTTCATTAGAATGAATATGTAATATGACGTTTTATGGTGAATTTGGGCACAGGCTTCATAAGAAAGATAGACATCACTTATATTATCTGGATTATCTCAAATACATTCTAAAAATGTGCAATGTCAATTATTTCCATTTGGCAGAGAAAAGAAAATACATCATAGAGCCACAATTAGACTTGATACAAAACTGTTTAAAAAAAGTTATTTGATGAGGAAACAAAGTTTGGATAAATTGTATTTATAAGATATTACAGCAAAATAAAAAAATGTGTGATTTTGGTAATATATATTTTAAATAAAAAAAGTTTTTTTTTATTTATTGTGATTGTTAAAAATTTTGTTAACTACAGTGATAATAAGTTAAATATATTTTTTTTCATGATCTACATGCCATATTTTGATGAATTTATACTATCAACTAAACTCCACTCTTTTTTGTGATTTTAGGCAAAAAAACGTATCATAACTGAAGGGAAGTTTGAAAAATAATATGGACTAATAATAAAAAATAATCTTTGAAGGATTTGTGAGCCCCATACCATTGAATACCAAAAATTATATAGTAGAATGAGGTCCTATAATGATATCAAATAATGAAGTTTATATACACACATGTATATAATAGATGCAAGTGGATGATCACAGTTATAACAAACTAATAATACTATTTTTTCTCTGATGATGATCAGCTAATAAGTAATTAAATTAATAGGAAATTTTATACATATGATAAAATCTTACTCTGTAAGGTTTTTTTTAATAGAGCTTTCTTTTAACCTTTCTCCTATTTACAATGTTCTGAAAGAAAATATAGTTGTGTTTCAGTTACTGTCTATAATATTGACTTGTTATTTTACATTCATTTAATCAAGAACCTGGAACTAAAACATATAGTGACTTATTACTATAAAAACATCTCAAGATATCAGTAGAATACATAAAACTAATGTAAAAACAATGAAAAAAATGTCAATAATTGGCTATTTCTTTATTCACTTTACTTGTGAGAGGTCATATGAGAACCCATCTTGTGATTAAATTCAAAAATAAAAATGTATATCTTCCATAGTTTGTTTATATATTTAGAATTACTTTTAAAAGCTATTTGTGAAATAGTTAGTTTTTTAAAAGAGTATTACAATGAGACTCAGACTTTATTTGAAAACATTTGTTCGTAAATAAAATGCAAGTAAAAAAGAAATAATATAAAGCAAGAAATTGTGATTGGTTGAAAAAATGCCATTGTAAACAATTGAGCTTATGTTTGTCATTTTTAGTAAAAAATTTAAAATTTTAACATTTTTTTTGCTTCATGTAGTGTTAAAAAAATTAATTTAGAATTTAAAAGTACTTAAACATTTCATATAACTTCCTTTAAAAAAAATGACTTTTTTTTCTTTTTTAGAACAATAATTATTATCATATACTGTTAAATGCCTTAAAATAAATAATAATAACCATCATCATCATCAACCATTATCAATCCACTTCAGGATGAAGGCTTTTCCAAATTCAATCCATATTCTCCAATCTCTAGCTTTTCTTCTCCACATCACCTCTATACACTTTCTTATTTCATCCATCTATCTTATATTGGCTCCCTTTCTGGATCATTCACAATCTCTTGGAATCCAGTTTAATATATCAATTGTCCAGCTATTATCATCTCTTCTAGATGTCATCCCAACTCCACTTCAATCTTTTAATCCTCTCACTGATGACACTATACCTGCTTGTTCTCTTACCTATATATTGTTTTGAATTTCTTATTATTATTCCTAACATGCATCTTTTCATACTTCTTTAACTAATCTGTGAAGTCTCTGCATAGCTCTTCTATTGTCAAAGTCTCAGATCCATAAAAAAAAGTGTTAGAACACTTTTATTAAAAACCTCTTTTTCAAACTCATAGGCATATTTCCTTTTAATATTAAATTATTTCTACCAAAAGCACTCCAACCAAGTTTAATTATATAATTAATTTCCTTCAATATGTTTCCATCTATAGTAATAATCTGACCAAGATATTTGTAGTTGTTAACTTCTACTAACTCATCATTGCCAATCTTTATTTTCACTTTTGAGAAAATCTAGTGAACATTACTTTAGTCTTCTTAATATTTACTTTTAATTCAATTTTTTTACATCTACTACTCTTGCAACATTTCTCATTATAATTCATTATACTAAAACTACTTTTAAATAATACCTTCTATAAAGTTAACAAACATAGCATGAGACATAACCTATCTTTATATAATAATACAAAGAAGACCAATCCATATATATATATATATATATATATATATATATATATATGGATTGGAGATCGGAATATATATATATATATATATATATATGTATATATATACAAACCATTATACAATTACAAATATCCAGTAATGCCCTCTGTTTAAAGATCTATATCTCAATAATAGCAAACCTTAAAATGATACCACTTTAAGGTTGCATGCTAAATGATGTTAAATATTGAAATACAGACCTACTCAAACACAGAGCATGAAATTTTAAATAAGCAAACGATCTTAAATTTTGCTAATAAACTAACAAGTTTACAAAGTTATTAAAGACAAACTAAACATTAGATTTTAATCTTTAAACTCCTCCCAAACTATAAATGAAAAGAAAGTTACTGTTAACACTAACTGAAATAATTATAGAAAATATACAAACCATTATACAATTACAAATATCCAGTAACGCCCTCTGTTTAAAGATCTATATCTCAATAATAGCAAACCTTAAAATGATACCACTTTAAGGTTGTATGCTAAACGATGTTAAATATTGAAAATACAGACCTACTCAAACACAGAGCATGAAATTTTAAATAAGCAAACGATCTTAAATTACTGGATATTTGTAATTGTATAATGGTTTGTATATTTTCTATAATTATTTCAGTTAGTGTTAACAGTAACTTTCTTTTCATTTATAGTTTGGGAGGAGTTTAAAGATTAAAATCTAATGTTTAGTTTGTCTTTAATAACTTTGTAAACTTGTTAGTTTATTAGCAAAATTTAAAATCGTTTGCTTATTTAAAATTTCATGCTCTGTGTTTGAGTAGGTCTGTATTTCAATATTTAACATCGTTTAGCATACAACCTTAAAGTGGTATCATTTTAAGGTTTTCTATTATTGAGATATAGATCTTTAAACAGAGGGTGTTACTGGATATTTGTAATTGTATAATGGTTTGAATATATTTTCTATAATTATTTCAGTTAGTGTTAACAGTAACTTTCTTTTCATATATATATATATATAGTGCCCTTTTGTTTAGGTCCAGATAAATTTATGTAGTTAATTTTCTAAAAAAATTTAAAATAAAAATGTATTTTGTTTGGTATAATTACTATTATGCTGACTATGTTTTTAAAAGCTTAGTTAAAGTAAAATGAGAATATTAAATGCATAAAACTATGCTAATATATTAAACATAGTCAATTAAAGTTAATAGTGTAATTTTGTATGGTTGGAAAAACTGGCCATAATAAAGTAGTATAATAAAAGTATTTTAAATAAGTGTTTAAGGCTGAATTTTAAAAGTAATAACTTACAATTAAATAAATAGTATATTTTATAATGAAAATTATACTTAATAGTTGTATTAAAAATTATTTATTTAAAAATGTAATATTTGGTGGGGACAAATGTATTTAGTTTTATAGTATCAAAATTATTATTCTAAATTCTGTTATTATATTATTATTCTTGAATATAATATTCTTGCAATTAAACATTTATTTTATTACCAGACAATAATTATAAAAATTTATTACATTCTCTCTGGATTTTAAGTCATGTGACATATAAATATTCATACATGTGTGCTTACAAGTTTTCTTGTTAATAAAGTTTCAAAATTGCTTTAAAATTATACTATAAAATTGAAAACATTTATTTATCTATCACAAGATAAAAATTAGCTATTATAAAATATTTAATAAGATTTTAAAATGAATGTAGTTAATAAAATTAGATTTTTAAAAAATAGATACATTAAAATTAAATGTTCAATAGATTAATAAAATATTATTTTCAAAATGCTATTTTAAAATGTTTAGTTAGTTTAAATAAAAGTATAAAATTAATTTAGAATTAATATTTTTAAATAATATTAAATATTTTATGAGTCATAGATTTTATTTTTAATTTTAATTCTGCAATCTTGGCTGGATATGTAAATCAGATCAGCAGATGAATGTCTAATCAGCCAATCAAATTATCAAATTATTTTGATATAAAAGCGGATGTTCACTTATTTCTGGCTGCTTTGTTATCAGTCAATTGGGTGTTAATAAATCAATTCAATGTTTTAAAAGTCAATATATGTTAAACATTTCTCTAAATAATTTATTATTTGTAAAATATTAAAGTATTGGATAATGTACTAATTGGACTTATTTTTTTAAAAAAAGAAAGTCATTAAAAACTATAAATTTATCAAGTTTGAGTCATGCACTGTTAAAAGTAACAAAGATTTCCTACTAAGTCAGTTTATCAAAACTTAATTTTAGCATCGCAATAACTATGGAATTTATACCAAAGTAATTATATACCTGTGGAAAGAAAAGAGTGAAGTACAATCCTTAATTGAAAATATATTTTTAAAGTTATTCATGAAGGAAGATATAATATTGGTCATATTAATATTTCGAACATTATGTAAACAATTAAATAGAAAAGTTTATGGGAAATTAAAAGTAAATTAAAAGTATTTTATTTTATTGTAAAAAAAGATAGCTTTATCTAAAAACCAGTTAAGCAATATGATAACGACTTTTAAATTCTTCAATATTCTGAAAGTATATCGTTTTAATAAAGAATTGCATTAAATGTTTTTTGAAGAAAATATTCTTTTAAGGATTTGTTCTGAACTTATATTCCGAAATGATGGAAATAAAGATTAAAGTTACTGCAAATATATTTTATAAACAAGATATCACTTTAAGAAGACCGCAATTATTTAATAATATTTTTAAAAAAAAACGATATTGGAAAATAGGAAAAAATACCTGGATAATTCAAATTATCCTGATGGAAGAACTATATACTAGCTTTATGAAATGATTAAATTCTAATTTCATTGGAATAAAAAAATGCGCAATTTACGTATAAGTATGCCCGAATCCATATCACCATGTCAGAGACACTAGAAACCGATACAGGATCCTGTGGAAGGAGAAAACTCTGGAGAATTATTTTTAAACATTATGAATTAATAGTCAAAATAAGAGTCATAGATCAATTCATAGATCACATGACCCTATCTCTTAAGCTTGTGAGTTATAAACAGTGAGGATTGCCAATTCCTCTACAAGCTTTATGACAAATGCTTAGCCAGAGCCAGTACTTAAAATATCTCTGTCAGGAACCCCTCCCCAAACCCCTGACAATGGTTTCATGCTTTGGCACTTCTAAGAGAGGTGCCAGGGTAGGTTCAGACATCTAAAAATACCAACCCAAAAACAAGCACTTAAATAAAAGTTATTTATTGAGTGGAAAATCTGAAAATTTCAGACATCTACATGTCTTCAAACCCAGCTATCCAACTCAAATAGCTATGTGGCGCTGATAGATCTTCAGCCATACCATACATTAGTAGTCATAGCAATATAAAATTGCATAAGACTTTTGGCAGAGACTATAAATAGTCAAAATAAGAGTCATAGATCAATTCATAGATCACATGACCCTATCTCTTAAGCTTGTAAGCAATTCCTCTACAATCTTTATGATAAATGCTTAGCCAGAGCCAGCACTTAAAATATCTCTGTCAGGAACCCCTCCCCAAACCCCTGACCATGGTTTCATGCTTTGGCACTCCTCAGAGAGGTGTCAGGGTAGGTTCAGACACTAGATCTAAAAATACCAACCCAAAGCCAAGCACTTATCTAAAAGTTATCTATTGAGTGGAAAATCTGAAATTTTCAGACATCTACATGTCTTCAAACCCAGCTATCCAACTCAAATAGCTATGTGGGGCTGATAGATCTTCAGCCATACCAAATATTAGTAGGCATAGCAATATAAAATTGCATAAGACTTTTGGCAGAGACTATAAATAGTCTCTTAATATTATTTTTGCTAATCATTATTTTGAAAAATATAAATAATAGACTATACTTTTTATAAACTTTCAAACAGAGATTAATGATTATTTTTATAGATGAATCCAGATTTTAAAAGTCGACTTTATTTCTTTCTTTTCATTTTTTCATTTCATCACTTTTTTAATCAACTGATCATGTGTCATGCTGAAGAGGAGTTGTTGTCTTCAAGTGTTAAGACAATGGTTGTTGTAGCAACAGGCATCGAGGAAAAAAATGAGCGCTTATCATGGACTGGAGTTTTATGTAGCTATGTTTTAATTATTTTATAAACTAATAATAATAATAAGTTTTTATTATTATAAGTGTAGATAGGAAAACTACATATAAAAAATTATTTACAAACATAGTATTATAATTACCATAAAAAATACTTAAATTTTTTTCTATAAAGTTTTTAATGGTAGTTGTGGAGGGACCATACTACCACCATCAGATGGCACTCCAACAACAACAGGCCCGAAGCCTGCAAGTGATAAATTTATTTATGAAAGTGGCTGAAAATTGACAGATAAAAATGGCTGAGGCAATATATATCCAAGAAATACATCAAAAGTATAAATTATAAAAAAAAAAACAAGCAAAGGCTATGAAATTCAAATTAATAAAAAAAAAAATTGATGAAAATATGAGAAAGACCTACCCCCCCTAAAATCAAAATTTATTCACTTAAATCGAAAAATAAAAATGACTGAAGATATATATATATCCAAGAAATACAGGGAAAGTACAAATTATATATTAAAAAAAAACAAGAAAATGATATAAAATTGTATAATAATTCAAATTTAAAAAATAAAGAAGTCCATGCTAATCCACAAAGAAACATGGCAGACAAACAGCAGGAAATTCAAAATGATCAAATTATTTACCTTTCAATATTTGCAAATATGAATCGGCAAATTAAGTAGCTTTCAATATTTGCAACCGATCAGATATAAAAGCAGTGGTTATATAAGCTAAACGAATATTACTATAAAATTCAAATTTAAAAATAAAAAATTTCATGAAAATACGAGAAAGAACTCCTCCCCCCTAAAATCAAAATTTCTTCACTTAAATCGAAAAATAAAAATGACTGAAGATATATATATCCAAGAAATACATGGAAAGTATAAATTATTAAAAAAAAAACAAGAAAATGATGTAAAATCCTATAATAATTCAAATTTAAAAAAATAAAGAAATCCGTGCTAATCCACAAAGAAAAATGGTGGACAGCGGGAAATCCAAAAACATCAAATTATTTATCTTTCAACATTTGCAAATATGAATTGGCAAATTAAGTAGCTTTCAATATTTGCAAACGATCAGATTTAAATGTAATGGTTATATAAGCTAAAAAGAATATAACTGGTTTGAAATTATGGCTTATCAAAAAGAAGTCAAATGTAAAACCTACCCATTCCCCCAATGAAGAATTTCTATCCAAAAATAACTCAAAGTATTTTGCTATAAAACAATTAATTGTTATCTGGCTTTCAAATTATGGCATATCTAAATTGATCAATAATATTTAAATAATTAAAAAGCAATACACAAAAAATGGTAATCGATGTAAAAAAGCAATACACAAAAAATAATTACCAAAGTCCTCCCAATCATTCATAATAGGTACTTTAATGTGTTCAGCATAAAAATCCATTACGAACATTATTTTGATTTAGAGTTCACATTTTAAATAGTACCAGAAGATTGAGTAACGGTGGTTATTTGGTCTAAAAAATACAGCAAAGATGGCAAAATAATGGTGGCTATTTGGTCTAAAAAATACAGCAAAGATGTCAGCATTTTGAAGCTTTGAACACATTTGAATAGTAACACAAAATTAAGTAATGATGCTTATTTTGTTTAAAAAAGTACAGCAAAGATGGCAAAATTTTGAAGCTTTGAACACACTTGAAAAGTAACACAAGATTAAGTAACGATGCTTATTTTGTTTAAAAAAGTACAGCAAAAAGGGCAAAATTTTGAAGCTTTTAAACACTTGAATAGTAACTGAAGATTAAGTAACAGTGGTTATTTGATGGCAGCATTTTGAAGCTTTGAACACACTTGAATAGTAACACAAGATTAAGTAACAATGCTTATTTTGTTTAAAAAAGTACAGCAAAGATGCCAGAATTTTGGAGCATTTGGAACAGATTTTAACACAAATAGTAAAAGAAGATTAGGTAATGGTGGTTACAGCAAAGATGGCAGAAATTAGCAGATTATAGTTTAGAAATTTAGATTGATGGTATATTTATTGCTTGCATTATTGCATCGAATGGATCTTCACCATTATGCAATCGTCACCACATGAATTCGTCTAAGTAAGAATCAAGATGATGTCGAGTGGTCCCCCTCTCTTGTTTGTTGTGACATTTCAAAAGCCCCCAAAAGTCTTTCTAAATTTTGGGTATGGGCCCCAGTAGTAGGATAGACAAAATTGTATGAATGATTCACTTTGAAGTGTTGGAAACCTGCAGCATTCAATACATCCATTTTGTAGGCTTTCCAGCAGTCAGTATATATGGTGGATCCTGGTGCTATATGTTGTTTAATGAGATCTAGAAGAATAGACACTGTTCAATCTGGAATAGCAACAATAAAACACTCTTTAGTTTCTCTACATAAACCACCAAATAACTACTGTTGGGGGGAAATTCTTCCCTGTTGATTTTTACGTTTACTGAATAAAGTTTCATCAACCTCTACAATTTTTCCTGGGCCTCCAATTTGGCAGAGTGGGTGAAATAGCAGACTTTCTTTACATGCTTCTCTTAAATACTGCTTCCATGCAATGACAGTCTTCCTGTCCAAATCCAAATCATTTTTTTCTAATTGCATGGTCAATTGGTTTTTGCTCCAGTAATAAATGATTCGGATGGCTGTGACAAATGACAATTTGCAGCCTTCCAACCAGGTCCCTTTCCGAAGTGCTACATGACATTGACATGCTTTAATGTTGCACTTCCATTGTGCTCTTGCATTCACATAAAGCTTCATTTCATGGCCATTAATACAAACTTTTTGAGAAGGTAGAACACTTTTACTTTGAAGGAACTCCACTGCTTCAAGTTCTGTCTTTGGTAAATCCCAAACTTTCATCATTTTGAGTAAAAAAAAAATGAATATCACAGAAAAAATGATACTTAAATTTCAGCTGCTACTGATATTTCAGAGCAGGATTTTGAAATGTTGCCTCAAAATTTGCACATATTTAATGTTGTATTCTTCTGCATCAGAAAATAATCCTTATTAACTTTGTCAAAAAATAAACATCCCAACAACTTATATTTCTAGCAGTACAAAATAATTAACACATCATAATAGAACAAAGCAGGTATTTCAAAAGTCTAGTTCAGTTATATTTTGATTAAATTTGTTGGCTTTGGAAATTATATTTTTCATGTAAAATGTCTATTACATCATATTTCATTTTGAAAGAACAAACTGTGATTTAATATATTACGGTGCTACTTTCCTAAGAATCTCATATAGCATACATATATGATCAAAAGATTAGGATACTATTAACCAGTTTCTAGTTTTTGCGAATACGTTAAATGGTAATTGTAAAAATAAATTTCGTTAGAGTCAGCACCATTTTTCATTTTATTTTGGGAGATAGCTAATGGATTTATATTCTGCAAATAATCTCTTTCTATCGCACATCACTCTTTGTATTTTCAAAATGAAATGTGATGTGATTTTCACATGAAAAACAATTTCTTGAACCAAAAAACTGGAAAAATCCAAGTGCATACTATAAATGAAGGAAGACATCGGTAATTATTTTTTGTGTATCGTTTTTTAATTATTAAATATTATTAATGAATTTAGATATGCTGAAATTTCAAAGTCAGAAAAAATTAATTGCTTTAAAAATAAATAATTTGATGTTGACAGTCTTTTCTTTTAAAAGTATTTAGTACATTTTTTGAAAATTTACTCCAACTTAATTTCTCAAAGATATTAGGGGGGGGGGGGATAATACTACTCAAAATGTTGTGTAATTACTAACCTGTATTGTCTATTTGTGTGTTATTATTAACAAGTTGTTTGTAATTGAAACTGTCTAGTGGATTATAAAAAAGCATTGCATAAAATAAATAATATAGATGATATTAATATTATATGGATTTGGCAATGCAATAAGAAAGATAAAGTTAAATATCTAAATATAGTAAGTTCTATGGATAAAAATAACTGTGTAATATCTACTTATTGAAAGTAAATTCAAAGCCTATATACTTTTGTAATTTTGAGATACTGATTCAACTGCATAAACAATTGTTATTCTTTTCTTCTTTCTCATTATTTTCATTCTGCATGGGTGGCTAAATATAAATGATACTATGCCAATATAAATCTTGATTGGTAAATTAATTCTTTGAAGACTCTGTATAAATATTAATATTTTTTTTCATTTTTAGAAATTGCTACTGCTAAGTAAAACAGCTAATATGTTAGGTGATAGAAATCTTGAATTGGGAAGTAAACTGTTTGAAAACTATATATGTATAAATATTATTTTACAATTTAGTACTTCTAAATCATATGAACATATAATTCATAAATTAATGTTGAAAGCAATTAGATAGAGCTTCAGAGAAAGATATTTACAATTGATTCAAAAATAGTATTCTTTTCTCCCCTTATCATCTAAGGACATTGGCCAGATTACATTTAATTATTCTATTTTGCCACCACTCTACAACTCATTTATAATTTCCCAATATAGTATGACAATATGCTACCTACCTGTGATAATCTACCAGAAGAGGAGGTGCACCTAACTATGGTCAGATGTAGGGTCTTCAAGTAGGATGCTATTAATGATGTGATGAACTACCTAACCAATGATCATGTCTACCTCCAATCGGTTATCTCTAGGTTTACTCATTAAATTCAGACACAATTTAGGCTAGTTCATCCATACATCACCCCTCTTTCCAATAACACACATGCCTCAAAATTCAAACCCAGGGAGAATGTTTCACTCAGCTTTCTTCAAGGATGAATTTATCTTAGTAGCAATTAAAATACTTTTATATGTATTCCAATCAAGTAAAAAACTCATTTAACCATATTATTATATTATAATGTAAAAGGTATGTGGGTGTATGCACATAATACCATTATGAATTGATGAACAAATGAATAAATAACTTTGATAAACTAGAGACCATTTAATAAAAATAAAATCAATAATGTTTATTTACAAACAAAATAAGAATTTGAAAACTCTTTTAACAAAAAAATAATTATATACATGTGTGTCAACTATGTATCCCCACCATAGTAATGATTAAATATGTTTATTACTCCAAACCTTCCCATGATAGGTGTATAGTAATGAAAAGAAAAAATATTAATTCAATGTTACAATGATGGCAAAGCTAACTAACTATTTAACAAGATTACATGAAGGTGTGCGCAATAGTTTCATAGTCTAATTCTGACTGTAGAGGTTTCATCTTCTTTGAGGACCCCCTTAACTATGTAAAAGTTTGACAGAAAAGAACATTCATGCAAGAATATTAGTCTTTCATACTGAATAAAAAAATACAAACAATCATTAGTTAACAAAAAAACAAATAAATAAATAACACAAACTCGTCCTGTAGCATGTGCATGTTTTTTAATATGGACTAATATCAAATAAAATCTTACTTTTATTCCATATTGTAGTAAGGATGATGATAATATCCAATATCATATCACTATGGAGAGAGAGTTAACCTAAATTTTATTCAATAGAGAAAAAAAAAGAATTTTCTAACATAATCTTCTATCCTGCACTTTCTTGATTTCAACTACAACGAACTCTTTCAAGTTATAGAGACTTATGTTTCCAAGTGTGAAAGTGAAATAAATAAATAAATAAAAATACAGAATTCTGCAAACATATATGTAAAATTAAAAAAAGATTACAGAACAAATTAAGACTTTTTTCAAGTTATCTTGCACAATGTTCATGAATTAGCCAACTAATGTCTCTGATAGTTACAGTTCATCACTATTCTAGTATTACTTATATGGCAAGTCATACATTGCTCACATTAGCAATGTATTTGGAATGATGTTATTTCCATCTTCTGTTGTTGTTTTTATAATGTATCTATTGGAATGTTTAAGACCAGGCATTTTATGTTTCAGCAGGCACTATATGATTGAATTTTAAACCATTGCACTTCCTATGGTCAGGACTGATAACACTTTAGCCCTATGACACTATTGAATTATCTGGAGTACATTGTTTTAAGTTCATAAACAATTAAAATTTTCTTAATTCAGTGTTTGGTATTTAATAATTTTTATAAGAACAAAATTATTCCATCATTTATATATATATATAACTATGCTGTTGATGTTCTATTTTGTTATTTTATCTGCATTTAAAGAATAGTGCAGTCCTTTTTATTTTAAATGTCTATTTTAAAACGTTTAATTATTTTATCAAACTGCATGAACCTATTAGAATTCTTTCTGTTTAAATATCAGCTGCAGTTGCTTTACAATTATCAAGTGAATAATTTTAGAGCTTTCGAATTCTCTTAGATTTGAACATTCAATTTTCAAATGTTGTTGTTATGCAGCTTTTGCATCCTTTGAAAATAGTAAAAGATGATGGAAATGAACTGGATTTGTTTTTATATTGGACTTGGCTTCCATTGTTTAGTATACTCACATTTTATTTCATTTTCCATCACTGTGTGAACCCTATTGTTGCATGAATTATATGGACTGTAAGCAAAATAAAATTACATAGTGGAATTATGCTTTTATCTTCCGCATTTGGTTACCTAGTGACTGGCTTGACAATAGTTCGTTATCATGTTTACTTAGTCTAAGTCTTGTATAATGACATACAATACACTGACATTGAATTCACTGTTTGCATATATATATATATTAGTACAATTTCTTTTTAATTAGGGTTTTCATCTGTCTAATAGATAAGTGAAACTAATCTATCGTAATATTTATTTAATATAGTGAAAAATAAACGTTTGTTGTATCTATATATATATGGGGGGGAGGGGTTACTCCATAAATGAAAATACATGCTTAACCACCTATTAACTAAATCTACATTAAAAATGAGTTTGATTTGGTAGTGAGAATGAACAAACGTTGAATTATAAGCTACCCTTACACACCATTTACTGGTTACTGTTAGTCTGATTGTAGCCATCATAGTTGTTTCTGCTGCTACTGCTATTACTACCCCAACTGTAAAACTTAATTGGCTATTTCATAAATTAAATACTAAACTCATTATTTAAGTACATCTTTTAAAAAAATTTTTTTTAAATAATCAATACTATATTATTAAATTATCAAACAATAATTTAATTTGTCTATTCGTCAATAAACAATTTACAAAATTAATCAATTTTATTTTAGAGTTAATTAATTAATTTGTAACCACATTTATATATAAAATAATAATAACAATAATAGTAATAAAACTGATGAAAAAAATATTATAATGTACAATTATACAAATACCTTTGTAATGTTGAAAATATTGGTAGCAATATCTCTAGGAAATGTAATGTGGCTAAATAAATATACACAAAAACGTATTTGAGATAAGCTTAAAAACTGTGAAGTTAGCAATTTCTGCCTAGTGCACATTTTAAGTCTGTGTCAGATATGTCAATCCACAATAACTTTGTAATTTTATTTTTAACTAAAGATTTTACAAAACATTAAGATTTAAATTTAAAAAATACAATTTAAAAGAACTTTTTTTGGATATCACAATTTTCTATGTTATATTATTTTATTATAACATCATTGTTATGTTTTTCTTTTGAAAAAACCAAATGAAAGAATCACCAATATATAAAGCATGAGTAAATGGTATCTTCAGCAGTTCATATTGAAAAAGCTTTCAAAATAAATTAAAGTTCCATGCTTACTTTATTGATCGAAACTCATAATTTATGATTATGTTTGAATCAATGTCCTTCTAAAATATCCAAAAATTCTTCAATGCAGTGAAAGCAGTAATTTATTTAACAAAATACTTATCAAAAAAAATTCAATTGACATTAAATGATAATTATAGTAAATACACTTTTCTAAAATGGTCTACCACAGGATTCAGTTCTCTCACAATAATTAATGTATTCATCAATGATATTTCAAAAACACAAATGCAGAAAATTCAATGCCTCTTATGGCATTGCTTTGACTTCATTAAAGAGATCTTTTCCAGAAACAAGAATTTCTGTGGGTATTCTTGATAGTATATACACTTTTCACACAGATGTATTGCAGCAAAATAAGTATAAACAGTATAAAAAAACAGTTCATAACTGGTTCTAAATTGGATTAGTAACACAATTATAGCTATTGCCAATGAAAATTTTTACAAGTTAATGACTGGGTGGACCAAGAGGCTACCACTAAGTGATATTGTTAGCAGCAGTTCTCTCAAAATTTGAAAACAACATCTTACCAAAATATTTGGTCCATGCAGCTAATGCCGTCTATATGAGATATCTAGACAACATATTCATAGGTGTTTCTGAGGATCAGATGAACAATATATATTTAGAATGTGATAAAGCTTCATTTTGGAATGGACTATTGAAAATGAAGCTGAGAATCAGGGTATAAATGTTCTGGATATATATCCAAAGAAGCAAGAGTGAGCTGGACTTTAGAATGAATGTGAAATCAATCCAAATGAGTAGAGCCATCCCTTCCAAATCTAAAGTTCCATCTGGATACAGAGTTGCAAGTCAGAAAAGTTTCTTACATGGAAACAAAAAGTTATGCAAGTATGAGGCTGACAGAAAAATCCAATACTGAGTCTTACATTAAGAACATGGAAAATTTTATAACATTAAAAAAATTGCTGACAATAATAATCCATCTAAACCTTGTATAAGCCTGCCTTCCATCCCTTGTATTGCAATGAACCTTTAAAAATCTGTGTGTATACTATCAGAGTTAGCTTCAGATCATCCCCCTCACTCCACAGCCTTTTAAACAATATAAAAGAGACATAATACCTTTTGAACAGTTTCCCAGGTCATATATAAAATTTCATACCCTGCCCCATTCCCTAGCTCTGTGTATTGTGGAGAATCTCATGATTACAGATAAATGAGAGTTGCACAGTATATGTATTTATACAATAAAGCTAAATTAAATTGTGAATACAAATCAACCTTTTTTGTTTATAAGCTGGATATGGAATACAACTTTTTTCCCTCCAAGGTAAGAACAGTATGTGATAAGAGAGATGATAGAAAAAGAAAATAGAGGTTTGTGATTTTGCAAGAAATTCTCATTCCAAATGATTCCTGTGTCCCATTATTAAAAAAAAAATGAAATATTTAATTTGCATACTGTGCCTGATTTACATATTGGTCTTCACCACAATATATGCATATTTTTAATAGCGCAGTTCTATTCAGCACCATGATTCTGGCAGTGATCTGCCAATATCTGGCTCTGTACTTTTAAGATTTTCTTATCAGTTTTATTTTACCTTTCATATTATCTTGAATGGTACAAGTTTGGTAGAATTACATATTATGAACATGAAATGTTTGAAAATATTTTTTTCAAAATCTAGCCTCTTACTCCTAATTTCCCAAAAAAAGTATACTCAACTTTTCTTCTAAACAAGAGCAAAATATAATCGGAAAAAAACCTTTTGCAAAAATTGACTGATATACAATCCTATCTCATGATATTTAAAAGTAATCCTTGGGATAGTTGAGTTACTTATGGATAGTTTTATTAGCAGTTGGAGAAAATGTAATGACAAACTTTTAGATATTCAATTAAATATTACTCTGTAATATCTTCCTGATGCTGGTTTCTATAAAAGTAAATTTGCTTTTCAAAAAGTATATAAAAAAGCTGTTAAGTAGATTGGACTCACCACTAATTCAAGATTTAGTTTCACTATTCAAGACTCATTTCAAATCAATATCTCCCCTGTGAATATTCAACCAAGAATATTTTCAAACAATTAAAGAATTGTGACACTATAAAAAACTTTATGAAGTTTCAAACAATGTATTTTCCCAGAAACAACAGTAAAATCAATTGGATTTGATCTCACCATACATTACTGGACTGTCATCAATAGACTCAGATCTATCCATGAGAATTGTACTCATCTGTTTTATAAATACACTTTAAGAGTCATTAATCTATGTAGATGTGATCAAACACAAGTTATAAGCCTCATACTTAATAACTTTCAAATCTATGGATATAGTGCCAGATTTACAACGTATAGATTTCCTGGTTGGCATCTCTACAGATTCCATATGATAAATAAAAATAAAATGTATTTATTCATTTATTTCCCAAACAGATTCAAAATATTTAATCTCCCAGAAAATGTAAAACTAGAATAGTAAAAAGCCATTTAAATAGATGTATCCATTCCAAAATTACATGAAAAGTAAATATAAATTCATATAGGCAAGCATAATTAAAAAAAAAAAAAGATTTGTGTATGTATTTTATGAATCTATATAAAATATCCTGGTTATCTACTAGCGAAAATTAACTCCTTTTGATTCACTGTATATAAAATGTGAACCCAAACATAAGTTGTGTGAACATATAATAATGTATTTAATTCTACCTTTAGATTAGTTCTATAAATTCAAAAAGTTTTTTTTTTTTTTTTAGTAAGCTATTTATTTCATATCTTCAATTAAAAATATATAATTGTTTTTTTTTAAACAATAAATTGGTAAAATTTATTGTTTCTCAACAATATTTAACTATATGCCATTAAAATACAAATTTAATCTAATATCATAAATGCTTTTTATTTATCTTTAAAAAAATCAAATGTTTTTTTTTTCCTCTCTCTCTTTTGATATTTTATAAGATTTTAAAGTGACAATTATAAATCCTTTTTTATATAAAAATAGAAAAGATAAGCTTCATATCTAAGTCGATTATCAAACGTTTTTAATGAAATCTGTATATGATTGCAAACTTAGCTTTTGACATATTAATGGGTTTTCCATGCTTAATGTTATATACATTTATCTTAATTGGTTAAAAACAAAAGCAAATTACCAGATAACCAATAAGAATGCTTCTATTAACTTTTCTAAATTTGCATTCAAAGACAAAGAAAAATAAAACTAGAATTGCAAAATTGAGATAAAAAAAACTTACCTAAAAATAATGTTACATCGTGGAAGATACAATTAATATAACTATAAGCATACAATTATTAATGTTGTATTATTTAGTTTACAGATAAAACACGTTATATTTAAATATTTTTAAAAGTAAATTATTAATAGAAAATATAAAAATATGCATATTTCACAATTGTGAATAAAGTAGATGTTATTTCAAACCACTTCTTTGCATTTACATCCAATTTCAACTCTAACAAGCAATATATAGTTATAAAATTACAATGGTTCTTCAAAAGCCAATACAAATCTTAATATAAATTTCATAATCAAAAACTACACACATCTATCAAAACCATTTAAATAATGTTTTAATAATTATATTATATCTCATAATAGAAACTACATTTCAGCTGCTTACCTATTTTTAATATCCAATATCTATTTCCATGCTAATAAAAAATATTGCACTCAGTTTTCTTAATATAAATATATTCAAATATCAGCCTTTCACGCTAATTGTGCATACGCTTTGCGAGTGTTAATAATAAATGAATACTTTCTCACCAATACAAGATATAGTATTTATGCAGGAATAAAAGGAATCCTCTTATTCCTACAACTCAAACGCTTATATATAAGCAAATCTGAAGTACTGGCAAAGAAAGCATGAAGATGGAACAGTACTTCAGATTTGCTCATATATAAGCGTTTGAGTCGTAGGAATAAGAGGATTCCTTTTATTCCTGCATAAATACTATATCTTGTATTGTTGAGAAAGTATTCATTTATTATTAACATTCGCAAAGCGTATGCACAATTAGCATGAAAGGCTGATATTTGAATGTAATACAATTGTTTACATACGCTATATAAAATAAATGCTTATTTAATATAAATATAATAAAAAATGTTGAAATAATAAGATTATACAAGTTTTTTGAAATGAAATATTTATGCAAAATGATCCTAAAAAAATTAAGCAATGTCATATACACATAATACAACCATCACTAATACTTATTGCGCCATTCTAAACCAAGAAAAAAATGACAATATTAATGATATTTTGCAATAATTATGCAATTCTATGCTTGAACAACAAATATATCTGTATCACAATAGATACCAAAGTTTATTTAACTGATATTTTAACTACTTATACAGCCAACTTAATTTCCAAACAGAGTTAACATTTTGATTTTAAAAGGTTTGTGTCAATATTCAAAATTAGCTGCTTGAGCACCAAATTTTACTCATATTGCACAATTTCTAAATGAGAAGTTGGTATTAAACAGGGATGTATACTAGTTCCAATTTTGTTTCCCATTCTTATGATACTATATACTTACTGTATTTGCTAATGTATAGGACCACTTTTTCCCCTCAAAATACACCTAAAACATGGGGTGTGCCGTATGATCAATAATCAAAATTTTGAGTTAAAATTTCAATCAATCTAAAACTTCTGATTTATATTAATATACATATAAGTATTCTATTGCATTTTGTCCTTTTGCAAAACAGTGGTTTCAAATAAATTATTTCCCAAATTTTCTTTGTTGTATAAAGATAATAGTTCCATGATATATTTTATGCTTCATTACTGAAAGAGCATTCCAGTAAAATAATGTTCAGATCCACTGACATTTCAAGGTTTCAACACATCCAACATGCACATGCATGATCACACTTCAACAATGCACTTTAATGTTTAAACTTTACACATAATAAACATGTCCAGAATATTATCGGTGTTCTGTGATGGATATCTTGCTAGTATATCAGTTTCAGAGTCACAAAACAGATGCTGTAAATAATGCAATCTAAAAATTCAATTAACTGTAATTCCAGGTGGCTTAATAAGCCAGCTTCAACCTTTATATGTCTACATTAGTAAGTTATTTAAAGGATTTGTGAAGGAGATATTGAACAACTGGATGCAATCTACAAATTTTGAAGTGACCTTATCAGAAAGAAGCTTAGTATGAGTCAAAATTTCATGGGATTCTGTGAATCATAAGACAGTTGTAAAATCATTTAAGAAATGTGGAATTAGTAACTCACGTAATAGCATAGTGAATGATTTGTTATGCAAAGATCCAGTTTCTGAAGAATAGGCTTCCAAGTCATTTATCATTTGACTCTGGAGATGAATTTTTGGATTTTGAGGATCAAGATTAAAAGGTACCTAACTACAGTGTTCCCTAAATACATTTTTGTAGACATAAATAACTATAAAATTAATACAATAAATCCATTATAAAAACTCATGAAAAAATGTAGACAATTATTACTTTTTCCTTAAAAATCTGTATAAATAAGAGGATGCATATTAGATATCACTGTGTCCTATACCTAGTAAATATGGCAATTGAATACTGTCTGTCATATTACAAGACTATGGTAATTGGTGTGAAGATAAACCCAACTATTACTAAAAATTGTTAACTTTACAAAGTTCTCACTTCCAAAGAAATCATATAGTTATTCAAGATTTTAACAAACATGTAACACATTGTACTCTAGTGAAATTCATAAAGAAATCTGATGTTGTGATAATAAAAATCATATAAATATATATTTTTTGTTAATTTATCAAGTTAATTAAAATGTAATTTAAAAATTGTATATATTGTATTTTCTACTACACCAAACATTTAAATATTTGTGTGGATGTTATTTGATAATATAGATGATACTTTATGCTCTACAAATGATTGATGTGGCCTAAAATTTTTATCCTTCATGAAAGAAAATATTTAAATACATAGTTATACATACATAATATGATCCAGATGTTGCACAATTTGTCATATGCAACAATGTATTAGAAAGAAAGTTTTGCAAGATTATATTAATAATTTATGTGAAGTACAATCTCAACTAGACAATATAAGGCAAGATTATTATTTCAAAAATGGGATTTATTAATCCTAAAATCGTATTAAGATGAATTTAGAAATATGCTATTTCTTTTTATCAATTTTTTCAAGTTGATTATAAAGTTCATTCATATACTATTTCCCTTCATAATTAATTTAAAAATTGTGAGATCACCATATAATTAACAGTAACAAAGACATTGTCATCATAAGATTCCATTCAAATTTATATAGTAGTGATGCTTTATCATTATCATAACTTCATGTTAAATGAAATGTAGAAGAAATGATGTAAATCTTGCACCATGATGTTAATTAAGATCTTGTCATAAAAACCCAAAGATCAGTTTAAAATATATATTGCTTAACTTTTTCTATCTTGTATTATAATACATCAAAGATCAGCCTTTTCAAACTATTGTGCATGCGCTTTTTACAAGTGTTAATAATAAATGAATACTTTCACTCCCAACACAAGATATAGTATTTAAGAAAGAATAAAATGAATCCACTTATTCTTGTATTATAAAAATAAAGACGAAAATCCAGAATGATGTATTCTCACAAATCTTATATAAATATTGAATGTTTTTAATATTATTATATGATTAGTTGATTACAAATACCAAAAGATGTCTTTTTTTTTATTAATGTCAAGTCTGTAAAAATTCAACAGCCTGTGGCCTTCATCAGTGAGGAGCCTTGGATCTGAGAGCACTGCACCTAAATCTTAGAATCTAATGCAACCTTCCAGCAGCAACCTTTTATCTCTATTTAACTACAAAACTATGAGAATAAAATTGAAAAACAATATTTTCAATCTAAACTCCATAGCTTATATAGTCATATAGGTCTGAACTCAGTTCAGCACCCATACATTTTGATGTCTTTGGCTCTTTAACAACCATAGCCACCATTATCCTATTAAGCAGAATTGGTGTTAAACCACTAAACATCACATGATCACTATCTCTTACACTAGCACATAATTGTTATTAAACAAAGCAAAACGCTCCATACAGTAGTGCCATCCTGTGCCAACCAAAGTAATCAATGGATTCCAGAAGGCTTGTGCATAAAATCCCTAGCTAGTGCCTAATCATACAATATCCCCAGACTAGTTTCTGGCTTGTGACCTTCATCAGTGAAGAGCCTTGGATCTGAGAGCACTGTACCTAGATCTTAGGATCTAATGCAACCCTCTAGCAGTCACCTTTTACTTCTATTTACTTCTTGCATTAGATCCTAAGATCTAGGTGCAGTGCTCTCAGATCCAAGGCTCCTCGTTGACAAAGGGCCCCAGCCAGAAATTAGTCTGGGGATATTGAATGAGTAGGCACTAGATTAGGATTTTATGCACAAGCCTTCTGGCATCCATTGATTACTCTGGTTGGCACAGGGTGGCATGTCTGTATGGAGAGTTTTGCCTTGTTTAATTGTTCATGCTTGTTGGTTCAGTTTTATTTGGACTTCCTTTAGTGCTGTTGTTATTCTTAGTACAATTTTAATTCTCTAATGCATTCTACTTTAATTTTCAAATATTATTTTTAATTTATATTCAGAAAAATAAAAGAAGTATTGCCATGAATAAGTAACCTCATTTTAAAGAAGTTTCTAGTAAACTAATATCAATTTTGGGGACAATGTTTTTTGGTGAATCACTATATATAAAAACAAAGTGTCTAAAATAAAATTGTCAAGAACAACTGACAAATGAACATCTTACACATACTTCATTAACAAATCACAAACCAAATTTTAATGTAATTTTATTCTCAATTATTAATTTTGTTCTCTTGATTTTTTAGTACAATTGATAAATCTTATTAATAAAACAAATTATAATAAATCAAATATTTGCTTCTGTTGAATATTACTGAATACACCTGGGTCTCGTTTTATGCGGATTATTTTAATGCAATTTTGAAGTTATGCGATTCATGTTTCTTTTTAATATCTTTCATATTTCACTATATTTATTAGATATCAAGAAATTTAAATTATTAATAACTTATTTCGACTTGAAATACTTTTTTTTTTCAAAAAATATAATGTTATATTAGCAGCTAACATGAATATGGCCTGAATCTGTATGTAGAATTTTAGCTTCTATGTAAATAACCTATTTATACTAATGAGTAAATAATAATAATAATAATAGATTTATACTTACATATAAAAATATCGCAATAAATATTCAAAAATTTTAAACTTTTAAAACGTATTTTGTTAATTATAACACAAATAAATAATCTTTTAGATTTTTAAAATAAACAACAAAGATTTTATAAACTGAAAATAATCTTTCTAATGATAATGTATAATCTTTTTGTTTTGATTGTGATGTCATTTTTTTAATATAGAAACAGAAAACCATTAACACAGCACAAAACTAAAAGTGGCTCTAGTTGTACATCACATCACAAATAAAAATAAAGTGGCTAACAGGTTTTTCTGGGCAAAATTGTTGAGAGATTCTTAACTTCATTTAAGGAGCAGCCACAATACATCACATTGAATCTGATTTCTTACCAGTTTACAAATGAACGCTAGTGGTAATGATTAAAATATGTATAAAAAATGTAAAATTAAATACTGTAGTTAATAAAAAAAAAGTAAAAAAAGTTTGTCTTGTATTAATTTTTTTCAAATATTTGAAATTTTTTATTAGTCATACTTTATTTGCTTATTTTTTTAATGTGAATTTTAAAGTATTTTTTCCATGTTGCTTTGCTTTTATGCAAATTCTGAAAAATACAGAGCCTATCTCCCATTTTTCAAGGTAAGTTAAGTCTATTTTTGTGTGATTTTTTTTAATGCGGGTTTTCTGTAGAACCTATCTATCGCATAAAATGAGATCCAGGTGTACATTGAAATTTTAATATGTGAATTTTTAATATGTGGCTCTTGCAAAGTTTGGCCACCCCTGCCCTATACAAACAAGATTATTCACTTTTTATTTTTATATTTGTTACATCATTGTATGTTTCAAAAAAAGATATTCATTAAATAATGAGTGTGACACATTAAGATATTTACATAATTTTTTTGACTTTAGTCTAATTTGAATGTCATGAGTGTCTTCAATCACAAAATTTTAAAATTCAATTGTTATAAATGCAAATGCTCCTTTGATGTTCAAGTTCTCAAGCACCTGTTTACCAAAAAAAAATACAAGTATTGGATTTTCTTATCCTGTTTTTTTTCATATACTTTTCATTATATTTATTCCAACATGAATCAGTCCAGACTTGGTCAAATACACACAAGGCACATGGATAAAATGGATGATATATTGTACTGGTCAAAACATGTTGATCCACCTAACATGATCTGGAACTCAAAAAATATACTTCAAACCAAAGCAGCCAGATATTTAGATCAGGGATGAACCTGAATTCAAACCCACTCCCTAAGCCCGAGATCAATTACCTAATGAATAACATATAGTGATGGCACACAAAAATTTATTCTAAAGTCCGGCCCACTAGCAGAGCAAACAATGAGACATATTAACTACATTATAACTTAACTAACATAGGCATACACATGGTTGTACATGTGGAATTGGAGAAAAGGGAATTTGAACTACTCAAACAAGTTAGACAATAAAAAATAGTTTAATATAATGAATCAATTATATATATTAATGTGTGCGTGAATGAGTAGTCTACTAAATGGTAGATAATTACATATTGGGATTCATACTGACGATTCTCATATGCTCTTTTTATCAACTAAATAGTATATATACATTAACACACATCTTTGATTGGCACGGTATTAAGATGCCAATAATTTATTAAAAGATTACATAATATTGCTATTGACACTTTGGTTTATGATTCTGAAATATGGTGATTAACATATTTCGGGGAGCATTCCAGGATTCATTACATATATAAAAAAAGCTATTTTCACACCATTGCAGTCGTGAAAATAAATAAAATACATTTGAAAAAAATTATACTTGATTATATAGTAAAATATTTATTGAAAATTCTTTTAATTAACGCTGGTAAAAAGAACACTTTATTTTCCCCAAGACATATATTCTTGAATAGAGAAACAATAGATTACAAGGATGGAATTGTATAATATGACTAAAATAACATTATTAATTAATAAAACTAATGATATTCGGCATTTATATATATATATTTGAGCAGGGTGCAATTTTAATATTATAACATCAAAACTGGATCATGAAGCAAAAGAAATAAGAAGTAGCAGTAATGACATATGGCAGAGAAATCAAAAATAAGGTCATGCTTCTGGACAAAAATGAAATATAAGACCCCCTTCTTAGGGCAAGATTTAAAGAAATATGGTTAGGCAGAGCATGGGCCAGCCATCCTGAAATCACTGATTCACAGAGGCCTTTTATATGGAGAAGGTCCTGGGAAGCTTAACTATTCACAGGACAGAACATGAGAAGAAATCCATGGGTTTGATCTTGTTGCAACCCCCAGATTAGAAGCACATATATAAAATCATGAAGATAAGCCAAATGTCAGTAATGCAGTATGGATACATGTCACTAACAACATGGAACAGAATTTACTGCTTTAAAAAAAAATGACCCCTTATTTTAATGCTATAACTTATACAAATAATATGCTATGCCACTATATATATATATATAGAGAGAGAGAGAGCGAGAGAGAGAAGATTTCCTTTAATAAAAAAAATACATTAAAATGCAGCCCCTCCTTTTTCTGCTATTTAAAATAATTCAATCCCACCTTCATGGATTTTAGTAATAACTAGAATATTTAAATATTTATATTTTAAGAGTATGAAAAATAAAAAAACTAGCAGTTGTGAAAAAAACAACTAATAGGTCATCCTTTCGGAATTTAATAAATAACATTTTAAAAGATTTCAAAGCATTAATTAGCTTAACCCTTAAACTGCTAATTATATTATTGGTTGTACGAGGTAAAAATCAAATCTTTTAATTGGCCAACTCACAAACTGAAGACAAAGCCTATTGTTAAAACATATTCGCCTATAATATTAAATTCAACTCAGATACGTTTATAAAAAGTATATTACTAATTTTTCAGGTTATGAAGAGAACGAAAGTTCTTTCAAAAATAAATTGCTATTTATTTATTCTAAAATATTCAATTTTGGCAACATAAAAACTATAATGTAAACAAAAAGGTTGACTTTTACGTTATAGAAAAGTAAATATTTCTTTTTACTAAATCTTAAATATTTTTACTAAAATCTTCAATATTTTCCGAAAATAATTTTGTTTTTTTAGTATTCTCTCTGAAAATAATTTGTAATTTCTTAAAATATTCTTTTATAATAATTTAAATCATATTCGAAATGAAAATCTCAGCATTTTTCTTTATTTTCTTTGATCAGGCAGTTTCTTTGTTCTTTCCAGCCAATCAGAATGTCTTTTTCGGCTGAGAGCATGCTAAGAACCAATCACAACTCATGTTCTTTCTTTGTTTAGGTTTAAATGTGTTTTTTTTTATTTTTTACTTGTAAAATAATTCGGAAGAGGGCACCATCTTACAGAACTTTTAAAAATCTATTCAATACCTATCAAACGAATATTTTAGCATAAGAACTGGCAGAGTTAGAGTGACGTCAGATGTCGATGAGGAGCCTCGTAAGAGGCGGGAAAAGGGTTAATTGATGGATTTATCCCAGGTAAAATTACTTCATTCTATTTGGAGTTGAACAAATAATAATTTTTTTAATTAAACCTAACGTAAAATGTTGACTCATAAAAACCATCTGTTGAGCATCTTAATTAATCATACATTATGATTTGAAAGGGATGTTAATAACCTTAATTCATGGAGGTTTAATTAAAAGAAGAAAAGAAAAGATTTTGAGAAATTCAGCTTGTCAGATTTCTTGAGATTGGCATATTAATAATAACAAAAGCATACATATAAAATCAAGTAATATATAAATAACTGACTGCACCAAAGTTAAAAAAATTTAGAGCATATGAGATAGGATTAGATTTTTTAAAAAAATCATTTGAGAGCAATTTACATTTTACATATTATAAAAAGATAAAAGTAAACAATACATTAGGAGAAATCTTGATAGCAGGATTCGAGATTAGTTAGACTAGCTTTACTTTTAGGTTGTGGCATAAAATACTGATTTATCTTGCACATTTCTTAGAGTCCATTTTAAAAAGTCTGGCTCATGCACAGCAGTTCAAGGAACCATGTGAGTTCTTGGATAACAGCAAGCTTCTGATCAGCATTCCAAAGTTCTGAAGTTGGGCTTTTACTTCATTTTTAGGCAGCAGAATGTTACAGAAGTGGAAGATGATCTCCATGGGGCAGGAAAGGTGATGGGCTTTCTACTTGATCATTTTTAAATTTCACAACAGCATGGGTTATGTTAACAACACAGTTCTCTCAATAGTAGCTAACCTTTTGGTGTTTAAAATCAGCCCATTTTATATCCCGCTCAGATATTTGTGGAGTGCTTTTAACTTTTTTATTTCTAGCTCAAACTCTAATCTTCGATTTAACAATAATCACGAGATTCTCTCTGTTTATACCAAAATGTTTATATAACTATTGATGAATATCATGAAAAGAGGAAAAACTGTCTGTAAAATGATATAAAATCACTCAACCAATAAACATATATGACTTGTCATTATCAAGTAATAGTTTTAATATTACATTCTACATATAATATATCCTTTTTGCCGATTTTAACAAGGTATGGTTGAAAATATTTGATATTTCCACAAAGTTGGGTAATTCATTTAGAATAATGTGTAAAGTATAATCAAGATAAAGAAAAAGAATTAATGGGCCTTTATTAACAAGACAAAATTGATTATTTTTATCTTTAATACTTATAATAATTTTGGACATGACAATGCAAAAATCTATATTAAAAATAAAGAGTATCATAATAGTTTTGAAGATCTCATCATTCAATTTCATTCTCTGATTGGTTAAGTTAGTCAATATGGCTTTAAAGTAACACTAAAATGTTTTTCTTAGCAATAGGCTCAACTGTTTAAAAATCTTCATTTTCAAAAATGTAAAAGTAGTATGTAGGAGATACAAAGTATTAAAGAACTGTGAATTAAAACGAATCATAGAACTATAAAAATAATGGGAAATATTTTTCTACATATGTAAAATTTATAAAATAAATTATAAGCTACAATAAAAGCTACTGCCATGCAGAACTTAATATAGGAATAAACTCTGGAGCTAAAGGCCTATGGATCTTGACTTTAAACTTCTTATCAGGCATCAATCAATAACTCATTTGATTATTTATTTTATTGCAAAAACTATCAACATTTATTATGGATACCAAATGGTGGATGAATGATGTGAGAAAATTTGTTAAATAATGTAGTGAAAAATAGCACGGTTAGAAGAAAAAACTAAAAAAAATCTCATTTATAATAAATAGATAATAGTTAAATTTCTTATCATTGAAATTATTCAGGATATTATTAATTAATCTAATATAAATTAAACTATAATTTTAATATTTATATACATACAAGTATATCATTACTGATACTAAAAACAAATTTATTTCTATATAAAATAACAAAGAGAGTCACCCATAAATTTTATAATTTAATTTTTAAAATATATGTCAAGCATTGGTGGTCGAGTTATCCCGGGTTAGCGGGTTCGTTTCCCGGCTGGTGCTATGACACATGAGAATATATATATACGTTTATAAATTAGTTGTTTTAAAGGATCAATATATAATATAAATTGCGGAAATAAAATTGAGAGAACAAACTAAAAAATTACATCACATCAAGTTTTGTTTTAAAGATAAAAAACATAAAATTGAACGATTTTTTTATTATTTTACACTTGATTTATCTTTTTAGTTTTCATCGTGATCAATATTTTAAACTTGTTTTGATTAAATGATTTTAAAAAAATGCGAAGTCATCCATTGAATTATATTATCAATATTTAAATAGTTTTATTATTGCTATTGTAATTCTTATTATGAGAACAAGGAGAAAAAAGTATTTAATTTTTAAAAAATCATTGTAAACAAACATTTTATTTACTTGAGGAAAAATATAAAAATAATTGTATATTTCATTAAAACAAAGAAGGAAACTACACGATTTAAAGAAAAAAGACCCGCACACAAAAGCATTTAAAATTTTTATTTAAATAATTTATATTCAACAAACTGTTCTTTCTGTGAATTGGTTATGCTAAACTGTAGCATTATTTATTATTTTACGAAAATAAAATTTGTCACATTAGTATCAAATAATCTGTTTTACTTAATCATATATGATAAGAATTCTTAACGACTATTATGATAATAGCAGTATAAAATTAGACAAATTTCAAATGATTCTGATTATAGCACTACATTCAGAAATAGAATTTATATCCATGTATAGGCATTAAGTTTTACGGCGGTTTGAATTTTGTAATAAAGTTTATTAGTGATAAATTACTGACATACTGAAAGTATTTTGCAGTTTTTCATGGAACATAATTAAGTGGACAAGTATTTGCAACACAATTGTCTTTTATGAATATTAAAACAATTTCAATTGTTTTAAGAATTTTAATTTTCTCTAGGCGGTAGTTAAAATTGTGAGATCTACTGTATTTTTTATTTTGGTTTTCATAGAAGTTACTCTACATAAATTAATTTTAAATTTATAATTATTCATAAAGAATATTTATTAAGGCAATAAACCTAAAGCATGTGGGTTGAAAATGCGAAGGTAGGGACCTCTACAGGTCTTAACCACAATCTTAGGCATAGGAATATTCTATATAGGGATTTAAATACTAGCATATTAATTTAAAAATATTTATAGCAAACGATTTTTATTAAATCTGTTTATGAAAAATTCAATATATTTGATATAGTGATAATATTCATGAAATAAAAAATATGTAAAAATACTTACAATCACAAATTTAAAAAAATGTAAAAAAAAAAAAAGGGGGGGGAGAGAAAAGTAATTCTTTATTAAAAGTAAGCTGGTGATTTAAAATTTTTGCTTCTGATATAAAATTTAAATAAAACTAATCCCTAAAATAATCTAACAAACAACACTGTTCTTTGAGAGTAATTAAGAGCATTTTAAATATAACTATATATCTCTGTTTTATTTACGTCAGATAAATTATGAACATTCCAAATTATGATATAGTATATTATAAATACTATTAGTGATTTAAACATTATAAGCATAAAGTTTTGGATTTGGAGTAATTTTAATTATTAGTGATTTATATATAAAAAGATCTAATTCAATATTTTACCATGACTACAAATTTAAGCTATAATTTTATATGCCTTCTTATTTTTATGAAGATGATAGAGAAATCTGCATTACACATGTAAAATAATTATTATTTATTTATTTAACTCCATTGGATCTATTAATAAGTAAAAAATATGGGTGGATAATTTTTTAAAAAAAAATAAAAATAAAACAATATAATAAAATAATTCATATATAAAAATATCCATATAATAAAATACTTCATGTAGATAACAAATGTATGTCACATAGAATACAAATAATAATATAATAATCTCTAGTCTAAAAAATTAATAATAATAATCATCAAAGTATTATTTAAAATATAGGATAGCAAAAATTTTAATGTGAAAAATTTGATACATATATATAATATATATATATATTTATATATATATATATATTTAACCAGGTCCATTTAATAAAAGTTATTTAATTGGGTTTCAATCTTATTTATCATAATTTTTAATATTACAGGGAATGAACTGGCCCTTCAAGCAGAGGGGAGAATACCATTGATAGCATAAACCATCAATGATACCCATGGTCATATCAAGCTATGCAAAGCATAACAAGATCACATTTCCAGACTGTGGCCTATCTCAACTGCTAGATTCAAACCCCTGCCACCAAAGCATTTTTATTTATTTTGAAATAAAGCCTCAGGTGCCAGCTAATCATAATTTATAATTATCATGCTTGGACAACAGGTAAACATAATCCAGTGCTTGAAATATCACATGACTAGCTCATACTCTGTCTCAGGATCCAACATATTTATATAACACAAAATAACTACACTGATTTGCTGGTGATGCAATGACAAAAAAGAAAGAGAAAATAGACAAAATAACAATTAAAGCAAACATTAATATTTAATTATTTATGCACACATATATTTAATATAATATAAAACAACACAATAAATTTTACATAAAAAATATGAATGACTTTAGGTTATTGTTATAATAGTCTGTTAATTAAAGTTCATTCCATTTAAAATTAAGTGTATACACACCTATTTAAAAGTATCTTTACCTTGGTTTTCATGAGTTTCCAACCAGTTGGCTTTTTGGTTTCCATCGATGTTTCCAGGGCCTGTTACCATTCTTTGTGTTAAAAATGGGAGAGAAAGTTTGTGGCAGCATTTATTTACAGTTTAGGCATTGTTCTGGGCATTGGTTCAGTTGATTTTTTTATGCTTTTTAGGGCCTGAAGCTCAGGTGAATATCCTAAAGCTGTTTAGCCATGCATGTTGCTAATTCTGTGGCTTCTGCATGATTGTCGACTGCAGCAGTAATTGACTGGCTTACTATTGCATTTACTGTTTCCAAATATCTGGATTTCTGGTTGTTTGGATTCTGCATTCTGTCCAAATGGAATAATCTGAACTGATGAATCATCTAGCAAATTGTAGCCCTGATGTATAGCAATAACACAAGCCTGACTATTAACAAATTGATGACTGGAATAACTTTATCACAAAATGCAAACCAAACTGTATAACAATAGAGAGAGCAACTTTATTTTTTCTCTCCTATTGTTTTAATTTCTTATTGTTATTTTAATTTTGATTTTAACTTGAAATTTGTCTTTTAATTAATTTTAGATTTCTTTAATTAATTTTTACATTTGCCTTAATCTTAATCCATTCAGATTCATCTAAATGATCTTGATATAATAGTTTATTTTTAATTACTACAATTCAATCAGTAAACTTATAAACTAATTAATTATATTTTTCAAAGTTTTACAAACATTTTATTTTTACAGAATAAATTTTAGTCCAATTTCACATTGGCTTATTTTACACATTATAAAAGTTTTCTTTACAAAGAGAGATAGAAAAAAAGTTGTTTTTTTTTCATATATCAAAGCATTGACTGGGAAGCAAACCCGAGCCAGCTGCTTGTAAAAAAAAATTTCCACCAGTTTAATAAAAGTAAAGATATTGTACATTCATTATAGAAGTAACTCTTATAGTGTCAATGTTCTCACTTTTGTGACAAAAGTGTTTGCTTTATTAACTCATTTAAAGACCACGCCTATTCATTTTGAATGACTAGTAATACTTTTGGTCATATTTACTCTTTTATATTTATAAAAAATAATTGAATAAGATATTTCTTATTTAATTCTATTTTTTAATAGAAACAAATTTTAGTTGAGATATCATAAAAAAATGAACATATATAAATTTCAAAGTTAAACTTCTTTTTATTAAAATTTTACAAAAATTTCTTTACTAACATTTATGAAATCAATTTTTGTTAGCCACTGAAAACAGTCTCTGCTTTATCATAACCATGTTTTTACATTTCTTCTCCTTAAAAAAAAATTTCAAATAAAATCTTATTGAAATCAAGTATTTTTTTGTTCAAAATAAATATTTTATAAATATATTTAAATAAATTATTGAAATTTAAAATTTTTCATTTGGAAATACTGAAAAAATAAAGCAACCTCTGAAATATCTGAGGTCAAATAATCTACCAATCAGGGACACTGTTAGTTTGTTTCTATTATATAACATAAACAATTGGTGATTGGTAGCTTGCTTTCATATTCAAATTTAAGTAATATTTGTATCAAGTTTAAATGATACTGACATCTTCAGATTTTTTAAAAACAAGTAGTTTTAGATATGATTTTTGTGCAAAAAAATGATGTGTACAGTAAACAATATTATAAATAACTTTAAAATAGAGAGAGAAAATGAAAGTGATAACAACACTTTCTTACTGCCTCAAAATTTATAAGAAAATTACTAACATTCATCCAACATGTTAATCATAGAAATGTGTATTTCACCTTATTATAATGTCATGATTGTTTATTGTCACATAATAAGTACAGCATACTATAGCACTACTTTTATTGTCATAATCTCTTTTACAAACATCTGAAGAAACCCCTTTAACAGATTGACATTATCTATTGTTAATCCTGGTGGCAATTTTTGCCAATGTTCAAATTTTATTTCACTATAAAATGTTTATTCTATAAGAAACCTCAATAAATTGGACTTGATTTCATAGAAATTTAAATTGACAAATGTAAAATATTCTAAAAAATCATATCTGAACTTTGTAAATCTTTAAAAAAATGACTTCATAATGAAAACAAATGACATTTTCATCATTCAAATAAATTTATTTTTAAGACATGAAAGAATAAATGTTAATCTCTGACAAATCATAAAATTGTATCTTAAATATAAAAATTATAATTTGTAGAATATCTCAATAAATCCTGACATACTATCAGTAATGGCCGATAATGATGTTACATGATTAATGACACAAGGCTTGGTCATCTTCCCAGTCATAGTTTTCTTTTAAAGTGTATACATGTACCCTTTTGTTTCTAAATAATTAATGTAAAATTGTTGTATAAAAATAAAATAATTAATATGAAATTATTGAATGAAAATAATCTGAAATATTTCATGAACTATGCAAAATTCATACTTTTTGTTATTTCACAAATGTTCTCAAAATAATTTCACAAATGCTGTGGAAAACTGATTACAATGAATGAAAACCATTAGAGAGTGGAGACAGCACTAAACATATGGAAATAGGTTTTGGTCTTTACTCAACTTCCTGAAAAATACTGACCTCTTAAGATTATTTTAAAATTAAGAAATCAATATGTTCATAATTTCAGCATAAAAAACATATATGAAAATATCATTACAGACAACTCATAGAAGAGTGATCCTAAAGCTAAAGCTGCAGAATTACCATGCCATCTCTGAAATGAACAATAAAGGTGGAAATTCACTTTTATATGTGGACTAATGTATTTATATGCAACTAAAAATTGCAACTTGACTACAGAAAGTGAAATTATTAATTCAAAGACATTTAAATAAACCTGACAAAACAGATAAATATAACCTGTTCAGAATACAAACTAACAAATAGCCAATTATAATTATAAAACTGCACTTCAACTAGGCATTACTTACATAATAAAGATTTCATGTATTTATATTATTTACCTCTCTAGATTTGGCATTATAAGCTTTATTATGTATGTAATAAATAGATTGAGTGTAGTTTGAATGTTATAATTGACTATTTGTTTGTCTGCAGTCTGAACAGGTTATATTTACCTGTTTAAATGAGGTTTACTTAAACTTCTTTGAATTAATAATTTCCTTTTTTGTAGACAAGTTGCAATTTTTAGTGTCTATATAAACATATTAAACCATATATAAACAAAAACTTTCACCTTTATTGTTTAAAGAAGATTGTCTTATCAACAGGTTGAGATTGTAGATTGTTATTGATATCGTTTAAGCGTTAGCTACTTTCATGTAATTACATTATTTACCTATCTAACCTTGGGAATTTGTATATGTATGAAATATTATAGAAATAAACTACACTCCACACATGTCTATAAAATAGGCATGTACTCTTCCATCAATGAATGTTTTAAAATCATATGTGGTCTACTTTATGCTTTTAAAACATTTATTAATGGGGATGTACCTATTTTACAGCACATATGTGAAAAATGGTTTACTTACATAATATTTTTAATGCACACAAATCACTATATTATCAATTATTACTTGATGTAATCTCTTAATTTCCATTCTTTATCAAACTCATTCAACATACAAACACACACACACATATATATATATTGTACTGGTAAAGAGAGTTTTTAAACAATATTTTGATTTACATTAGGTGACAGATTGTTAGATCCATATGGGAAAGAGCAGGATAGAGAAGAATATGGGAAGAACTTAGAGGGAAGGTGGATAACAGGTTTCTCTGGGCATATACACTATATATTACATATATTGATACTGGTATATAATAAACCTGTATTCAATTATAATATGTATTGTAAATAATACAATAACAAAAAGCAATTTTATTTCATTATAATAACTAATTGTAAGAAAGCAACGAACTGATTCCAAGCTATTCTAAACAAAAGTAATTTTTCCATTTTTGTGATTTTATGGTTCTTTTTTTTTTTTTAACTTTTTAAACAAATAAGAACTATTTCTACTGATGGCATTATAAAACTAGTTATTAACTTTCAAAACAACACATAATAGTTCCAGAAAAAAATCAAGAAATGATTTTGAATTGATCTTTATCACTTCCAACTTTTATATAGAACATGGAATCACATCCATAAAAATAGAAAACTTTTTTGAAATATTTTTTTACCTCCAAAAATACATGCCCAATAATGAAATGATCACACATATAAAAAAATGAACAATGAATGCTAAATTTTACATTAATATTGCTTTTTCCCCCTATAACTAACACAAATAAATATAGCATATAAAATCGACTTTTGAGCATACAATTGTGGATAAAAATACTGCAATTCGTATGATGAATTTGAAAAAAATAATGCATAGCTGGTGTTTTATTTTACTTATATGGTTTGGTATTTTGAATAATATATATATTGTTGTTGTTTGTGTTTTTCAAAAAAAATAAATTTGTTTGCAGTATTTGTAAAATGTAATAATTTGATTTTATCATGTTTCATTTCAAATTTCAATACCAAGTTTGATTTAATTATTAAAAAATTTTAACACTATGTTTCAACTATTAATGACGTCAAATAGTATTAAATTGTAATTTTTAAAAAAGAGAGATTTCTACACATTGTGAAGCTAGTAAAATATAAATAAAAAAAAGAATTTAAAAAATATGACATATGACGTATTTAGTTTCTCTATTCAGTTCGTTTCCTTTATCTAAAACATTGCGCTATTACAATTAGATAAAAAGATATCTCCATTAATTTTATATGCGGATGTAAACAAGGTAGTTTAAACAAATTTTAAATAACCAACAACAAGACAAAAGCTCTCTCCAGCATCATCTCCTTTTTTCCACCGACAGAAAAAAAGTAAGGAGAAGTCTTATCAGGGTTATCAATTGCCAGGAAGCTAAAATTTAAACACCTTTTCCCAACTTGTTTTGCCATCCATCTGAGAATAATTTGATAGCCCTTTTCTGACTAATATTATATTGGATAGTTAGTTAGTTCGATTAAAAGTGAAACAAAACATGTTCTGTCTGGAATCTGAAAAATTTCCAGTTTTTCTGGACCTATATAGAAGTTGGATAAATATTAATACCTTACCTATTTATTTTTATAAACTTGTCAGAAAAGTTAGATTAAGCTCTTAATTTACTTATTCAAAAAAAAAAAGTGACGTTAAAATATTAAAATAATGAAATGGTTTATTGCATCCGGAGTTCATAAAAAAAATATTTTATAGTACATATTTAAAAAATATTTTTAAAATTCTACAGAATTCTTCAAAATTTGCTCACTTTTATATATATCAAAACAGAAATGGTAACAATAATAAACACTTTTATCCTAATAATAGAAAAAATATCTATTTTTTACAATATCAATAAATACAAGAATCATGAAAATAAAATTAGATACATTGTAAGTAATAACAGAAAAAAAATTATTTCTTATTGTATAAATATATCAATAAATATAAGAATCATGAAAATAAAATACATTGTAAGTTACAACAACGACCACGAGAGGTCAGAAATGCTTGAACAAATTAACTCTTTTTCGCCTAGTAAAAACAAATGTTAGTTGTGATTAAAAAAAAGTTTAAATTGGAAAAATTTAATATCTAATTAATAACAATGAACAAATAATAAATATTCTAAGGAAGCTAGTTAATATAATTTACTAAAAAAAGTATTTAAAAGAGTGAAAACAGTAGATGAATATTTATAGAAAAAAACATACGAGATATAAATATATATATATATGTCCAATAATATGTCGTAATAAATGAAATAATTGCACAATAATAATAATAACAGATAGATGAGAGCAAGTCAATGATTATCTTCAGTTTATATAAAATATGGTTAAGGCATGTTATCAATTGTCTATATATTTAAATGAGTTTTAATATTATGAATGATTTAAATGTTCTTGATTATTTTCAGGACGGCACATTTAAATTACGCTATATACATATAAGTGAGAAAATAATGAATGAAACTCCTATCTGTTTAACCAATATGCTGTAAATAATGTCAAATACTAAAGATAAAAAAAAAAACTTAAGTATATAAAATAAATTCTTAAACTTAAATCAAAAAATAATTTCATTAAAAACTTTCATTTAGTGATTTACATTCAGTTATTAATGAAATCATCCACTAAATCAATTAATTGTATAAATGCTATTCTTTAGTCAAACTTCCATAAATGCCTAAGATGACTTATAAATGGGATCATTAAAAAACACACTTCTAATCTGGTTTTTGATTGACTTATTTGGATAGATCTTGAGATGGAATAATAAAATAAATATAAATTAAATACAAATTGGATATAATATTGATAGAACCTTTCATGACAATAATTTCAGCTTGCCAAAAATCAATTAAATATGACATAGTTTAATTGTTTAGTGACTAAACACAGTTTTCATAAAATGTTGATTGCAATTAATAGTTGGTGATGCAAAATAACATGCTTCCACATCTAAAAATAACGTGTACAATATTATTTTGAAATGTGACAATTAGCTTATATACATTTTTAAAAACTCCTGATATCTTAAAACACGTATTTAAAAAAAATTAATTTAATATGATTCTCTTCTGAGATGAATTTTACAATAACTTTATGCAACAGTGCATTAATCTTAATAATTTCTTTTTTGTTGTTGTTGCTTTTATTTTCTACTTTCTAAATAGATACTCATAATAAAATATGTATGTCGAATTGAAAGCAATTTTGCATAAATGAAATTGAAATTCATTAAAATTCCTTATGTATTTATTATATCTTTATAATTATTCAAATTATTGCATTTATTACTTTTGAAGAGTCATTATGCTTTTCATATTTGACTCCTTTTTTAATAGGAATCAAAATCTAGTTTTCCTTCTATGTTTCCATAATAAAAAAGTTTATAATTATGAAGGAGAAACGTTTGAGTATATAATTTAATAAAACTTAAGAGCATTATTGAGAACAATGTTTTGCTTCAAGCATCTTTTAAATAAAAAAGATCTGAATCAGTTCTTCACTATTTCAATTGCTTCATCATCTTATCAAGATGATTTCTTTTTATATGTGAAATTTTATATTTCACCATTGTAGACAGTACACCTGAAACTTTATCATTTTATATTACATTCAACTCTTCATTACTAATTAAATCAAGAAATATTTTTTGTTTAAAAAAAAAATGTTTGAACTATAACAAAACACATGCACACTTTTCTTTTCTATTAGTGCCTTCAGATATTTTTGTTTCTTTCAAATCAAATATGATTTTAATGTATGATTTCATTTTCTTTTATCTTTTATGACATATTCTTTTCTTCAATAATTATTTGGATTAAACTACAATTTAAACAATAAATGTTTATATTACATGTTTATATTTAATTTACTTTATTCTATTTTAAAAAAATAAATGTTGTTTATCCTTCAAACTCCATTATAATTTTAGTATTATTTTTAAAAAAATCTTCTCCCTCAGCAACTAATCATGAGGCAATTCAGCTTAAACTCTTAAATTTTATCATACTTTAAAAATTAAAAAACCACACTTAATTTCAATTAAAAATATTTAGTACACAATCTATGTAAATAGAATTTTTTTTTAATAGTTTATCATGTTCTTAAAGAATCAAATTGGTTTTTAAGGCCAGCCTGTTAATATTCTTTAAAAATTACAAAATATGTATGTAAACTTATTCCTCATTAATTAACGTCTTTTTATTTTGATATTAAATTAAGATCAGCATTTATAGATCTAAGATAAATACAATAATTTAAAACTATTTACTACTTTTTATGTGACAAAATAAAATTAATTTCACTTTGCGCACTACTGTTAAAACCTATATATACATGTATATTGTCTATACTAAACTTAATGTAATTATAAGGGACTTGAACTCAAACTTTCAAACCCCCACAGTTATCCACTCCATCTTATACAACTGATACACATGATCACATACATCTGAAAAACAGATAAAAATATTGGCATCATCAAAGGTTTTGAACATTTTATCCTTAGATTTTTCAATGATATGGATGACTGAAGAGTCGGTGAGTGGAGAAGATTGAAGCTCGTCCATTAAAGATTGAAGGTTTGCTATCTTAATATAAACTGAGTAGTATTGTATATATGTGTTAGATATGGTGATCTGGACCAACTGATGAGTTCTGGTTCCACACAAAATAGATATATTGGAGATCATTTATCTTTTTTCATATGTAAGTGGCCATGTATATCAGTCGCATCAGTTGAATAAAAAGGATTGGATAGCTGTGGGGATTTGTTGAAGTCTGACTTCAAGTCCGTTGTAATATATATAAGTATATGTATGAAAGTCTTTAAAAAAAAGAAAAAGACGGTCTATCAAATATAATTCTTTAAGACATTTTGAAATGAAGTTCAATAATATCATATAAATTCGTATCATATAAATCAAATTGAAAAAAAATTAGATTATAAGTTTCATCACATACTTTTGAAAATCAATCATACAGATATAACTAAATAATGGATAATATACATTCAATTTTGTCATTTCTAATTAAGAATTTTTATAACTTTTACACTATTACTTAAAAAAAAGTATTTTTTTTTCCTTAAATGAATATAATCAATTTTATCATTTAAATCACTGAAATAATTTATACTTACTAAAAGTGAAGTTATTAAATTTTAAATAAAAATTGTAGTTTTAGATTATTCATACAATAATTTTCTACCTTATGTCATCAGTCAGAACTGATTAACACTCCAGCAACATAAAAAAATACTCAAATAAAATTTCTATCAAATTAATTTTCTTGAGATTATTAAAATAAAAGCAGATCTTGAATAGATTAATATAAATTTTAAAGTCAAATTCAAACACATTTACATAAGGTAGTAAGTAATATATGGCGAATTAAATATTTTCATGGATTTTTAAATTGATAAAAAATATAGGAATAAATAGATAACATCCATGTAAACAAAATAACTTTACCGTTTAATGTTACCAAGAAACCATCAACTACTAATTGACATTCCTAAGACTATGTAAGTATGTAAGTTTTTTCTATTACCTAAACAATAACTCTTTTGGTCATTTGCAGAACTATCAAAATAAAATTATAAGATCTGTCACAAGAGAACTTATATGTATAAAACTTTGTATGAAGAATAATAGAATTTATAGCAATCAGATAATCAATTGCTTGAGATATCATGTTGTATTTGAGGGCAGAAATAATAGGTTGAGTTTCAATCTGGGAAGATTTAGATCTTAATTCCATCATTTTATCACTTCCCAAAGCAAATACATAGCATTAAAAGAAGATTAGGACTGAAATTTTGAGAAACAATGAAAAGACAAAAATGAAATAAAAACATGGAGTGTATATAAGTTTTATATGGATTGTAGAATGCTAAAAATAGATCAGATAAATTATATGAAAAGTAAAGAAAAAATAACAGCAAAGGAGTGAAAAAAAGAAAAGTTTTCCCCTCAATTTTCTGTAGATCTTTATTATTAAAATCAGCAATAAAAAGGTAAAACACTGAACTAACACAATAAGTTCATCAAAATGACATAAAAAGAGAACATATTAATACTAGAAGATACTGGTAAAAGATCAAAAAAAGTAATAGAAAAAAAAATGATAGATTTACAAGGTTATAAAAAGATGTCAGCAAAGAGATTGTTGAACTTGTCTAATAGCATTTATGCACATATAGACTATATAATGAAAATTCTGATTTATTAACAAAGAAAAAGTTACTTTATGTCACCTTACATCAGTAGTTAGTACAAGATAATCATTATTAGAATTCTTCTTTCCTATTTCTTATGTAGCCTCTTAGAAAAAACAAAGATTTCTTGCAAAATGGAGAAAAATAAATAAGTAAAAAAAATTTAAATATGTAATATATATAAACAATAGTACTTAACATTTGTTGTAAGTAACTTCATTATATAATTATAGTATATCACATTATATCATCCATATAATTTGAAAGTATATTCATTGATAATTGAACAATCATTAAAATATGAATTCCAATAAAAATTTAAGGATTATATGATCTATATATGATTACTATATATATATATATATATATATGCTGCATGCACAGATAATGAAGCTAATATATATAATCAAAAGCGAATATAAAATACTATTTTAGATGAACGCTTTTGAGAGACTTTGAAAACACTCAGCTAAAATAGTATTTTATATTTGCTTTCGATTATATATATATATATATATATATATGTGTGTGTATGTGTGTGTGTAACTTTATAAATAAATATTTGAAAATACAGTAAATAAAAGTCTATAAAAATTATATGTATAACTATAACTTAGAAGCACTTTCACTACCTTGTAGCTTTGTCAACTATCAAATTTAAAATTTTTAATTTTAATTTGATAGTTGACAAAGCTACAAGGTAGTGAAAGCGCTTCTAAGTAAAATTTAAATTTGATAGTTGACAAAGCTACAAGGTAGTGAAAGCACTTCTAAGTTATAGTTATACAAATAATTTTTATAGACTTTTAATTACTGTATTTTCAAATATTTATTTATAAAGTTATGTATATTATTTTAAAGAAATACAGACATTGATTTGAAATATTATATATATATATATATATATATATATATATATCGTGTATATATATAACTATTAAATATGTAAATATACTATATATATATATATATATATATATATATAGTATTTTACAATTTAATGAAGTAAAAAATTCAATTACTTCAAAATGTGATTACCTACCATTGTTTCTACTAAATATGATCTTAATAACAAAAAAACTGAGCACTATAATTAGTTGACAAACAATAACATCATACTTTTGTTCCAGATATATTGCAATGTCTTTAATTGAAATTCATATTTTGACAACCTGAAATCCATTAGAGAATCTATGTCAAGTTTAACAAAGTCTTCATGAAAAAAAATCATAATTACATCTGCTACTGGCAGAATCGTACATGTTAGAGCATTAACCATCATTGCCTCTAGCATAATAATAATGCAATTAACTTCCAGAAAATCACAAGATATTCATGTGCCATAATAGAGACTGAATATTTAAGAATAACATTCAGTTAATCTAAATAAGTTTTTTTACATATAAGTACATTACTCAAATTAAAATTAATCCAGGATGACCACTCTGAGATAAACCACACAGGTCAACACTTCACTAGAAGTTAATCAGAATAAAATTAAATCTAGCTTAAAAAATAATAATGAATCCTGGAGATAATTTTGTCATTTTCAAAAATTATATTATTTAATATTTAAAGCAAACTTATAAATTAAAAATCTAAATTCATTACAGATGTCTATATAGTTGTAACAATGTAGTTAATTTTCAAAAGTATATAAAAAATCATAATTTAATTTGATCCAAATGTTATTATTCATATATTATTTGAATATTATACAAATTGCATTTAACTTGGTTATTATAACATTCACTGTAGTTTATATTAACCCAACTATTGCATAAAGTTGAATAATTTAGATTTTACAAGTAATTACAATTATTCTATTTTAAATTCATTTAAATGTCAATAGGTTTATAATAAAAAATACCTTAATAAGCTTAATTGGTTATTAAAAAAGTCTAGAAAAAGGAAAGTTGTTAATAAAAAAAAATTAAGTATAGCATATTATAATAAATGGCCTGTGCTTTCATCTGTTTTAAATTTATCTATTTTTTTTTTCTTTAAATAAGCTTAGCATAGTGGATGACATCCAAGTTTCAAAAGAAGTTATAGAAAGGATCAATAAATATGAGTTGCCATTATTCTTTGAATTTTATGATTATAAAAACACATTTGATTCTATAAGCATTTCTACAGCAATTACACATTAGATCCTTAAAATATAAAACCAGGATATTAGCATATTCTCAAGAATATTTATCAAAATGCAAAGATTAGATTACATGATAATACTAAGAGAATTGAAATAGAAAATGATATAAGATAGTGTCTCCATATCCGCAGTTTTAAAAAATATATTTTAAAAGATTAAAAGATAAGGCAATAAAAGTAAATGGAAATTATGTGAATTATCCAGGTTTTTCAGATAATGTGATTGTTTTTTATAAATTATGCTTAAGATCTTCAGGAAAGGCTGCAAGAAATATCAGATAATAGTAAGAAAATAGGATTAAAGATAAATGCTAACAATGACTAAAATCATATTCATTGGATTTTCTCAGCACAAAATAAATAAACCTTAATAACCATAAATTAAAAAAAGTTAACAACTACATATATCTTGGTCAAATTATTAATATAGATGAAATTATAATGGCTAAAAATAATTATAGAATTAAACTTAGATAACCTATGTGTTTGAAAGTAAAATTTTCAATAGATTAATTTTACTATTTCTTATTTATGGATCTGAGATTTGGACCCTTAACAGAAGAGAAATTCAGATATTTCAGATCATTCAATGAAGTGTGGAAACATGTATATTAAGATTAACAAGAAGAGATCAAAATCAAAATAAAATGGTGATATAAAAAACAGGTAATAGTGGCATTATTGAAAGAAACAAGAAACCAAAGAAAATGTGCAAAACATATACTAGAAGGAGCTAGATAGACAATGAAGATACATAATGGATTACAAATGATGATTAAAAACAAAGAAAAGCACGTATGTGTAAAGAATGGACAACATAAGAAAGTTTACTAATGTATTATAAAGAAGAGAGTCTATGAATTGGAGAAAATGGATTAAACATGGACAGATCTTTGTTCTGCAGTAGTTCTATAATAGCTAAAATAATGATGATGTAATATAAATACAAATTGTTAATGGATATTTATTTTCATTTAAAGAAATACTTTAAATAGCCAGTAACGTGTTTCGATTAACATAAATATCTACACTGATTTAATTATTTTCTAAATAAACAGGTTCAAAATTTATAATTAATGCATTTGAAAAAAAAATTAGACCAAATTGTAAATTTAATCAAAATACAGATTTATATATGTGTATAAAGTCATGGAACTGCTTCTTCTTTAGCATATCCCATTATGATAATCTTTTCATCATGATTCATTGGTGGAACTTGATATGTATTTGGCATTACTAAAATGTTTTGGATTCTACTTGAATTATATAGATATGAGGAATGTGGAATTGTTTTAGTTTAAGCTAACACATAATCTTACTTTAAATAAAGGGAAAATGATGATAAAATAAATGTGTATGAAAATGATTTTTTAAGTAAAGAAAGATTGCCTGAATTGAAAAGAAAACTATCTAATATTAAGTAAGATACTGATTGTGAGATTAGAAAAGAAGTGAATAAATAATTGATTTGAAAGTGGGCATGTATTCTACCACAAAGATAAAAATATTGAACACCCATGTGGAGTAAGATTCATTATAAATATTTAAAAAATGAAAAATTGATGGTATATCAGCCAGTTTCATAATTAGTTATTCAGCTTAATAGAAGATACCAAGCTAGATAATTCAGGTTTCTACATCAATAAGTTCTCTTTGCAATCAAGAAATAGGGCAATTTTATATACTATACAAAATGTTTAATGATACCAAATAACATTTTAAAATTACCATAGGAAATGTTTAAGGCTAGATGTGGGGCAAAAAATGAAAGATGAAAGTAGTTTGGGTATATTTGGTTATGATGACAGAAATGGGAGAAAATAGAGACTTGTGCATTTGTAAAGTATACAAAATCTATTTTATGAATTCGTTCTTTGAAAAAAAATAGTAAATGGAAATGATGATCATAGAAGCATCCAAATAAAAGTATAACAAAATTGTATTACACTTCGATTATCAGAATATATTTATTTGAACATACAATATTCTCAATAGACTTTAGAAAGTAATTACTAATTATGAGATCCAAGATACATATTGATGCAAAAATTAAAAAATCTATTAAGAAAGATAGTATTAAATGTTTACATTCCCAATCTTCTTCAAAACACTTTAGTGGTTTTAAAATGAAATCTATAGATTGTTCAAAATAACTAATACACTATTAAAAATGAACAAAAATAGCTGCAATTGGTCAGTAAATTTTCAACTTGATGAAGCATCCTGGCGTCATTTGTTGTAATTAAGAACACCTAATTTTATACAGAAGCATGATGATGAGAATAACTATTATTTCAAAAATTCATGAATAATGATCCAACATTTATTCTGATGATATAACTATTTGGGATATACTAAAGCAGTACATTTAAAGAGTAAAATAGCCTAATAAGCCGTTCTTTAATAGCGACTGAAAATGTTAACAACTCTGCAATTTTGTAATTCTATATTATTTTTTTAACAATCACTGAACAGAATTCAAAATGATTAAATTTGTTTTTCTCTGTTTTTTGTATGAATTTAAAAAATAAAAAATCTATATTTTTTTATATTCGTTTTTATTTTATTGAAACTTTTTAATTGATTCATTTATCAGTTTGTGTCATGTTTTTATTTTACTCTTTATACTAAGCTGTTTACATATTCTTCGTTTTTAATTAATTCCATTACGAAGGTTTATCAAAAATTATTTGAATTAAAATATTTAAACAAAAAAATAATGTTTTTATTTTCATTTAAATTAAAATTTGTTAAAGAAATATATAATCCATAATTTTAAATCTAAGCAAATATAATTTTATGAATTTTTAGGTCCAGTTTGAGAGTTCTTTTATATACTTTTAAAAACTATATCCACATGCCAACATGATGGATTGTCATATAAATATATATCATCATCATCATCAACAACCATTATCAATCCACTGCAGGATGAAGGTCTCTCCAAGTTCAATCCATCTTTTCCTATCTTTAGCTTTTTTTCTCCACATCACCCCTGCACACTTTCTTATTTCATCCACCCATCTCACATGTGGTCTCTTTCTGGATCTTTTACAATCTCTTGGAATATATATATATAAGCACACACATCTTAAATTAATGCATTTTCATGCAATTTATTTAAGATAAAAATGGGATTGCTTTAAGAAAAATCATTAAAACAAAAATCAAGTGGTATAACTATAATAATATTTTCACTAATCACTAATTTAATTCTACAGAAATAAATTCAATAATATTAATGTAAATGCCAAATCAACGTTAAACAGAAACCAGAAAGACTAGTGAAGTATTTCTTGAATATCAACTTAATAAAATTGTAAAAAAATAAATTAGATTATTTTACACAATACAATATGAATTTGAAATAGAAAAAAAATTGTTTAACATTTTATAATTCTGGATATTAAATTATATTACTAATTTTAAATATATAAATGCATTACTAATACATTGCATTACTGGATTATGTAGATCCTCTGAAAGTATTCTAAGATTATGCATAATTCATTAAAATATTAAATATGATGGAAAACAAAGAAAAATATGAAGTCAAAATAATAATAAAAATGTAAGTAATTAAGATTCTATGCTAGTCCTAACGCTTTGCTTTTTCTTCATAATAAAGTCTTGATATGATTATCATAACAAAAATTAATACTGTCATAATTCTTGTCAAATAATGTTAAATTGCACTAACTCAAAAGAGTTATTTAAATTTTATTTTTCACACTAATATTTTAGGAAAACACTAAAATGCACACATACTGAGATGAACTATTTAAAGAAAAAAAAAGCACTGACTGTACACTGAAGTTGATAACATAACATTAACGCAATCTAAGAAATTAGCACAGAATTAATTAATTATGCTAAATTATAAGAAAATGTATCACAACTTCTGTTATTATAAATGAAGATAAATGCTAGAATAAATTATAAGACAAGGATAAGCAATATTTAATTACAATTATCAAATGTTATCATTTGACTATAATTATATAATCCTACAGCTAAGTTATTACCTTCAGGAAAAGCAGTTAACATGCATATAAACATTATGCAAAAGTGATATTTCTCTTTCCTGTAATAAATATGTCATTACATCAATCAGTTTTGGCTTCATGCAGGTTAGTTTCAAAGTTGAAGATTAATGATTGCATTTTAATGTGATATTTTTATGCTCATATATATATATGATAAACAAAAATGCAAGTTAAAAAACTTGCTAACGCTTGTATTTATGTCCACAGATGGCGTTCTACCAAAAACACCGATCAAGCATATGTTTTGTTTACATAAACATCAGAGTAGCATTCACTATCTCTAACTATAATTCCACTTTCAGATCATGATTTCAAGCTATTTGCTATCATCAGTGAAAGACAGGAATAAAGAAACTAGATCTAAATACAAACTCTGAGCGTTTATGAAACAATTTCTATTCAGCTTGCAAGCATGAATTTTTTAGACACGTAATGTCTTCAAACTCAGCATAGCAAACCAGATAGCTATATGGGTCTGATCTCAGTTCAGCATCACCACATAGTAGAAGCCTCTGCAATCTATATCATTGCAAGAAAGACCTCAAAGGTACATTTATGATAAACAAAAATGCAAGTTAAAAAACTTGCTAACGCTTGTATTTATGTCCACAGATGGCGTTCTACCAAAAACACCGATCAAGCGTATGTTTTGTTTACATAAACGTCAGAGTAGCATTCACTATCTCTAACTATAATTCCACTTTCAGATCATGATTCCTGTCTTTCACTGATGATAGCAAATAGCTTGAAATCATGATCTGAAAGACAGGAATAAAGAAACTAGATCTAAATACAAACTCTGAGCGTTTATGAAACAATTTCTATTCAGCTTGCAAGCATGAATTTTTTAGACACGTAATGTCTTCAAACTCAGCATAGCAAACCAGATAGCTATATGGGTCTGATCTCAGTTCAGCATCACCACATAGTAGAAGCCTCTGCAATCTATATCATTGCAAGAAAGACCTCAAAGGTACATTTATGATAAACAAAAATGCAAGTTAGAAAACTTGCTAACGCTTGTATTTATGTCCACAGATGTCCCGTGTCTACCAAAAATCACCGATTGCAAGCTGAATAGATATTGTTTACATAAACGCTCAGAGTTTGCATTCACTATCTCTAACTTTAATTCCAGTCTTTCAGATCATGATATCAAGCTATTTGATATCATCAGCTGAAAGACAGGAATAATAGAAACTAGATCTATAATACAAACTCTGAGCGTTTATGAAACAATATTCATATTCAGCTTGCAATCGCGTGATTTTTGGTAGACACGCCATCTGTTACATAAATACAAGCGTTAGCAAGTTTGTTAACTTGCATTTTGGTCTATCATAAATGTCCTTAGGCATCTTGCAACGATATAGATTGCAGAGGCCTCTACTATGTGGTATGCTGAACTGAGATCAGACCTCATATAGGTATCTGATTTGCTATGATGAGTTTAAGACATTCAAGTCTAAAAATTCATCCTTGCAAGCTGAATAGAAATTGTTTCATAAACGCTCAGAGTTTGTATTTAGATCTGTTTTGTTTATTCCTGTCTTTCACTGATGATAGCAAATAGCTTGAAATCATGATCTGAAAGTGGAATTATAGTTAGAGATAGTGAATGCTACTCTGACGTTTATGTAAACAAAACATACGCTTGATCGGTGTTTTTGGTAGAACGCCATCTGTGGACATATATATATATATATAACAAATGGCAGGGAAAAGTGTAAACTGTATAAAGCATAAAAAGAAGCTTGAAAAATATATTATTTTGTTATCTACATAATACTTTATCTTACAAACTAACCTTGTCCTTATTCTAATATGACTTAGATTAAAACATTGATATTTTCATTTTATTATATCAAAAAAAATCTCCTTTACAGTTTAGGCAATGATAAACTGATAGAGTTCAGTTAAATATTACTTGATTGAAGCTCAACCTATCCCTTCTGATGTTTAAATGTCAAATGATCTTCCAAGCAAAAACAAAAAAATTACATGTTGTTAATCATTTTAAAAATCTTCAGAAAAATCAAAAAATGTTTATAAAAAAGTAATATCTGTAAATAGTAAAAACTATTAAACTTATTACTGTATAAATCATTATAAGCCAATGTTTAAGAATGCTACATGAAAAGTAAAATAAAATAATAAGACCTTTAATCTTCAGTAATCAATATAACTATGCCCAAGTCAGGACATTATATTAGCATTAAACATACTGACAATATATAATTATTCATTTCACAGATAGGAGCATGCTTCATACATTATTACATCAAGAGGCATATTATTTACATTATTCCATAATTTATACATAACCATATGACTTACACTATTACATATAAAAATATAAACTACAATAATGTTTAACTCATTAAATAAATGATTTCAAGCTGAGATTACAAAAAAATCCTCTTCTTATATACAACTTGCTACATGATGAGAAAATGGAAAGATCTTTTAAAAATTGTAAAGCATTATATATATATTAAAAAAAAAGCAATGATAAAAAAGGCACCAGAGAAAAAAAAATTTCTAAATTATCATTTAGAAATAAAAATAACAAATTTTTACATAAATCATTTACATTTTGCTGATGATGATAAAAATTACTCATTGTTTACATATGAAACATATTCTCATCTCCAATTATTATAGTATTTTAGTTATAATCCACTTATAATCTTATATGCATAGATTGGACAATGGATCTTATGTTCTCACAACTTTTAATGTGTGTTACACAATAAAATGTGACATGGTGATGAATTATTAAATGTAGATTGTTATACTATTTGTTAAAAAAATATATGTCCAGCATTATGCACTGGTAAGTGGATATCTGTTTTAAGAAGGGACATTATAGTTTATTTTAAAAAATATAATAAATATTATTTTATAAATTGAAAATATAGAAAGTTTATCAAGGTTTCTATTATAATATTCTTAGCTTATTTAAGTATGTACTGCTATTGGTTGTAAAGTTTCAGTTATTAGTCTATCCATAATCTCAGATAAATTAAAAGTGAATCTCACTGTAATTAGTGATCCATAATATCTGATGGCATAAGAGATATATTGCAAATATAAATCATATTATATAATATTTTACTGGATTTTTGGTTTAGCTGTAAATATTTAATGTGTGGTGTTATCCATTTATAATTAGTTAATTAGAATGCACTCTACCTTAAACAGCAGCCAATAAAAGCCAACTGCTTCAGGTTAAGTGTGAATGTAAAATTGATTGGCTAATTGCATTCAAAAAAGATATATACACATACTATGTGTCAACATTTTATAAATTTAAAATGCATTAGAGATTTTAAAATGCCCTTGCTAGTCATGATAAGTTATAATGGATTTAGTAAAGAACATTATCTTTTTCATTCATAGTAAAATAGCATTACAATCCTCACAATATCTAATATTGTGTCTATGACTAAAAATAAAAAAAAAAAAAAACATAAATATCTAAATTGACATAAAACTCCATAAAAATTCTATTCCATGAAAATACAATGTCCAACTTTATTTTTTAATAAAACTATCTCATTATTTTGAAAAATATGTGCTAAACAACCGATTATATCCCAGACTTTTTAAGTTTTCATAGCAATTTAAATAGTATGCAAATTATTCAAAGACATTTAATTATAAATTTTAATTACTGCACTGAATAATAAATATTAAACTTAAATCTGATAATATCCCACTACACTTACATTTTAAACAAATAATAGTTTGTAAATCTTTCAAAAGATTTGGTCAAAGCCTAAATTCTTTCAAATCATGGGAAATTTTCAATTTTACTATATATCATAATATTTGTCAATCTAATCTAGCCCATTATACCATTTAATTGTTAAAAGATTTTAGGATCAACCATTGGTAATTGTATCAATTTAACAACATACATCAAACTATTTAAAAGACTAAATGTAAATGAATAAATTGTCACTTTCTGTAATAGTTTATCACTTTAATAAGTAAAACAAACCATAAATATAAATTTTGTGATTATATTAAAAGTTAAAAATATTTAAAGAAAAAATCAATAATGATAAATAAAACAACTAAAATGACAGAAATTCCTCAAAACAAATTGTATTATGTACAAAGAAATAGAAATCAGAACTAGTGTAAAATAGAAAATAAATAATAAAGGCTCTTTTGATATTATTTTAATTAGGAATCAAATTAGCAATTAAATAACAAAAGAAATATAAACAGTAAAACAAAACAAATAATCTTCCATAAAGCTCTGAAAAACATGTCCATTTTAGAAACTATTCATATAATTTAAAAAAAAAAATGTACCAGTTAGAGTAAGTATAAAGATTGGCTATCTTAATATATATCTGAGCACTTATTACATATATGTGTAGAGATGATAATCTGGATCAACTGATGATTGCTTGTTTAGCATGAAATACGAGTATTGGTGATGATTATTTATCTTTTCGACATATGTTCAAAGTGTATCAGTGTTATGAGATAGAGGAGAGTGGTGAGTCGTGTGAAAGTCTGTGCTCATATACCCTATATATCACTTCAAATTATATTTCTTAATAATTAAGATAAATACTGTTATGTTTATTTCAACCATTTCTATATTTATGACCTAAAGTAGACTTCAATGAAAATTATTTTGGGTCATGGGACCAAATAAAAATTAATCTAAATCATATTCCAACAATAAAAAAAACATAAAATCATAAAGACATAAAAATGAAATAATAAATAAAGTCCAATAAAACGTTAAATTATATCCAAATATACTTTAAAATGAATCTAATCCTATATATTAATAGAATACAAAGAAAATATTCAATTTCATTTGGATCTTTATATATTTATTATATCAAAATAAAAATCATATTAACGCTGGGTATATATATATATATATACTTAAGCTATATGTAATTAGAAGGGATTTGAATCCAAACTTTCAACCTCCCTTTAGTCATCCATTCTAACCAAAACACATGACCACATATATGTGAAAAAACATTTCATGCTGAACCAGCACTCATCAGTTGGTCCGGATCAATATCTTGTCATATATATATATATATTCAGTGATCATATATATATATATATATATATATATATTCAGTGTTCAGCTTATATAAAATAGCAAATCTTCAAACTTTAAAAGATGGGCTTATTGGAGATAGTGGAAAGCTGAAGGGCACTTGAAAGTCTGGGATCAAATTCCCTCTAATTATATATATTATTTAGTAAATATATCACATCCTCACAAGAATAATATTTTAAATTCTTAAAATAAAATTACATATATATATATATATATATATATATATATATATATATATATATGTATATATATATATATATATATATATATATATATTGAAACTCAGTTACCAAAATAAAAGCATATGATATTAGCACAATACCTATGAGGTGCTTATTTCTTAACATATTAAAAAATTATGCAATATAACAAAAATATAGAAATTTAAAGTTACATTTTATTTGTGCATACTTGTTTATCTTAAATAAAAACATTAAACTGTGATGTAGCATTCCACAAAGTAAGATGCACATTATGTTGGACATTGAATCAAACCTGACTCACAAAGATATATTACTGATTTATTTCAACGTTTTGAATATTGGCTAAGAAAAAATTTTATTCAGTATTATATATGTAGATAATAGCTGTGGGTGCTTTTGGCCAGTGAATATCGAATAAAACTTCTTCTTATCCAATATTCAGTACATTAAAATAAATCAATTACATTTATCATAAGGATAGGAAAAACTATTCGAATATTACATTACAGCAAAAATATATTATTGCAAATGGAATCAAAAATACCATATCTCATTTTATTAGATAAAAATACATTTCTCACACACTAGAATTCTCAAAAAATTTTTAATTAACCTTCAATTGCAGCGTTTTTTGTCATAATGGCCATGAATTCGTTTTTAATTAAGTCATCATTTTTGATAGAGTTTACATCAAAAAGAAAGTGATTGTAAATTCATGCTTCAATTTTTATGCTATCAAGTTGAAATTATTTATAAAAAAGGATCTGCAATGTTTCCAAAGTGTTTGCAAACATCACTTTCTAAAAAAAAAAAAATAATAATTTTTATACTTAAATTCTATCCTGGTAAAGCACTTCCTCCAACATTGAAAAATATGCAAGAAAAAAGCTTGCAATATTTTGATTGAAACCAAAATGTTGACTTCATGTCTTTGAATGGAAAGATTTATCTCATTCCTATGATGAAAAATATATTCCAAGTAAACTAACCTGTGGATAATATGCTTTCTTTCAAAATGTTATAAAAGGGGGTTGGTTTCGTTTTCTTTAAAAAAAAAAAACAGAGAAATATCTCTTAATTTTGAATAATAATTAACTCAAGATTTGTTCTCTTGATATTCACTTCTGTTTTCTGCGTGATTAAAAAAGATTTCATACTGTGCTCCTGTTTCTTAATAAAATCTTTTAAAAATATGTTGACTCAAAGAATTTAATAATCTTTTTTGACTGCAGACTACATTTCTTTCAGAGTTGTTGAAAGAGATTTTATTGCCAGTACACATTTGCATAAAAAGTAATGAGTGATGATGAATTTGGGAGTTTCTTTTTTACTAAAGTTCAAAACCATATATATCAACAAGCATTATAGAAGTTCTATAGCGCAAAGAAAAAAAAATATTTATAATCAGTTTCAACACAGTAGCAACTTTCACCATACAACATTTCCACCTAGTGCAAGTCATAGTAAACCAATGAATGCTAAAAAGTTAATATATCAAAATCCTTATTTAATGCCTATTCATATGATATCCCCAGACTAGTTTCTAACTTTTGACTTTCATCAGTGAGGAGCCTTATATCTGAAAGTGTTATCTCTTTATCTTTGGATGTAATGAATCTCAACAGTAGCTATCTTTTACATTTCTTGTTAACCATAGAGCCATAACTCCAAACTGAAGTCACAATGTTTTCAATCCAAGATTATTCACTTACATGGTCATGCAGAACTGAATCAAGTTCATTATCTATATATTTTGGTGTCTTTTGTTTTCTAACAATCATGATCTCTATCATTCTTTGGTTAGGATTGGTATTAACCATTATAACATCATAAGATCACATTTCTTATGATTAAACAATCTGTTAACACAGTAGCAACTTTCTCCATATAATATTTCCATCTAATGTAAGACATAGTAATTAATAGATGCTAGAAGGTTAGTGTGTCAAAATGCTTATTTAGTGCCTACACATCCATTATCTACAAGGAGCATTGGATATGAGAGAACTGTATCATCTTTGGATTTTATAGTTTATACTAGATTGCAATATTATATGGAAAAAATTGTTTCTATGCTAACAATTTTTTTAAATATAAAAAATAGTAATCATTGGGTTAACATCAATCCTAGTCAAAGGTTGTTGGTTATTAAAAAACCAAACACACCAAAATATATAGACACTGAACTGGGTTGAGATCTGTAACACTATACAACAAATGATCTTGGATTGAAAACATTTTTGTTTTAAATTTGGGTTCATAGGTTTATAGTTAACTAAAAGGGTAAAAGTAGGCTACTGAAAGAATGTATTAGATCAAAAGATCTATGTACAATGCTCTTAAATCACAGGCTTCTCACAGATAAAAGCCATAGACTATAAACTAGTTTTGGTTATTGGATGAGTAGTTACTAAAAAGACATTTTGATGCACTAACTTTCTAGGAACCACTGATTACCATTGTATGAAGAAAATTGCTACTGTGTTAACAGATTTTATAAGCATATGAAATCGCAATCATTTAACATCATAGTGATTTAATTAATCCGTTTTTTATAACAATTCTTTATTTCTAATACAATGCTTACATATCACCCATAAAAAAAATAAAGAATAAATAAAGAATTGTTTTAAAAAACAGATTAATTAATTAAGGCAATGCAAAAAAGTAAAAGTTAAAATTAAATAATCATAGTGGTTTAATATCGATTACAGTTTTGTTTATGAAACTTTTAATCACTTCAAATACTAATAGACTTCAAAATTTCTTAAAGATATTCTAAAATAATTCATTTTTGATGATATCAGTACCCACATAGTAGCAAATAAAAGCAGTTGTCCATATTGAGACATGTCTGTACTCCAGTTGCATATTGGAGGAGAATGGCAAGGCTTCCAGATCCTAGAAGTATTCTTGATTGTATTTCACCATTTAACAAGGGAACAATCTCATTTTTCTCTCCAGTAATATGGAGATTAGCATAAAATCCCTTAAGCAATTTTATAAGATGCATTTTCTAGAATTGCACATAAGTTCCATGATTTTCAGAATCTATCTAGAAATCTAATAATAAAGGAAAAATATAATGAACATTTTTCAGACTCTTCTAAAAAGAAAAACACTTATACACTGCAATACCAGTTGATCAACAAACCCATAGTGAGGATATGTCTAATTTACCCTCATAGTCAGCATATGTATTCATATTAGATAACCTAGATTATAAATTTCTCATTTACACAGGTCAGCTTTCACTTATTTGTTAACAAACAATTGTATACAGGAAAATATTTTAATGAAACAATCTCTGAGCAATCAAACTGATAATGTATGATAGCACCATCTTATGGCTAAATAACTACCAGGCACTGAATTTCTGGCACAAATGAGTTAACTTACAAATAGATTTCTTTAAAATTTTGTTACAAATTAATGAATTACTCCACTAGAATAGGATGAAAGGAACTACAGCGAGAAATATTTTTATGTAGATAATTTCATGTTCACTTCAATACAAGAAAAGACGTTATGCAGAATAATGTTTTACATCATGCTCATGAATTCAGACATTGATGACAAGAATTTATGGCAATATAGCTTTAACTGAATTATATTAGAAAATAAATAAAAAAACCTATATCTCCCCTTAACAAAAAATGGTATTTAATTCAGTAAAGACCATTCACAATCCTTGCTTAGAATGTTAAAATACAGATATATAAAATCACTTTATACACATTTTGATTGGTTAAAGTATTTTACATTAGCATTATATAAACAGTCTTAAAACAATATTTAGGCATCTTTGTGTTTTGGGAATTGATTTGAATTCAGTTTTAATCTTTTTACATTTTCTACTATTTTTTCTACTATTTGTTTATGAATTACTACAAATAATGATATTATCATAGTTTTTTAAAAAAAATTAGTACTATGTATGTTCATAGGTAAAGAAAGGTTTATGGCTTTTTTGCTCATGATTTCATAAGAAGTTGAAGTGGTGTGAACACCAGAATTAATCCTTGGACCTTCAGATCAAAATCAGACACTCTACCAATTGTGCCAAAGGAGTACAGGATATGTGAATAGGTCATGCCCTTTAAATAATTTTTTTAATGGTTATATTTCTAAAAGAGTCTATCAATTTACATTATTAAGTCTGCTAGAGAAATTTTAATAAATATATATTGTGCCTCTATTTTAAGTACTAAATTTGTTTTATTCATATAAATTGAATATCATCTTGTTTAAATAACAGAAAAATATACTTATTAAGCAGCTTAAAACATATTTTGTAAATAGCTGAATCTTTTTATATCAACATATAGATATATAAATAGAAAATTGGTAATCAGAAATTGCTAAAAAGATTGAATGGTCAATAAACAAACCTTTTAACATTTGTGGAATGACAAAATTAAACAAATAATGTTATTTTATAATTATTTTTTTAAATAAATTGTTATTTAGCCATAAAAATTAATTCTACTAATACAGAACAGAAAGTCATTAATGCAAAATGTTCAACAAAGAAATAAAAAGATTACTTAGAGATATAAATATTTCATTTTAAAAATTAAAAAAAAAAAAATTTCCAAAAGATTAATCTTTTCATGTTCTTAGTATTTTCCCATTGGAATATTATGAAGTTGTATAAATTGAAAAATAAACAGAACTAGTAGAAATATGAGAGCTGACTTGACTTTTAAGGAAAAAGATTAGATCATATTTCAGGTAAATTCTCTAGACAACCAAAAAGATTAACGGGCATATATTTTTTTTTTTAGATCAACTTCTTCTATAACATTTAGATAATCTTAGTTTGTAATATAACAAACAAACAACAAAAATTTTCTGCAAATTGAATAAATTTTAAAATACAGTTATCAGGTTTTAAGTAGTAGCTTAAACATATAATAAGCAATACATCAATTCATCTTCAAGTTAAATAAGTAATGACATATATTATAATTAATAAATAATTATTAATCAAACTATATTTAACTGAAATGATTTCAATGACTTAATTCATTGGAAGATACAGTTATTTCCATTTCATTTCCAAGAAGTCATTAGTAATGGAATCTTATATTTCTTTTTTATGGATTGTATACAAAAAATAATTTTATTTACTTATCAGCTTTTAAAAAACTAAAGAGAACTTAATCGCATTAAGCCTGAATTCCTAATAACAAACAATTACACTAAACTAATAAGAATAAGACATCCATAATAAACTTCAAAACTTTTATGGTAAAAGAAAATACTTGGCAAGCAAATAACATGAAGTCATTCATTGGAAAAAAAAGTGTATTAGTGCAAAAAAGGACATTAAGATTGATGTTAAAATTTGATTGCACCAAATCTAATATTTTAATGCATAAGTTAATATGTGGGCATATGCATATAATGCTGCATGGTCAGAAACTTCATTGATATACAAAACCTTATATATATATGGTAGTGCAAAGAATTATACATTCTATCATAAGATATTAAAGAAAAATAAAAACCAAACCAATCCCTATATTGCTTAAGTATCAATATTTCATTGGGATCATTTTTAAATTGACATAACTGTTTGCAGATTATTTAATGTATTTTTTCAAAATTGTTTCTTTCTTACTTAGTTGTTGTTGTTATTACTACTACTATTATTATTAATGTACTAAAGTTTCTCAGATATTACTATGCCCTGTACAGGTAATACTTTATTTAATATTATTATTAGTGATACTGAATGGGATTAAAAGTGATTCACTTTAGGTTTCGATTGTGTAAACATAAGTAACTATTAAACTTATATAAAATTGTGCTATAATGCCAACTTCAAAGTTGAAATAGTTAATCATTCTTATGGAGATTATTAAATCTGTAAGGAATATTTTATGCATCACTCTTATATATTATTGTTAATTTTACACTATTATATAATATTTTAACAAGGCATCCTAGTGATCTAGTTATATTTTGTTAGTAAAATAGCACCCCTAATGTTTAACCCTGAAAATGAATCCAATAATGAATCTTGAGACAAAATAAAGAAGCCCAATGTAGTAAATATCATGTAGATATGCTAAGCAATGATACTCTTGTATTTACAAGTGAGGATGATTAAAATTTATTAGTCAGTGAAACAAACTCATTAAGGATGAGTATAAAACATTTATCTTTTATGACAATGATAATTATTATCCTCCGATATTTAAACTGAGGATTATTATTTTGTGGAATAATAAACAACCTATTTCTATTTACTGTTAGTCTTCACAATGCTGTCTGATAACATAATTTTCATATTTCAAATTCAAATTAGATTTAGAAAACAAATAGTAATATTTATTACATGTTTTATTATTATTCGTTTTTATCATTTATTCTATACTGTATAATAAAGTGTTAATTTTTTAATATTTTTCTTTTGTCATTATTAAAGAAACATCATCATTACATATTCATCATATAAAAAGGTCATATTTGAAATATTTGATAATACATAAAATCCATTTAGATTAAATACAACATTATTGTATTAATGCTATCTGAAATATAAAAGTATTGGGTAAGATGATGTATATAAAATCCCTTTTAGATTGTTGTATCCTAAAATGCCCAAACACACTTTGTATCTATGCATTTATTTTCTTATTTTATACAACCCTGAAATAAATCATTAATCAACATGATATTTAAATTTCTAGCCTTAATTTTAAATACAGGTTGAGTTACTCTTAATTAGTTCTTATAGTAAAAAAAATATCTGTAAGAATTTTTACTATTATTAAATAGAATATGATTAAGAGAATAGGTATTATTATAAAACCTGAGAAATTTATTCATTATATTATTAAATGTGAATTGATTATTAAAGTATAGAACAGTTTTAGTTTATGTGGAAATACATAAAGACTTCTATGCACAGCAAATTGCAAGATAAGTTAGAGATAGTAGTTGCACTTCTTTCTCCACATTATTGACCTCAACCATCTTGACTGCATTTTCCACCTTACTGCCACTGAGATCACAATTGGTATTTTTGTACGGTTTTAATATATATATATATGAAAAACAAAAACAAGTTTTATATACATAAACTTGCTATCGCTTGTATTTATGATCATTAGATGGAGCTTTACCTTGAACTCCAAACAAGCATATTTTTGTTTATATTGGCAAATGCCAGAGTCAGAATCAACTGTCTCTTTCATTGGCTCCACCCTCAGATCAGTTGATTTCAAGCTGATTTGCTATCATCAGTGAAGGATAGGAGTTAGAAACTAGACCTAAACACTAAACTCTAAGCGTTTATGCAACAAGTTTCTATCAGTTTGCAAGCATGAATTTTTTAGACACGTAAATGTCTTCAAACTCAACTTATCAAGCCAGATAGCTATATGGGTCTGATATCAGTTCAGTTTCTCCACATAGTCAAAGCTTCTGCAATATATATCATTGCAAGAAAACTTAAAGGTACATTTATGAAAAACAAAAACAAGTTTTATATATGTAAACTTGCTATCTGGCTTGATAAGCTGAGTTTGAAGACATTTACATGTCTAAAAAATTCATGCTTGCAAACTGATAGAAACTTGTTGCATAAACGCTTAGAGTTTATTGTTTAGGTCTAGTTTCTAACTCCTATCCTTCACTGATGATAGCAAATCAGCTTGAAATCAGCTGATCTGAGCATGGAGCCAATGAAAAAGACAGTTGATTCTGACTCTGGTGTTTATGTAAACAAAAATACGCTTGTTTGGAGTTCTTGGTAAAGCTCCATCTATTGATCATAAATACAAGTGGTAGCAAGTTTACGTATATAAAACTTGTTTTTGTTTTTCATAAATGTACCTTTAAGTTTTCTTGCAATGATATATATTGCAGAAGCTTTGACTAGGTGGAGAAACTGAACTGATATCAGACCCATATAGCTATCTGGCTTGATAAGCTGATTTTGAAAACATTTATGTGTCTAAAACATTCATGCTTGCAAACTGATAGAAACTTGTTGAATAAACGCTTAGAGTTTAGTGTTTAGGTCTAGTTTCTAACTCCTATCCTTCACTGATGATAGCAAATCAGTTTGAAATCAGCTGATCTGAGGGTGGAGCCAACGAAAGAGACAGTTGATTCCGACTGGCATTTATGTAAACAAAAATACGCTTGTTTGGAGTTTTTGGTAAAGCTCCATCTATTGATCATATATATATATATATATATAATTAAGTTCAAACCAGTAACCACCTAAACATTCACAGTAAAATATAGTAATCAATATTTCTGACTGCTGTCAAGGCAACCTTCACACCATTTAATAGCAAGAATGGAAATCCATTCTTACTAATGGTCCATTGAATATATATGGACACTTAAAGCTTGCAACTTGACTACAGAGTATGAAATATTGATACAATGAAGTTTAAATAAACCTCTTTAAATGTGAAATAAACATGTCACTGTAATGCAGACTAATAAATAGTCAATTAACATTACAAACTGCAATATTTTTAAATTGCCTGTGTATTATTTAGAAATAATAAGTGAAATAATGCCTAAAGCTAATCTGGGATAATGATATAATTAAGTTCCAACCAGTAACCACTTAAACATTCACAGTAAAATATAGTAATCAATATTTCTGACTGCTGTCAAGGCAATCTTCACACCTTTTAATAGCAAGAATGGAAATCCATTCTTACTAATGGTCCATTGAATATATATTTAGAGTGTGGGTTACTCATTTATAATTTACTTAATCACAAAGCTCTTTACTTAGAACAGCAGCTTGGAATAGGAAATTTTGATTGGCTGCTGCTCTAAATAAAGAACTTTATTAATCAAGCAATTATAAATAAATAACTCGCCATGCTAATTATTTCCATATATATATATATATATATATATATATATATATAGTGACCATCTGAATGGGTGCAAGGAATTGACATACTTTGTATCTGCATTGAATAATTATATTATATTAAAAAAAAAATGAGATAGCCTTAGAATTTTTAAAAAAAAATTTTGAGATTGTTTGAAGCTTAGATATGGGTTGCTTATGCAGTTGATTGACCACTTTATAAGCATTCATTATTATTATTGTGGTTAGTGAAGTATTTAATGCCAGAGAGAGGGGTTGTTATTATAGGAATTGGTATATTTGGGCAGGAAAATGCAAAGTTATTTTATATTAGTGTAATATTTGGTTGAATGGCTTCAAAATCCTTTATTCATTAGTACTTATCCTTTTGTCAACAATTAATAGCCATTTCAATTATATTTAGTTAGGATAGTTTAATATTTAGGTTGCAGTACATGTGCATGCATATAAGTCTGTATTATGTTTCATTTCTTTTTCATCTTTTAATAACAGTAAACAATAGTACATTTACAATAAAAACATTTAAATTACAGTAATTATCTTAAATAATTTAACAAATATATAATTCTTTCCAATGATTAATAGATAGGTGAATCAATGAATTATTTTACAAATTAAATAAATTATTAATCATTTTTGTTTAATAGTAAATTAATATTCATTTTTCTTTCAAGTTTGTAAAAGCTATTTATTTTATTATTTTTTTTGGTCTTGATTTAATCAAAATGATTTTTTTTTAAATGATTTTTTTTTTGAATACATAATTAGCTTAGATAGAAAAGAAGTGTGGGAGTAACCTTGTGAAGGGAAATGACATTTTTGCTAAAGAGAACTATTTAACAAAGATCTCCAGTAAAAAAATTGGCATATTATGTAATGTAATTGTAGCCAGTAATCAGTGGCTCATTATTGTGAAAATTAAAAACCAGTTGCTGAAGTCAAATTGTTTTAAAAAAGACTTTGGAGTAAAACTTTGAAAGGATCTTAAGAAATTCATTATGGGAAAAATTAACTAGAATGGAATTCTAAATTTTAAAAAGGTACACAGTTTACTTTGCTCTCCTTGATTTAAACGTTTTGAATTAACCCCTTCATAACTATTGCTCTTTTAAAAATGTATGTTGATAACGTCCAGTCTACATTACTTCATTTAATTGTCATTTTAAATAAGAATAAACTGCATGAATATTATTGTTGAATCACTAACCAACGTGTGTCTTTTAATATATTTGGAAAACGCATGCAGAACTATTTTACAGAATATATTTTAATTCTTCACTATTTTCCGTGTTATGTTTTTGTGAGAATTAAACATAAAATTAAGGATATGCATATTTTGATAAACCATGCCATATTTAAATTCATCATAAAGAGATAACAGTATTTGTTTATCTGGTATTTCTGGAAATAATATATATTTTAAATGAAGAAAATAAAATGTGAGTTACTTCAAACTAAGTATTTGCTTAAATCGAATGGAAGGATAGAAATGCAGGTAATTTTTGTTCTCTTCGATAAAGATGGAATATAAAACAAAGTATTATTAATTGTGGAATTATTAAAGAACCATGGTTCCTTAATTGACAATATTTAAGAATAAACCATGCATATAATAGACTATAAAGTGTTAAATGCTATTCAAGAAAACTACTAAGAATAATTGCGTATTTAATTTAGCACTACAACGGAGAATGTCTTATATTTTCAGTATAATAAAGGAGAAATTAATTGCTTGTGTGTGTGATTTGGTACCTCAAATAGATATGCTATGAACACTGGAGGTTCTGGGTCAGATTTAAGTTACGATTATATTTTTTAAGTTATCCTGCAGAAGTTTATTTTATTTAAATTTAATTTGGAATGTGTCCCATATTGTTTCATAAACCCGGAGCAGAGCTTTGCAAGTGAACTTTTATTTTAAGTTACAAAACAAATAACTTTTGTTTCTTTATTTTTTTTTATTGCTTGTCATTATTAATGTACATTATTGATAATAGGCTTACTTATTATTGTTTTATTGATAATTTGGGTTATTTTGACCTTCGAGATCGTCTCCGAAGCATATCCAAATGAGGAATACACTGGTAAAAATTGATTGTGTACAAATAGGTCTTATTGTTCTTTTATGAAGGTAAAAGAAAGAAATATTTTTTTTAATATATTATTAGAGAGGTTTATATTTATTTCGTATACTCTGTTATCTCAAAGTGAGAATTTTTTTTTTTTAAATCAACGAACGTATAATAGAAATAGTTTGCTAGATATGAAAGAAAGTTCATTCGTAATAACTATAAGCATTAAATTTTAAAAAGTAACCCAAAGTTTATTCTGAATTAAAAGTTATATGTTGATGCAATATTTAATTACCACGTTGCCTGCATAGTGTGTAATTTAGAGTTAAACTTATATATACTTTTATTCACGGGTGTGTGTCTGTTTTGCACAATTATGACATTTGTTTGATAAAGTTCAGTTTGTGAATATTTTTATGTATAAATTTCAGATGCTGTCATATTCTACTGAGTGGAATGGATTAGTATGTTATCTGTGTGTATTTATCTGCCAGCGTGTATTTATAGTGTTCGATATTTAGAAGAGCTTTGAGAATGGAAAGAAATCTGATTGCATTATAATGTTTGTAGGGATAAAAGATTTTGCTTATTTAGTATATGTTTTCCATGAGAAGAGCCTAGTTTATATTATATGCATATGATTAAATGATATTTTTTGAAGTTAAGCGATGTTTTCTTAGAGCCCTGGTGATGAGGAAGAAGTTCCCACCAGTAGTGTATTTAGAAGTAGATGAATTATTGTTGAAGTATGATTAAATGATGTTTAAAAAGTTGTGTGATATTTTTCTTATATTCTTGGTGATGAGGAAAAGGTTCCCCACCAACAGTGTATTTGGAATCAGATGAATTATTGAAGAAGTGTTCAGTAAGAGTTTATATGCTCCTCATGTAGATTTCCCTTATAACATATAGTCTGTATAATCATGAAAATATAGCTCTGTGTTAATTAATATGTGGCCAGATAAATTGTTAAATTAATTCTTGATGTAATATTAGTGTCTTATTTTATTGATGAATTACGACATTGTCCGAAATAAAGTAATTGTATGATATTTTCTCAATGAATGGAGAATTTGTAGAAAAGATTATTTTCTATCATTGTTGCTTGACACACACACACACACGCATAATATAAATAATATTGCATATATAAAGTATAGAGTTATTGAAATTAAAATGAGAAATAAATGTTTTGAAATACATTAAATTCATTTAAATAGAAGTATAAAGTTATTGAGATTAAAATGGGAAATAAATATTTTACACTACAGTATATTTATTTAAATAAAGGTTATAAATCATCAAATCATCAGATTGAACATGATTTTGTTGCTATGCATGAAAGGTATTCGTAATTGAAAGTGATTATTTAGTCAATTAGAGAAAGTTGCTTGGTTGAGAGCCAAATATAATTAATTTGAATTATTTTATTAATCAATGGTAATATCCTCTCAAAATTATTTTTTTGTGTGTTAATAATATAACATGTTGTTTATTTAGTGTCATGTAGATGAAACATGTAGGCAAAGCATGTGTTTGAAGTCAGAATATTTAACTTTTGTTATTAATTTGCTTTGATAATAGGGATAATCCCAAACTGATGCTTAAAGTTTATTTGATAATTTAAAAATCTGTGAGACAAGTAGTTCAATTGTAAATATCATGTTAAACCAAATTTATTTTAGTGTAATAAATGATTTATTTTATTTGTTTAAAATCTTAAAACTGTGTCTGGAGTTATTATTGTATACATTTGTGTTTTCCATTTCCACATCTCCACATTCCACACATCTATTATAAAATAGATATATTGTTTTATAACTATAATATCAAATTTGCTGGTGTCTGACAATTATAAGGAACATTTGTCTTTGGATAAAAGTATTAGAAAGGTTGCTAAGTTAGCATATTTGTTAGATGATGATATGAAATTAAAATACTCTATTTCTGTCATTATCTTATTATTGAAACACAGTAGAATATTTTAGTCAATTTGTTTCATTACATTTTATGACACTTTAGAATTATAATTTATGGGCCAATGTAGTTTATTTAATTCAACTGTGTTTGTTAAATTCCCTGAGATCTTATTGTTTATTTTTTTGATTGGCATTAAAGTAGATGTTTAGATTGTGATATGCCAAGTCATAGAATTGTTTAGTATTATAATTATAGCAAGCTGATATATGTTATATTTGGATGAAGGAAGAAATTAAGTTTAAAGTATATTTTAATAGACTGTACTGATAAACATGATTCTTTATCATACAATTAATTAATAAAAAGGTTTTACATTATATTTAGTGTTTGTAATATTTCTTCTTTCATTTATTTATCATCATATATCTTATGAACTGCCTATAGCCTCCCACTGAGCTGAGCTGAACATAAACTTAAATATAGAGTCTCAATAATAGTTTGTATTATATATCTTGTTATATTGTTCTATTCATTAATAGAACTGGCGCCTGGGCATTTCGCTCATGTAATGTATATGAGCAGTGTTGGGAGTGTCGGTTATAATATATATATATTGAAACAGTAAGATTCGTATTCGAATCTTAAGTTTCACCTTTTTCTGTCATCTCTCACTGACCGGTCTATCCCGCCCAAATTTAAACTTTTTGGTATTGAATTGTGTGTGTAGCAATATTAAAAATGTATAAATATATGTAGAATTCAGCATAAACACGCACACATTTCGATCTCAAATTAAAGGCAATAAATAGGGATAAAATAATATAATTTAGATTTCTTTTAGTTATATAATTTTGTATAATTTTAATCATTTATTTTGGATTATAAAGTTCGTATTTATTGCTTTGTTTAAATTTCATTTAATAATAATTCTAAAAAAATCTGATGTAATATTTAATTAAAAGTTAAAATAATCTTATGTTCCCTTTTTGTCTTTGAAATTTAAAAGCATCGGTCAGTGATAGATAATAGATTAATTAAAGAAAAATTTCCCAAAATGTAATTAGTAAATTTAAAATGTAAACAATAGAACGGCAGCTTTCTTTAATTAAAACCAACAAAATGCATTGTTTATCCTCAGGGCAGATTAAGTAGAACCTAAAAATACCTTAACAAAAATGTGAAAAATCAAGATAAGAAAAGAGGCCATCTTAGACTTGGTGGAGACATTCACTTCAACTTTAGCTTTGCTCTCGATCACTGAGAGTCTCCAAAATATAAAAATAAATTGTTCCTGCCAAGATATGACCGAGTAAAAGCACCTAGATTATTCTCCATCAGGAGATGGCCTATCGGATGCTGAACTTTCCATTACCCATCATAAATTCACCATGAAGATCTGCTGCCTGAAATAAATGAGAAAGCTGCTGCTGCTGTGAAAGTAAATGAAATATCAAAATACAAGAAAGAATTGCCACTCGTGAACTTTTTGCTGCTAAACTAATGGAATCAGAAAACTTCTTATAAAACAGGTACCTGTCTGTGTTCAAACTCTAGAGTATCTAATAATAATGCTATAGCTCTTCTGCATATTACTTATCTAAATTGTAAAATGTAAAAACTACCATTTGTATAACTAAATGGAATAATTAACTTAATGTGTAAATTTCTCTAATAATCTAGCTTACCTCATTCTATCTTCCTTGGGTGCGTATTTCTAAAATCTACATTTTATCTATATTTATTATTTAATTATTGCATGCTCATAATTGTCTCTATTTTCAAAGTTTAAATCTATGATCGCTTGGAACAATGAATGCGTGTCAAATTTTCATTAATATTTGCTTTCATAAATAACTTAACTTTCATATAAATCAACACGCATTCAATGCATCGTTTATTGAAATGCAGGGTCTACTACTTCGCAAATGGCTGGTGTATTAGTTGTAATAATCCCCAGTTTATATATGTTTTGCATTTATTAAATCTTAATGAATAATTCCATAAAATTACATTTCTTTGAGAGTCGCCAAAGTTCTTTAGTAAATATTGATAATGTAGGGCCGAGTTAGAAATCTATTTAAATGTTATCATAATCGTTTATACATTATACATGTGTTACATTTTAGAGACGCGATGACCCATTCCGCCGTGAAATTTCCGGATTCTTCAGGGTTGAAATTAACCCCAGTCATCCTACACAAGCGGACATAATGGGTGCTCCCGTAGGATTTGACGACATCATGCAGCCAGCCGGAAAACTGCGACATGGACCGCTTGTCCCTGGTTATGCTTATGTGACACCTTACTTCGTCGGGCTGATGGCAGAGACCAGCCCGACATTCTTATAAACTCATTCATGGCATTGCAGTTTCGATATACTGCCATTTCATATCGCCTTTTTAAAGCGTACCACATGTTCCTTTACTTAATTTTATTATTCTATATATCACTCCGCCTCTGCATTATCTTCATAATTCACTCTCAAAGAAATGTTTGCCTTTAGTTATAAATAAATATTTTAATTAAATAAATATACGTCTGCAGTTACGTTTCATTTATTCGATACCCATTCTATATATTTCCTCGATTATGTAAATATGAATGTTTAATTAATATTAGTTTGATTATTGGCTAACTCGAGAATAAAATCATGAATCTCTTGCATATCCCTGACCACCGTGCCTAAAGAAATAGTTACTAATGTCGCATCAGACGCGTTGTTTCGTGGATTGTATTGTGGAACCGATAAACTATGTTCGAACTCAGTACCACGGGTGGCTTCGCTACCTCAATGGTGCTGCTGTTCTGTGTGGTGGTCGAATTCTGCACTATGTTTATGAGTCACACATTTTCTGACTGTTACAATATATACATATATTCTGTACTGTTACAATATATATATATATATATATATATATATTGTAACCTGTCCATGCTGACTCTCCATGTATTCACAGTACAAATTGATCATATCTTTAACCTAGCTCAGATATTAAACTATAAATTATATAACAACACTAATTTATGAGATTCAACAATTAACTATAAATATCTACTATGTAACCCATAAGGTAGATTTAAGAGATGGTTACAATAGAGTGGTTTTAACATTGAGAAAGCATATACCTCCTAATGGCATAGCTATTGTAAAAATCTTCCCACCATTATTTTGGTAAATTCCTTAGGAAAATCTCCACAATAGACAATGACTAACATAATCTTTCATTGAAAATATTGTTTATTTACCTTTTACTTATGTAATAAATTACATAAAAATAATGAAATACAATGTATTCTAAAATAGTTTATAATGACTATTATTATCTTATATATATCCCAAAGACATCAACTATTATTTTATAATAAAATAACAATTACTCAATTTAAGATAATTGAACAATATGAGGGATTTTACTAAGATCTATCTATCCTAATAATAACCATACATAACATTACAAGTACAAACTAGATCATTTTCTTAAAATCAGCATATTTTCAACAACTATAATATAAAAAATTCCAACTTCTTGTTTTCTACAGTATTTTCCAACAATTAACTTATTTATAAATTAAAAATACTAATTATAAAAATGAACCATATTTATAATCACCAGAAACTATACCCATAAATTAAACTAACTTTCCCCTGTTTAATTGCTTCAATAAATTACTTAATCAACTTACCCTGTTCTAAATTTCATCATAACCCAAAATGTAAACTGCCTGAGGTATCCCTATCACAAAATTTTGTGCAATCTTGTATGCCATCTTAAATTTATTCTAAGAATGAATTCAAATTAATTTTAAAATAAAATAATGTGACTTTAAAGGTATGACTACTTCCAGTTAAAAATATGATGCTCTTAAATAATATCACTTAAGTTGTTATAATTGAATTTAATAAACAATTTATCAAGTTCTGTTCTTTATAATATTCCCCATAATTTATGTACTTGGGATATGACAGTGTGATGAAAATAATTCTGAATAGAAACAAAGCCATTACTCTACATTTATAGCAAAATATTTGTTTATTTAAACAAATAACAATAATCAATAACAAACTTTTAACTAATTCATATCATATAAAACTATAAACACATGTAATATTATAACATCTTTGTACAATTATTTACATTATATTAAAGTTTTATAAATTCTCTTCCTTAATTCATTGAAAGTTAATACTTTTTGTCTTTGTTTGGTTCCTCTTATTAGTCAAACTATTACTTAATCTATTCAATAAAGCAGAGATAAAGTGAAAATATTATCTTACATGACTGACTTCCCACTTTTTAATTATTTGTGATGGAGTACTCGTATCCTTCACCATTTTTCCATTCATAATAATAATATATACTGGCTTTTTTTTTTCTTATTAGCACTTTAAAATTGTAGGTTGTCTTCCCAAATTGTAAACTGTGATTCTAATAAAGAAATTAGTTTAAAATACTCTTTTAATTTAAAGTTTTATAAACTATTTTATATTCATTTCCTTAAAATTGACTTATATAACCATTGTATAAAATAAAATATTTTTATAATTTGATGAATTTTTAAAATATTTTATACAATGATTTACTTTACTTTGTGATTTCTTCCCTCCTCTGATCATCTGCTAATTCTATTAATACCCCCCAAACATGATGTGGAAACCAATTACTTAAATGCCATTGGTCAACAACTTGAAAATTGTCTATCAGTTCTTTAATATTTAACTTGTTTTTACAAATTAAACACAAAAAAAATTAATAAATATTTTAAAACTGATAAAATTCAAACAATGTTTCAATTGAAATTTAAAGTACTTTATTTACTCAGGTTCACAGAAATATTTTACTAAAAATATTTAAGTAATGAAATTTTATTATTATTATTATAATTATTTTTAAAAATATATTATTATTACAATTACATAACTGATATATAAAATGAAAACAATTACAAATAAAAAATGTGTATTTATTATCTCTCCTAAATTCTCTATTAAAGGTCATATATTAAATTATTAGTGCGTTATATTTTTAAAATTAAAATTTTGGACTATTAAACACATCTTGTATACTCCATTATTAAGGTTACAATATATATCCACCTGGGTCTCGTTTTACACAATAGATAGGTTCCTCAGAAAACATGCACAAAAGAAATTGCACAAAAATAGATGTAACTTACCTTGAAAAAGGGGGGATACGGACTGTGATTTTTCAAAAATCGCATAAAAGCAAAGCACCAATGTAAAATTACTTTAAAATTCGTGCAAAAAAAAATAAGGAAATAAAATATGACTAATAAAAAATTTCAAATTTGAAAAAAATTGATATAAGACAAACTTTTTAACTATAATATTTAATCTTATTCAAAACAATATATTTTTATGCATAATTTACAGTAATTTACATTTTTTTATACATGTTTTAATTATTATCACTATTTGCCGATAAACAGATTTATTTGCAAACTGGTAAAAACTCAGATTCTTCACAAGAGGAAATACAACTAGCACCAATGTCACTCGCATATTGTGTTAATGGTTTTCTGGTGACAACGTAATTAGTAATTAATCTAACAACTAAAAATTAAATTCTTATTTTTGTCTTTAATTTTTTAATTTTCAATTTTAATTGTGCCCACTGCTATTACTCACCTTTTAAAAATAAACTTGCGGACACTAAATGATTAATAATTGATTACGTTCTTTTTTAAAAAGCAAAAACAGAATGTGATTTAAAATGCAAAATTAACACGCACAATGTTTGAACAAATTTACATTATAATCTTGTAAAATTTAATGTGGAAAATCAACATTTTAAAAAGGCATTATAAATCTAATTGCCAAATATAATAAGGCTTGTAAGATATCTTTATGTTTTAAAAGTACCACAAACATGTATACAAAATATTATTTAAAAATCATTAGTAGTAATTTGAAAGCTAAAATTGATGTGTGCATTAGAATGCAAATGAATATTCAGCATCAGATTTTATAAAGCAGATGAAATATAGAACATCCTTAGACAATGCATTTTAAAGAAAAAGTCTCTCCAACTAGTCCCCATAAAAAACAATGCCATTTTTTTATTTTCTTGATTTGCCCCTTGGTGTGCCTTTATAATTTTCTTTTGTTGATTTACCCTCTATCTTAAAACAGCTATGTAATTCTTGATAGGTTAATAGTTGGATGACTAGCTGGTTTATTGAGTATTGGGAGATAAATATAATACTAAATTTCCTAGTATCTTAACAAATTTCAAAATTATGTCAAAAACTATACTAACCACTTATTTTTTTTTTGTTTATGCATATATGATTTTGAACCTGTGTTTACATCCTAAACAACATTTCATTGTCATGTGATAACATTCCCTTATTGTTTGCCACCACGACAATATAGAATTGTCATATTTTCATCTAGATTCAAAAATAAAACATGAAGCCTTTACACTATCAAGACACATATTTATATACACAAAAAAAATTAAAAATGCACACTGGCATAGATACAGTAATTGATATATAAACACAGAACCACAGTGAATTATTAAAAAGATAAAAAGAAATCATAATTCGAAATCACTCATATATTCATCAATATATCGAAATCAAGAACAAATTGTCAACTTTTATCAAGAAATTCATAAAACTTTAAAATCTGATTTAAAAGCCCAATAAATTGATCATTTAAAATCATTCTCTAAAGGCTTAATTATCTTCAAATTTCCAATAAAAAGAAGACAAACAAAAAGATTAAAAGCTATTAAATTTTTATAGCACATCCCTAACCATTAAGCTGTAAACATTTTCATGAAAATTAGTTTAACCTTAAAAATTACTACACTGTTAAACACAAGATTTAAATAGATTTAATTGAATTTCACTCTTTTAGATGAATCCTCAACTCATCAATAATTATTTATTTAAGAGCTTTTACAAATATATGTGTATAAAATATTAAAGTAGTACGCCGCCCAAAATTAGTAAGTTAATTAATTTACATTTCGTACATTTAATGTCAGTAGCAAAATATTTATATACATATTTCTTGTGCTATCAGTTATATGTTGTTATTATTATTGCTACAGTTGTCAGTTTACTCTTTTTTTTTTAATGTTTTTTTATTTATTCATTTCAATTTAAAACAATTCCATTGTTTGACCTTTAACATGCATAAATAAATAAAATATGTAATTTGCCTTTTTTTGTTCTTTTCATATAATCTCTTTGGTAAATTTAATTACATAAAAGAGAATTTTCATCTAACAGCTACAATTTTGATAGTTCTATGAGCAAAATGAGATTAACGATAGTATAGAGGATATTATCCATAAGATAATGGTACTTCTGAATTTTCAAGTAAACTAAGATGGCACAGGGTATTTTTGATAAATGTCTAATTTCGAAGACCTACAATCTTTAACATTACACGACTGCATTAAAAAAAACAATTTCCTCTCATTAGAATGTCAATTTTCATCACATATTCAATCTGGTACGTGAGGTGCAAGAAAATGTATTCACAGCCTCCCTCTGACGAAAGATTGTGCTTTATACAATCACTGCAAACGATAAAACAAAGAGATAAACTTCTATCATCAAAATTCATTTATGAGGAGACATGGAAGCTATTCCATATATCTATGAACTTTATATCACAAGAACTATCTCAACATCAATCAACTTCAAATCATATGGACTAATTCCAGATTCATCTAATATGCAATTGTAACGCATGGTGATCTATTTATGTTTTGAGATAATGTAACCTTGTTTAGCCTAAATAAAAATTATTTATAGTAAAAAAAAAAAAACAGCTAACAAACAACTTTTTTTTTTTCTTTGATGGCTAGAAAAATTAAAAAACAAGTACAATCTACCGAAGATGTGTTAATCGTTAAATTAAAACAAAATTAATAAATCGATTGTTAAATTTAAAAAAAAAAGAATAAATTCCGATAAATTTCATGAAGAAGCTTTATTTCTTTTTTTTACTTATTATGTGGGAAGTGATGAGATTTTTTTTAACATAGTCTTTGATTCAATTCAGTATGTTTCTTTTTGTCAATAGTTTTTTTTTTTTTTTTTGGCAATTGTCATAATGATAAAAATTTGGGACCTTCCTGTCATAGAATGTAATGCAATGAACTATTTCCAAACGTATGGGATCCTGCCCTCCTGAAAAGTGTGTGTTAATGGTCACTATATGGTGTGCGCGCTGCCGATATTGTATATATATTTTTCATTTTTCTGTTAATAAGTTAATAAAAAAAAGAAAATAAACTGTAAATATTATAATTAATTTTTCCACAAGATTTACTTATTTTAAAATAACAGTAATAAAAAATAAAATGTAATTATTAAATAGGACCCTTCCTAGTAGGCATTTTTGTAAACATTTTTTTTTTGGGGGGGGGAGACAACGAAACGGTAGATTTGTCACAAAATACGAGCTGTTGTCTTGCTTTACTTGAAAACGTACAACTACTAAAAAAAATTATTTAATAATGCAATATTTGATGCAAATCTTGTAAAAATAAAATGCCTAAAAGTGAAGGACAAAAAAAACCTAGAAAATTAAAGGGAAAATTATGTATGTTAACATTTACTTATTTCACAGGACTAAACCAATGAAGATGTAGATTTTATAACATTTGACCATAGGCTTTCAAACTCCCTTCAGCTATTAATCTCTTATAATTTACATCTAAAACTCCAAGTATATAAATTATACTTGTATTCAAGTAAACATATTAAGTAAGCTGAAGAAATAACAAATTGTGCTCATCTTGTTATCATATTTTTGGAATTGTATGAAAATACATATGTAAACTTTTCTGTAATGTCTTTACCATAAATGTGCAAAGTAGCAGCTATATAAACAACTAATTTAATTATAGTAGGTGTATCATTATTATTCATGAAATATTATCTTTTGACTTGTTAGTTGAAACTGCAGAATTAATTCAAACATTTTGATCAAAACTATAGCAACAATGCATAAATTGCATCTTTGGATCTAATAATTTTACATATTTTTCTGCCAATTAAAAACATATTTATAGTGCCTTTTCATTCTCTAATGCACACTGGGTGTATGGTGACTATTCATGTAGACCTGAAGAAAGTAATTCAACAAACCTCTAAAAATACTTTTGCTATAAGTAGTAACAATAACTTTCCATGATAGTTGCTGTAATCATTTCTATTGCATTTATTTTTATTAATTAAAACTATAAAAGCATTATTAATATCAGGTAACAACTTTCTGGATCTGTATTTCTAAAAAAAAAATTATACTAGTTTAAAACTAATATATCACCATTATCTTTCAAACCTCTTCGGTTATCTCATTTGGACGCGGAACTTTTCTATTTTTCAACATTCAAACATTATTTTAACTTTGTTAAGATAGATATCTTTCTCTAAATCTAAATGAGTAGATAGCATAAATATTTTATAATTAAACTATAAATTATTGCCTTTTTTTGAGCTACCATAATAAATGGCTGTTAATCAACACAAACCCAGAAAAGGTCGATTTTTAATATTCCGCTTTATTACTGCCTGGCATGTTTTCAATATATCATGTGTATCATATTTATAACTTATAGTCTCTAAGCTATAAATATGATATGCATCATATATCTAAAGCATGCTACGCAGTAATAAATCTGAATATTAAAAAAACTATAAGCTATGATTATGATATACATGATATATCAAAAACATGCTAGACAATAATAAAGCTAAATATTAAAAGTCTACCTTTTCTGTGATTGTGTTCATAACTATTCTATTAAATGCCATTACCTCAATTTCTCCACTATATAAAATATCATTATTATTATATAAAAGAAGGTCATTCATTAATGTAATAATATTGTGATATCATTGTCAGATACATATTTATGTATTAAAACAAATTTAAGTAATCATTATCAGCAAAAGACATATCACTGCTATAATTTCCATTCACAAATCATTTTAAACTGTGTTATCAGTTGTTTAACATATACTTCAAATCATTACATCATCTATGAAGCTTCATATTCAATTTATTGTTCTTTCATGTAAAACTATAGTCCATCGACAAAGAAACATTGAAGATCCTTTTTGTATTAAAATTAAGAGCAGAATCATTTGTATTAGCAATAGTTCTTAAAAGAATGTCATGCCTCATAAATGTCACAATCTTGAACATCCAAATATTGTCTAATAGTATATATGTTTCTAAGAAATTAACATCTAAATTCTGTACCAAAATATTTACAATAGAACCTGTTTTTAGTGTAATTATCATTTTAACAATTGGAATATATTAATGTATAATCTATTCAAAAATTATGCTTCTACAAGTGATATTGTAATAGAAAATTCTTTCATTTTATGAATCCTTGATGTAATTCATTAGATAGAATTGTTTTGATGATGGATGCATTCAAATTCCTTTGTAATAAAATTTTGTCCAATATTTCTGGACAATGTGTATTATTTTTACCAACATAAGCATTAAAGTCTCCATGGAAAAAAAAATTGTTTGTAATGGCATTGGCATAGAAATACTGTCCTGCTAAAATGAAATCTTTTTTTTGAATAAACTGAATCTAACATTGAAACACAAATGCTAATAAAAAAGAAAAGATACCATTGTGAAAAATATATTTCTTTATCAGCAGCTTTTCATATATCCATTAGAAATTCCAAGTTTTACTGACAATCGAACAGCATGCAATCTCTCTTTAGTCAATGACTTTTGCTTTCAAAAAATCTTGTAATTATACATATATCTATTCAATTAAAATTCCTTTATTTGTAAGATGCTTTTCTTTAAGAACAGTTGTATCATCTTAAATCTTGACAATTCCTAGGCTGCAAAGATCTCATGATTTGGATAGTGAAACAATGCACAAAAAACTGACAACTAAAATAGATCGTTTTCAAAATCATTTATAACTAGCATTGTTAAATAATTAAAAAAAATTGATGCAGTCATGATAATCTTCTGATATTTATTGTCTTGATTCTTAGTTTTTAATCTGTTCTAAATGCAAGTGTTATGTTTGTCATTTTTTTTTTTATGTAATGTTTTTATTGTGTAGCACAATAACTTGGATCTAATCTCACTTCATGGTTCATTAAAAAAAATAATGAACATAAATTTATTATTCTGTTACAACTCACTTTTTAGTATTCAATTATGGGTTATCTACCAATTAGTAAATCACATTGTTAAAATATTATAGGTAAAACTCATTTCCTTGACAGTTTTCCATTAATTACATACTATTTAATTTTAAAATGTTTATAATTCTATTTCTTTTCAATATGCTTATGTTTCTTATTTTTGTATTATCTTTTGTTTTTTTTTGTAACTAATATTTGCTTTCTGATTTCCATACTTTTTTTTTTTTTTTGGAATATTTCATTTCCATCAAAGATTTCTCATAATAATTTTAATTATTTCTTTCATTTCTGCACATAGCTCATCTGGTTATTCATCACTGAGATCCAAAATCTTCAAATATTTTCATAGGTTATTGTTAAAATCAATGAGCACTTTCTTTAAATTATGTGTAGTCTCTAACCAATCTTGTTTTCATTTTCACTTAACATAGAATTTCTAAACAATTGTTCCTCTCTTATTTGGAAACATTTCCAAGTCTCATTTAATCATTCATTATTGCAGGTTTTTCCATTAAGTTCTACTTCATTGAAAATATCCTTATCAATAACAGAACGATTTTTTGAGTATTTTTTCCATCTTTGTCTGTCTTTATGGTATCAGTGATATTTATTTCATTTCATCATTTAAAACTAGATGTGATTTTAAACCTATAATATAGAACCTTTGAAATATTTTTGATTGCTTTCCAATAACTGTAATAATTAATAGTGCCCCTTTATAGTATTTTTTTTAATTCACAACTCATTTACTTTAAATTAATATGTAATTTTAATTTTGTCTTCTTTGCTTAGTCTTGCATTTTTTACTTAATTATAACAATTGTACTTTTTGTAGATCTCTATACAGATAAAGTGACACAAAATGCAGGCATAGTAAAAAAAATGTAATGTTTTTATTGATATCAAACATATGGTTATTACCATTAAAAATAATGATATTGAAACAGACTGGAAGCAGACTAGAGTATGATGTAAATCAGTCTAACTGACTTGAGCTCCAATTAAAAAAAAGGCAAAAAAGCATTGTGACTAGTAAAAAAAATTTGTCACAAAAATTTACCCAAAGTCATTAATAATTCTTCTGCTGTATTCCTAATTCAATGTGCACATCACTAATTCGTTGCATTTTCTCTTTTTTCATTTTCAAATTTTTAATATTCAAATCTCCAATCAACAGAAGTATATCTGACTTTTAAATAAACCTAAACACGAGTTAAAAGCTTTAGATAATAAATGATGATTTATATTCTATGTATTGGTATTCATATCAATATCTTTCCACATAATGACTGTCATTTCATTTAATTTTCCATAATCTGAATAGCATATGGCTTATGTTTTCAAAATGTCAATATCCAAAAATCTCCATAAACAACATGTTCTCTACATTTCTATAAATTGTTATTGTCAGTTTACCCTTGTAGTTTCATGCTTTTGTTTCTCTGAATAATAAAAAATTAATAATTGTATCTTTAAATGTTTAATACAATCATGATACATAGCTAAAAAAATTATCATCTTTTTGTTAATGCTTTTACATATTTTATTTATTCCATTGATTTTAATCATCAAATATTAAGTAAACTTTTGACTGCCTTAAAAACAGTTTAAGTAGTCTAAAGCTAATTAAAAAGAGTAAAATCTGAAACATGTTTAATATATAATAGAAATTGCTAATTAACAGATGGATAAAATAATTTCTAACCGTGTTTCCTCCAATGTGTTTATAAAGATGCAAAGAAAAAAAGTTGATAACATCAAGCTGTATTCATAATTAAAAATAAGACATATAATATATAAATTATTATCATGTAAATTTTAGTATAAATTTTTCTATATATAAGATATGCAAAAAAATATATAGATGTAAGCCTATGATGAAATTGTATTTTAAGTAGATGTAAAAGGAAATATATAAATACAAAATAATACATATATAAAATTTAATGACATATAACATTAAAAATGATCACACCTTTATAACATATTTATTGTTATTTTCTTTACGTATAGGCCATCCACCACTATTAAAATCTTTTGTCAATCACAACTGAAAATTAAAGTCACACAGGTGAGCAATTTTAATATACAATATGCAATGTAATATTTTAATATTGTATATCTTGATAAAAAAAACCTATAGCATAATGTTACTGCATTCATGTCATGTCAATGTCCTGGACTCACATGGTAGTATAGGTTGTTAATTTTTTGAATAATAGGCCTATAGATAAACTTTATAGACTTCTATATTGGTCAGTAAATAAGCATCTAATTATTATTAAGTGGAAAATAAAAGCCACAGATTAATATAGAATGTTTACATGAGTGTCAATATGCTCTGTGTAATATGATTTATCATTCCACTTTTAACCTTGAGTAGAAGAGACATCATACACCTATGTGTGCTAAAGATTATCTTTATATATTTAAATATTTAATATCTATACTAATCAATGATAATTCACTAACTTTTCATTACTGATAATAATGTGCATTAACAAAAAAAAAAACAATCAATCCTCAAATAAAGACACTTATTATTTTAACATTTTAAGTCAAATGCACTTTAGGCACATTGCACAACAATTCAAGTCATGGTTATAATGAATCCACAAAAATACATTTGACTTGAAAGACTAAAACAATAGATATCTACAATTAAGAATTAATTATTTTCTTTTGTTAATATGCATTACTATTAGTGTATTACTTGCTTAATATTCTGTTAATGAATATACATAGAACTTGACTAATTTATATCTAGATAATAAAAAAATTCAAAATTGGCCATTAAATAGAATAAATAATAATAACAGTGATGATGATGATAATAAATAACATTTTCTTTTAAAAAATTGTAAAATAGATTTTTAAAAAATTAATAATTGTTCCTTGTTTTGTAATTGTGAATTAGATTTATATCATTAAGAGCAATGTTAAAAATAAGGAAGTATACTGTGTTTAATATATATTTTCTGATACTGCAATGTATGTAGGGAGTAAAGTTAATTTTGTTAAAACATCAATATTGATAAATTATTCATTAAATTGAAGATAAAGGAATGAGAGTTTATAAAATTCGAGTGTCAGAAGTAACACTGGTCTAACACAGTAGACCTTAAAACATAAAAAAAAAATAATTATGGTCAAAATAAAAATAGAATAGGTATCACATTTAAATTATAAATTATAAAAATAAAAAAAATTATTCAATTTATAAATCAGAGGCAAGTATTGAAGTTAAAGACATTACTATGATCAAATATTAGAATTAAATCTGATTATATTAATTTATATTGATCTGTCATCATTTTTAATACAATGTTGAATTTAAATAATGGCTAAAAAGATTCATGATAATAAAGTTAACAGAATAGAAAAACGTTTTAAAATCTTTTTATATGAGAAAATAATGAAAATAATAATAATGTAAAGAAATTAAAATAAAGAAATCGTAGATTAAAAACTTTATTTAAAAAAATTAGATATGCATTATAAAAAAAAATAATCCTAAAATAAATTTTGCAAAACTTTAGGTAACAGCCAATTTTAAATGTGTAAGACCATTCTTAGTTCAGACATTAAAAAAGGACAAAGAAAAACACAAACTTAAAACTTGACCTTGCTTATAAATCTATTTACCACAAATACATTCACATATATAACATCCTCTTACATCTAGCAATGCTATATACTTCTGTGAAAATTTTCTTTAAGAAAAATGTCAAAACTTGTATTTTATCTCAGACATATCTTTCCAATAAAAGTAAATGACATTACTCAGAGTGTCTTTGAGACAATCTTTATAATGTAAACATAGTTTCTTTTTTCACAAAAATCATAAATGTTTTTTTTAAAGTCTATTATTTTTTCTCCACTTTAATTATAATTATTTGATAAAGATGTACTTTATAATGTAAATTCAATATTATTATATCTACAAACTGAATAGTGTAATTATTGTTAGTACGATTTTACTATTGCATTTTTCCAATTTTTTAAAAATGGCTTGATAAAAAATCCATAATTCACTTTTATGCAATAAATTGGACAAAAAAAAAAAATACAATACAATCTTAAAAAATGTTAGTTATATAGATTTATAATTAATAAAATGGTACAGTCTAAAAAAATATCTGAAATATGGATATAATAGTAAAATAAAATTTAGTAATAGGATACCCATGTTTTGGAAATCAAATTTTGAGTTAATATTGTACTTTTTTTCAAGCTAATGATAAGTGTGAAATCGTTTTTAGGTCATCAGACTATACTAGTCCATAGTCAAATCAATTAACCATTCAGTTATTGGTGAATAAATGAATATCTATAACTTTTTAAAGACTAAAGATCTATGATTAACTTGTGTTGATCAAATATCTATTAATGAATTTATAATAAATCAATAACTATGATTATAATGTGATGTAGTACATTAATTTATCTACTGCAGACCCTTACTAAATGCACAAAAATCCAAATAAAAAACAGAGCAAATACATGAATGTCAAACTTCATTTGTACTTGTATATTAATGGTTTGCAGTTAATATTTGTTAAACTACTTATTAATTCTTTTAGCAAACAAAACTGTCCTAATTAAACCATTTCTTAAATAAAAATACATTAAGAACTTCTTTAGCAAAATTCCAATGTAATTAATATGCTACAAAATAAATAGAAAATCAAATAGATATAGTTTACAAGTTATTACACATAAATCTGATATTTGACCACTTAAATATACAATCTATTTAGATTTCAAACTACACAATGAAGTATGAGGAAATGTAGGTTTGGAGCAATAAGGAGGTAATCAACAGCAAAATAAATCAGTAAAAAACAAACATGATATTATTGACATTATTAAAAAAATTATGAAACTAAAATAAAGTTAAGTTGAACATATTGCAAGAAGAGCTGTTTATATATATATATATATATATATGTGTGTGTGTGTGTGATTAGTGTTTTAAATTGGATCATATGAAATTATTTTTAAAAAAGCCTAAAGAAAGACCACAGGTGAGACAGACAGATGCATGATATAAGGATGTTTCCTGAGTAATGTGGAAAAAGTATATTGATCAAAGAAAGTAGATAAATTTGGAGACAAATGTATGCTACAATGAATAAATTTGAGTTGAAATTTATATTGAAATTATTTGTTAAAAAAAAAAAAAGAAATATTGAATCTTTTTTTTAATTTCTTAAATAAATATATATATTTAATATAGTTTTATCATTTATCAAACTTACATTTTTTTTTTAAATTAAATCATATGACTTGCAAAGACATTTATACTATTAAATATAAATGCACTGTGATAAATTATTTTATTAATAAATAAAAATTTTCTTTGAATACTAAACCAAACTTTTTTATGTTATGATCCTTTATATATGTTATTCCATAAAAAATGTATTTAATTGTATATTCGATATTACCATTTTGGAAAACTGAATAACTATTTATTGTTAGTATGATCTTACTATTACATGTCTCTACTTTTTTTAAATGCCTCGATAGAAAATCATGTTAGTTATTTTAAATATAAAAGTTAAAGTGACCGTGATAACGAATCTTTACATATAATGTAAGAACATCGAAATAATAATCTTGGAAACCAACTTTATTTTTAGAAATTATATATGTATATATTATCAATAAAAATTATTGTGTTTTCTTTATCTAGATTTATCACTAATATATACGATCATCTATTTTATATAGAATAAATAATCTTAACCATTTTGTATATATAAATATAATTTTTAAAATTGAAGATAGTTATGCTGTTAATATATGAAAATTTAATCACCTGTTCTTTGATTTATAAACTTTATTAAATGTCATAATTAAAAGTATATACATTATACATGTATTTCAAAAATTTCATAAGTAATCAAGAGAGGGGGAAAAGATAAGATTAAAGTAATAATTTAAATTAGTTAAGGTATAACATTTCGTTTGCATCGTAATTTATAAAAAAAATACAACAAGAAAGCCAATTCAACAAAAGGTAATTTTTCAGAACTCCTATGCAATCTAATTTGCTTACATTAAATTACAACTCCATTCTAAAATGTATAAACATGTTCGTTTAGCTTTTAAAAAAATTCCTACAAAGACTAATGGATAATGTTTAACTGATAATACAAATTATTAATAAAAGCAAAAACTTTTAACTAACAAAGCTTTCATAATAAAGATCTAAATATTTTATATATGTACTTCCAATAATAATAATCAATTCCTGTAAGATAAAGATTCTTCAATACTTTAAAGAAAAAAATTTCTATCATAAATGTATTCTTTCTACAAAATTTCAACAATTGCCCTACCTAAAACTTATTCTTCTTTCTTCTCCTTTAATCTTACAATAAAATCTTATATTCATATTGTGATTAATAATTGTTTATAGTATCTTTTTTTTTTCATAATTTGATTCTTAATTACAGGAGTGCTGCATGTAGGTGTGCAGGTTGTGTGGGGAACAAGAGTTCCTCATCAATAGGGATGCCATATGTAAATAAAAATGTTCCAATTGTAAATATTTTTTATTTAAATATAAAAGGATTACTTTTTTACTTATTCTTGTGGCAAATGCTCAAAATATATTCATATATAGTCAATCATTGAGTTAAACTGAACTGACTAGCAGCCAGTCACCATGATAATTAATAAAATTTTAAATATTTAAATTTACTTTTATTTAAATATCCTAATTATTATTTTAAAATGACACAAAAATAAATTTGTTTAAAAAAAAAAAACATTGCCTCATAATAATTACAGTAATTCTGCAATATGTTGGATAATAATCATACAATAGGTAATTATATTTATCAATTATAATTGATATATAACAATATAGTATGTTTAGTATAGCATGATGGTAAACTGTTTGACCCAAAATATAGGTTCCTAGATCAATTCCTGTGTTGTCTCAAATAAAAAAAATTTAATACCAATATTATCTTCTTTTTTAAAAAATACTAATATTATTTGTATGTTTTATTAATATGTTTTTCTTTAGAATTGGCCTGTTAAGGGATTTGTTACTTAGCTAAAAACTCATAATTGATCTATAATATTACCCGACTACATAAACAATTCAAAACCAAAGAAAATAGAATTAATAAAAAATATAAATATTAAAAAGTTAGTATAACCCATTCTTTTCCCCTTAAGTAGATGTAATGTAAATTCTTAACTACCATATATCAAACTGTATGGCACATATATAATAATATACAGTATATACAATATAAGTGAGTTATTATACTGATATAATGATCATATAAAAAATTAAATCATGAAGTAGTGTAAATATCCTATTGTTGAATGATTATTTTAGAAACTAATTTTGTATTTAGAAAACATAAGTAAGTTGTGCACAAGAGATTCTGAATGAAACTAAAGATAACAAACAAAAATTATTTTTATAATTTTCTTCTTCCTTTGCCTATGTATTGATTTCTACTTAACATATCATACCAGTTACAATTTTCTTAAACATTTTATCAATACTATTTATTTATATCAAAACTAATAGTTTCAACTGTCCTACTGTCATCATCAGAGCTCTTTACAATCCTATTTCTAAAAACCCAATAGGATTGTAAAGAGCTCTGATGGTGAGTGCAAGACAGACGAAACTGTTAGTTTTGCTATAAATAAATAATATTGATAAAGAGTTTAAGGAAGTTGTAAATGGTATGATAAGAATTATTTTTAACAAACTAATTAACATGCTAGTTAGATTCAAACTAATTAATGTTGTTTGTTATTTATCACATGAAAAATTTCTAGGAGTTATTCTGTGGTTACAAAAGTAAAAAAAGTTAATATGTAAATATAAAGGTAAAAATGTAAATAATTATAATTTTTTAAAGTTCTACTCTTTCCATATCGTTTGCTAAACAAAATTGTATGAAATTCATTTTGTTTTAAAATTTTATTTCATGGGCCTGTGGGCACTGGAATTTAACTTGCACAAAGTATTTCTTAACCAAGCAGTAGCCTCCTCAATTATGCTGATATTAACATTGAGTTTGTGTGTATATATATATGTACTTTATATAAATATATGAATGCAAATTTGAAGAGTCACTTTGTCTGCTCTTAAATGTATGTATATGGTTTAAAGCTATCAATTCATAATAAGTACACTAGATGACTATATCAATTTTAAATTATTTTCTTGACGTAGAAAACTACAGCAATAAAAAATCAATTAAACCAGCTGTTCAAATAAAACAACTTAAACAATTTAAAGGCAAATTTTTCAAAAGTGCATTGCTAAAAGTCAATAGCAAATAACATTTCTTTTTTGTAAATATTTGTATTTCATTTTAATTCTATAATTACTTGAATGCATTTCAGAATTCATATCATCACATTCAAAAATCTTAATTGTTTCAAGATTTGTTCTACCCTTATAACTTTTTTCTTCTTGTTGTGACAGGTAATCTTTCATTTTACTTTTTTCATCTATTGATTGAAAATATAATTATTACTCTAATTTATAGCAAAAAAGGCAGTTGTACAGACAATTTTATTATCATGGAAATTATATAAATGTGTGAATATTTGGTTTGTTTCTATTATATTTACATACTTTAATTTCTTAATTCCCCCCCCCCTTTTAAAACAAATACAAAAAATTGATCTAAATGATTTGTAATCTTGCTAAATAAAAATATGATCATGATTTACAAATCATTCACATTTGAAACCATACTACCTGAAGCAGTCTTATTTGTATATTTATATAATCGCAATGATCATAAAAAATCTGAGGAATATTTTCTATACCATGAAAGGATTTCTTATGTGTGTGCAAAACATATACAAAATCCTAAATATAAGCAATAAATTAGTAAAAAAAAATTTAAATTTAAATAAAAGTGGTAGAAAAAAGGAACAATTTTCAACTAGTTCACATATCCTTTTTAGTATTCAGTGGGAGCAAAAAAATTCCAGAAATTCACAGAGAAAGATTATGAAAATTAATTAAAATACAAGAATTAAGAGCAATATTAATTTAATTCTAAAGCAGTTCATTGATAATAGAAGTATCAAAAATTATCAAAACTATTATTGTGAGATGGAAAATGGAAGAGTCTTTATTATCATGATTATTTACAATTATCACTACCAATTATTCATAAATAAATGTGGTCACTCTAATCAAAAATACAAAGATGCAAAGAAGGATACAAAAATAAAAGGTTAGAAAACAAAGATTTTTTTTTTTTTTTAAAAAAAAAAAAGGGGGGGGGGCAACAAAATCGTTACACATTTAAATTAAAAGATGAAAATGTGATTGCAAAAACACACAATATAAAAGGTGATCAATGTCATGAAAGACACAATAATTGAGTCATGTAAATAACTGAGTTAGTAAAATAAAAGAATGTGGGAAAAGAATTTTAAAAAAGATTAAAGTTATGCATGTTAATAATAATTTTTAACTTAATAAATTTAAGAGATTGACAAGTTTGATCAATTACTCATTCAAGCATAATTTCCTTTATCTAATGTATTCACTTTTTCTTGAAAAGTGTTCTGATTTTTAATTGTAATCCTAAAATTTTATACTTTCTTTGCCAAGAAAAATACTCATCTCTTTTATGTACTTTAGCCATTAGCTTCTGTTTTCCTTCATATTATCAAAAATATTTAAAAGAAATTTATAAAAATCTACTTTATACTTCAGTAACTTCACAATATAACAGGTTTATGAACTAAATGTCTAATAAGATCGATTGACACTTCAAAAATAAAACAATGGAATTATGCTAATTTGTAAAATCCTGGTCAGTGACAATTTTCCATTTAAAGGCAAATCTAGGTGTCTTAATTATTTTCTTAAAATGTATTAATAGATTATACATATGGTTAGTGATTGATATAAATTATAGGCATTTTATATTTACAAACAAGAAAAGGTATAATCATATTAATTTATATTATTGGCTAAGCATATCTTCGACTTAATCAGTCATTTTATGGCACTAAACTATTCTGCAGTGCATAAAACAACTTCAGTCAGATTCATAGTTGTTTTAGGAACTGTGGAATAGTTGAAGGCTATGAATCTGACAAATTAAATCAAAAGCATCCTAAACCAATAATATAAATTACTATGCTACCTTTTCTTGTTTCATGTTTATAATGTGAACATAAATATTAAATTAGCACAGGAAAAGAGTCTATCAATGTTATTGTATTTGGAATTATTTATTTTATGCATTTTATGTGCATCTTCATAAATTATATATCCAACTTATTTTTCATTTCTTCATTTACATTTTGTTCTGAGTATGGGATTTGAATACTAAATCTTGAAAGTGCTAAGCTAGCATATTAAACCTTATATTATAATTATAGCTTCACTAACACATGGGAAAAAATCGCATACTATAATTACATTTGTTATTGGTGAAGAAAAGAAACAATTTATTACTTAAATATATATGTATATAAATTTTCAAATAAATGCATTTGCATTTTAACATCGAATGGATCGTGGGAAATGTTTACACAATGTAAAAGTACATAATTTGAAATACCTAAATCAAATGGTTGCATATGTTTATTTCTCAAAATGAAATAATTATTTTTTATTAATTTAGCATATCACTGAATAAAGATTGCCCATTTATTTACTTATAACAAAATATAAACATATATTTGCAAGTATGTATGAATATAAATGCATCAGCAAAGTCTAAATAAATGTATATAAAAAACTATATATATATATAAATAATAAAAAATGCAGTTACACACACACACACACATATATATATAAAAATATATATATACACATACACACACACATATATATATAAAAATAACTACAACCATTAAATGTCTGTACGTTTGTATTAATAGTTGATAAAGATTGTCAGTGAAACAATTGAAAGTACTTCTGGTAAAGAATATATTATTTAATTTTGAATATATATATATATATATATATAATATACAATTAATGTTTGTATTGCTGAATTTCTTTATTAAGCTACATAAAATCAATATATGAATAACCAAAGTGTTTTCTAGTATTATTACTTACGACATTAAGCATGGCACATCTTGATATAAAAAACTTTAATAATTTTAATGGATTCTTTTTAAAATATATATATATTTGAAAATATTGATCAAAATCTATCTCTCAAAATTTTCTTCTATTTCTCTTTCTCTCATCAAATTAATACTATATTGAATTTTTTCCCCCACCTAAGCAATATAAGAATCATTCTTTAAAAGTTTTACATTGATTATATAACAAGCAATTGTTTTCTTTCAAAATCAATTCTTCAACTTCTATCACTTTTTTTAAACTTAATATTTCCAAACACAATTTGATTTTATTTATTGAAACTTAGTAGACATTTTTTAATTTAAAAATCTCTAATTACCAATTTAGAAAATAACTAAAACCTGGTTAACATGTTTTTACTATTATAATTTTTGTTTCAGTTTTCTTAAGAAATGTTTAGATCGAATCCATGGCATAGATGTTATATAGAATCCATTAGATGCCCATGACATGGCATTCAACTTAAGTCTTGAAATTTTTTTGAGATTTCTTCTTTAGAGTAGCTAAATGGCAAAATAGTCTCAGATTAATCTAAGCTGATTAAACAAGTGCCAATGCAGTTCAAAAATCAAATAAAATCTAATTGTGATATATGGCTTTCACCAACAGTGAGCAATAAGTGAAGCATGTGTAATGTGGCAAATAAGTACTGACTTATCTTTATCTTTTAAGTATTTATATTGTTTTTGTCATTGGAGCTGATACATTTAAATTGTTTAGTAAAAAATTTAGTGATAACAAATGATCATGATAGCCAGTAGCTCGTGACAATTTACCATCTTAACATCATGTATTTTAGCATTTCATCAATGTTTTAATAATAAGCTTAATTAACCAGAACCATAGTATACAGTTATGAAATAATTGTAGCTCATTCTATAATAAAGACCAATGTTAATATTATGTAGTTTACTTCATTACATTATTTAGTCCAATGAATATTTTATGTAAACACACAGATGTATGTAACATAGCTCAATGATAGAAATCTAAATAGAAAATGTTATGACAAATTATAGCTTTCTACCATTGATTATCACATAGTATTATTAGTCATAATACTCTTATCTTCAAAACTAGAACAAACAAAAATCATTTTTTCCCAAATTTAGAAAATGCAGAGATAACTGATATGTCAAAATAAGAGTCATAGATCACATGGCCCTAACTCTTAAGCTTGTAAGTTATAAACAATGAGGATTGCCAATTCCTCTACAAGCTTTGTGATAAATGCTTAGCCAGAGCCAGCACTTAAAATATGTCTGTCAGAAACCCCTCTCCAAACCCCTTACCATGGTTTCATGCTTTGGCACTCCTCAGAGAGGTATCAAGGTAGGTTCAGACACTAGATCTAAAAATACCAACCCCAAACCAAGCACTTATCTAAAAGTTATCACAAAGATTGTAGAGGAATTGGCAATCCTCATTGTTTATAACTGATATGTGTCTTTTAATTTTTATAAAAAAAATAAGCATATATTAAAAGCGGATTTTGATTTTTATTGTTAAAAGGTGGTTGATGTGATAACAGATTGAGATTACTGCTTGTTATTAATATTGGCTATATTAATACCTATCTTGCCTTGACCATTATTAGCTTATTATTTAAATAACACATAGTTGGAATGCAGTTTAGAATTATGCAATTTGAAAGTTGTAATTGACTATTTGTTAGTCTGCTTAGAAAAGATTATGTTTATTTGCTCATTGAGGTTTATTTCAATTTCTTTGAATTAATAACTTCATTCTTTGTAGTCAACTTGCAATCTTTAATGACTATATAAAAATATTTGACCATGTATAAAGGTGGAATTCCATCCTTATTGTTTAAAGTTGATTACTTTGACACTATAGTGAGATTGTTGATTATTATTGATATTGGTTGAAAATGAGGATATATATTACATTGAAGATTTTCACAGACTACAGATATAAATGAAATATAATTATTATTTCTATTTTTTATTGTTAGAACATTCATTATTGTTATATATCAGTGTTTATGGTGTTTCTACAATTATTTTATAATATTTGTTACCCAATTGATGACCAGTGCGATCTGATCGAAACATCACTTTATATATATTAAATAAATTATATTTCATTTATATATATGATGAAAGCTAGCCCTATATATATATCAAATGGATACACATCCAAAATCATTTGACCCATTGTTATTTTTCAACTTACAGATTGTCTTAAAAACAAAACATAATGATGCATTGATTTATTTTCTTCACTGTAACTTCCCCATAATGCTGCAGATGAGTAATTTCTCAATGTGCAGTTATTTGCTATTTGTATCGCTGAGAAATAAATTACTATTATCACTTTTTTACACTGATCTTCATAAACTCTCGGTTAACCTTGATAACATTTTGATATGTTAAATGGTACAGCAGTAACTGACTTCTGAGAATTTAAAGTCTTTTTATTAGACTATAAGATAAATAAATATATAACACAAATATCTTTCTTACTATTTTTCTTTAAAACTTTACAAATGCTTTATAAAATTTTGTAATAAGTGGCAAATACATTGCGCATGTTATTCAATATCATAAATGTCTAAGCATATCATGTATTTTAATTCCCTTATTTATATTTTGGTTATCTTTATAAACAACACATTTAAATTTCTCATCAATTATATATATATATATAACAGTCTTTAAATGGATTACTTCAACAGAAAGTACTCTCTATCAGCTTTCTACAAGAAAATATTAGAGGAAATTGCCATCAGAGTAAGTGAATGTCAGATGATAATTTGTTTTGTCCTTCTGGTTTTATCTTCTATTTACTGAAAATAAGATACTTATACTAATAAATAATTAGATGGCTAATTAAATTACCCATGAGTTTGCTGCCTAAAGCAAATCTTAAGATTCTTCATTTTCTTGAATTTAAACTTAGGTCATGTGAATGCATTAAACATTATATCTTAAGACTCTTCTATTATCATTTACAAGTAATACTATATTTTACATAATGTTTGAAAACATGTTAGTAATTTTACAAGTCATTAATAATATAAAACTTGCTGCCATGAAAATCAATATCTTACCTTCTTTTTTGTAAAAAAAATAACACAAAGTTGTAAAAATTATTTACAAACTAGTCAAAGAAGTTTTGAATTCTATCTTAAGACAAAACAAATCTGAATGATCACTTACAGTAAATAAATAAATAAAGACTACTACATAGATTCAAATGGAGAGTGCTACACAACTAAAATCAAATAATATAATTCCATATAGCACAAACCAAAAAATGAATTAATCTACAAACATAAAAATGAAAAGGTTCTTACTGACAATGTTGCATAATAGTAGCATCAATAAATTTTTTTCATCAGCTGTAAAAAATAGTTTTTCTAACTCAAAAATATTGCATAGTGTATAAATATATTTTTAAAATGCTTCATAAAAAATGAAATTGTAATTTTCTCTTCTAACTTACTGCAATTTTGAGTAATAATTTTAATGTAAATGAAAATCCTATGTCCACATATTTTATGAATTTTATTTAATGAATTTATCATACGTTTATGACTTCTCTCTCTACACCAATTATTAGAAATTATTCTACATATAGTATTCTTATATGTTCTCAAAAACCTCATGTCTCCAAATTTCAAGTCCAGATAGCTTAAAAGTGGAATGTTTTTAAGACATGAGAAATCTTAAAATTTTCTTTTAAAGAGGTACCTCTTAGCCAATCCAGCTATTCACCCATTACTAAAATATATATCATTTTCTGAATGAATAAATTCACAGATTAATACATATTAATCAAATAAGGGTTACCATACTATTTGTAAAAACAAAACTATGATGAAATTGTTGCAGCCTTCACTAATGGTGCAGCAACTAGAAAACTACTATGAGAACTGAGTCTAAAGTCTTCCAAATAGTGATGCACAACCATTTTATAATTGCAACCCCCATACTTAAACTGTTTTTACATTACCCAATATGTGTTGCTACCATCCTATTATATGCAAATAAGGATAGTAATAATAAAAGTCATTTTATCACAACAAATTTATATATTTATATTATATTTCAATTCATATGATTTGATATAAGATCTTTGGAAGAACTATTGATTTGTAGCAATTACAACTTTTTTAGCCTGTTTTAGAAAATGTGTATACTCAGGAACATAATACCATGTATTAACATTAGAAGAATACTATCATGAAAAACAAAACTCTGAAAGTGAACAAGAGAAATGAAAACAATATATGTGAAGTGTCATTATGATGTACTGTTTATACAAAGGAGATTGGAATATAAAGAAGGAAGGAAGTATTTAAACACAAAAATGGTCAGACACAAAATAATGAGTTGAGGAGTTTTCATGTCATTTTTAATAATGTTTAGGTTTTTGTTTTTTCAATTAAAAATTCATTATTCAACATGAGAACTTCTCAATATAATAAAAAGTTTTAATACGATTAAAGTTTCTGACAACATAAACTCCATAAATTGTCTGATATTCAAAACACTGTAATAAAGTAAACATTATTTTTAGAAATCTCCCTAACATATATATTTTTTATAGCAAAAATTATGCCCTCTGCATTAATTTATATTTGCTGATTTGGAATTATATAATCAGGTATATTTCTCCAAACACAAACATAATAAATCATGCACTGCATAGCATTGCTAATCAGTGTAATTTAAATTTAGAAAATTTCCAGACTAACTTAATATTATTTCTTTTTTAATGTTTTTTTTTTCTTAAATAACTTACTTAATATTATTTCTTTTTTAATGTTTTTTTTTTCTTAAATAACTTTAAGTATATTTTTTGCAATTAATGTAAATATAAGCTTGACTAATCAATATCAAAAATATTATAAGCTAAAGATTATATAAATTATTATATTGCTGTTTTGTTATCATTGATTTGCTTTTTGGCATTCCAATTAAACCTAACTTTTTATAAATTATAATTTTATTTCTTCATTAAACACACTACATCTCTATGTAAAATATATATCTCAAAAAAGTTAAAATTCAATAATAATACCAAATTCCTAACCGTTTCTTTTTTTTCTGACATGACAAAGATATAATGTGGAATCATATATTGTGAAGATTTACTCCATCCATATTATTTTCTTTTATTTCTACCATTAATGAGCATTATAATCGGTTATAGCATCAGCTCATCATGAGTATAAATTGAGATAATACTATTTGTATAAATTCAATGTAATCCTAGCTCATTGTTGTTATTTAAACATATTTTGTAGAGGCAAATATATTATTTAAATGCATATTTGTATTAACATTAATGTGAAATTAATATACAGATATTACTTAAAATTTTTGAAAATGAAATCTTTGTGTTATTAAATTCACATCATTTTCTTTTTATATTAAAGTTTTTATTGTACTCTTACAAAAACATTAAAATAAATAGTTATATATTAAATGAAAATAATTTAATCAACTTAATGGTCAAAAATAGCAATGTGTGATTAGATCTAAATGTACTTTGTATAAAATATGAATACAAAAATATAATATGAACATAAATTATGAGCTGAAATACAATCAAAGAAAAATCTATAAATGAATAATGATAATACAAAGGCAGCTAAGTAATTTTGAGGGCGTTTTATGTCCTCATATTCACAGCATTAGAATGATCAAGGAATATAGGTGTGTATGTATATATAGCTTTTACTTTGATTGCATTTCACCACATAATTTATATTATATTCATCTGAGAAGTTGTGTATCTCTTATAATTACAAAAAATAATACACATATTTTAAATGTTTTTAAAGAGATAATATAAGCACCATTTATTTTGCTATGAATGAAACTTATATATCATGTATAACCATCAAAACTGTTTTTATAAGTTCATTCATTTCTAACCAGGTCTGTTAAATCAACAAGTAATTTTTTAATCACTAACCAACTTTCATATGATCATTTTAAAATAAAAGAATGAACTTATTTCAATTCTTATTTTTGAGATTTTGACTCTTTCTTTACCTGATTGATTTATGGCAAGTTCTATTTCTCAAATTTAAAATTTCTGATCTAGTTTCTTTATTAATAAATTTGATCAATAACAATTTAACTGGTAACTTACTGCTACCATGATTATTAAACAACTTTATTTTAAAAAACTAATTTCAATTTTTTTAATTCAATTGTAACAATTACAACTAGTGTATCAGATTTGGCATACATTTTTAAATCCCTTAATTTTATGTAATTTTTTAATTGAAAAGATGTTCATCTCAGTATTTTCCTATGTATGACTCAATTTTGCAGATATCAAATTAGTTTAAGTTTACCTCACATAAAATAACTTTTATGATCTCTTTTCAAATTTGGGAGTATCTTATACTGTTTGTAGTCTAATAAAAAAAAATTTCATCTTTCACACAGTAATCCTATTTTTTAATTTTTTAGACAAATATTATAATATTTAATGTAACTATGCTTAGAATAATAAAAAGTAAATTTATTTCATTATAATAGCTGATTTTAAACAAAAATCAATTGATTATAATTATATGCTATTCTAAACAAACATAATTTTATTTCACCATTTTTGCAATTTTATGGTTATATATTGTTAACTTTTTTATAGAAATAGTTAATGACTATTATAAATAATGCTTATAATTTAAAAATATTAGATTTGATAATAATAATTATATCAAACAAATAATTTTCTTAGAAGTACTATGCGATACTGCTAGTACCATATATTTGACAAAAGCAAATTGTAGTCATTGCAAGTTAGTCACAGTTAGTTGCTCTTTGAAGTTAATATCATCATTTCCCATTTTTAACAAATTTTGAAATGAGAAACGATGTTACCAGAACAGTAATATAGGCAACATTATATATATATTCATATACATACAATGCAGATAGAAATTGTCACCACCTTGTAATATTTTTATAACATTACAATAATAGATTAAATACTATATATGGGTAGACATTTAACTGCAAGTAAATATATTTTGTTAAATTAAACATGCCCAAAATGACAGTTTATATAAAAAGTGAATTATTATTTCTGGTAGGGATATCCATACATTCTAAGCCTCTAGAATATGTGGCAATAGAATAATTTCCTCGGAATACATGTATAGCAAAAGAGAATTTGAAATGTTTAGAAATGTAAAAAATGTATAATAAGAGGTTTGACTGGTTATATATAGTTCTTTAGTAAAATATTCAACTATAACACATATATCCCTTGCAGTATGTTATTTATTTTTTCATAAAGTGTTCTAATCTAAGTAAAACAGTTCCCAATTTAGACGAGATTCATACAGTGTCATATAAACAGGATAAATACTGTAAAGGTGTGTGATTACAAAAAATAAAAATAAGGTCTAAAATCTAACAAGTCATAGTTACATGAAAATATATTTATCATTCCTAGTGGAGAGATTCATTTGTTTTAAACTTCTACACTATTCTGTCTCAAACATTTAGATTAAAAGAAATGAATAGTTAAATAAGGCACAAAAACAGATAGCTGTTCTATTCTTGGTAACTATTGTATTATGCTAGGTTATAGAATATGTTTAAAATATTTATTGTACAATAGTATGAGACTCAATCTCCTTTATTATAATTATTAAAGCATTGGAAGTTTTTTCTATTGCATATTTTCTTTTGGTTGAATTGTTATTGTCAACTATTGAAAAAAATAAATTTGAAAGACGTGTGAATACATTGCACAAATGATTTAAATATATATATTCTTTTTAATATAAGTGTTTGAGACAAACATCTATATTAATAAGTACTCAAGAATAGATGGCTGATATATTTTTGCTAATTATTGTCATATGTTGGATTAGAGACAGTGCCACTGAGTGTGTAAGAGGCACTATGGCGCACGATAAATTTTAGCTCCAATAACCCATTCTAAGAAATAAAATTTGTAAATTAAAAGACATTTTTCCCCAGCATTTTCACAAGAAAAACTTGGAAATATTGATTTAATCATTTAACATGTTTTATTCATTTACTTGTATAAAATAAATCCAGAGATTAAAACATATGCTAAAATAAAACAAATTAATATTTAAAAATAATAATTTTTGGTACAATGATTAAATAATCTCTTAAAACAAACATATTTATTTAGTAAATGTGAAATTTTTATTTTTTCTTCCAAAAGTTCTCATGTTATATTTGGACAATCCTGCAAAATTGCTAGTAGAGATAGGAAATATCTGCATTTTTTTTAATATCTAAGTATGTTTATCATTATTAAAAGATCTCCACCACACTGCCACAACCACACATAAACATGAAAGCATTGCCCTGCTCTTTTCCCATTCTCAGGCTAAGCTCTGATATTATATAAGTAATTCTAGTTTACTTACCTAATTATTAAAAAATGTTATCTACAGCCACAGTATGATTCTCTGGAATGCTTCACTTCTGAACTCTATTATTCTTCTGAACCAATATTGTGATCAACATTAATCAGCATGTCAATAATTCTTTAAAAATAGTTAAAAATAGTTCTTGTTTGTTTGAAAACCCATTCATAATCTCTCATGCATAAATTTATTTATGTTGTCTATTAACAAATTTATATTCCTTCAATAGTAAAATATTTACACTATTATTTATTTTTTTATGTGCATGTTATCCCACTATTAACAATAATAATTTATTATTTGTATAGTTGAATCTTTTAAGTTTTTATACTTACATTGTTTATTGGTATAACTTTTACATTTCATTGGTATTTCCAAACTAGGTCAACTTTGAATAACATAGCTGACATAACTCTTTCATTTCATTAGCCCTACCTTGTAAAAATAGTTGTTTGTTTTAAAAATCTATTATATAATTTTAGTTCAGAACATCTCACATATAATTTGTTTATATTTTCTAGTAACAAAAATATCTTCACTTGTTTCAATAATAAAAATTTTACACTATTATATTATTTTTTAAATACTTCTGAATAACTAAGTCATATTATATATATATATATATATATATATATATATATATATATATATATATATATATATATATATATATATATATATATATATATATTTATACCTTATTATATAGTTCGACAATCAGGAATTTAGCCAGGATTTTAAGATAAGAAATTTTATATTTTCTTACTTAGATTGTTTATTCAATATTTTATAGAAGTCATTAAAATGCCTTGTACTTTATTTTGTTTGTTGATAGGTTGTGTTGTAATCATGTAGAAGTTTTATTACAATCAAGACAATTGCATTAAGTAATATTATCAGGAAATTTGTTAAGAATTAAATATTTGGCATGCAATATCTTTTTAAAAATTGTATTTTTTACTCATTCTGTTGACCTTAGATTTGGCTTGTAGTGTGGATTCTGGATCAATTGATTTTTATCAAAAGAACAAATCCAAATCCACATCTAAAAAAAAATATGTTTAATAAAATGTGTAAAAAGATAATATTGCATTAAAAAGAAAGATAATAACCATTATTAAAAATAGAAAAAGCTATTTAATAAAATATTTAAAAAGATAATAAAGCACATGATCACTATATTCCATGCTTGCTCATAATTGTTGTTAAAATAGGCAAAACTCTCTCCATACAGTAGTATGATCTAGGTGCAGTGCTGTCAGATCCAAGGCTCCTCATTCACGAAGACCACAAACCAGAAACTAGTTTGGGGATATTGGATGAGTAGGCACTAGTTAGGGATTTTATGCACAAGCCTTCTGGCATCCATTGATTACTCTGGTACTACTGTACAAAGAGAGTTTTGTCTATTTTAATCTAAGATAATACAGCATAATAAAAAAATATAGAATATTAATTGTTATTTAAAAAGTTTTGCACAAGAGCTTCAGAATCAATCCTAGAACTCCATACTTCAATGTCACTGACTCTACCACTACTCTAAACTGATTAAGACATATAAACTTTGTAAAATATCATTGATAAACATAATTTTATCACTTGCCAATTATTGTAATTATGAGGAAATATTTTTAAAATAAATTTTATTTTCAAATAAATTAACTCTAAAGTGTTATCTTTTATATAAATTAGAATATTTAAATAAAAGTGATTGGGAAATCTAAACATTTTCATTTACATATAAATTTTATTAATTATAATGACAAAAGAATGTCAACTTGTTCAGGTTAGTACAATAATAGAGTATATAATGTAGATATTTCGAAGTTCGAGAAATTGACACAATAAATAAAGAAGAATTCCTCCTATTTAAATAAAAAATATTTACAATCAGAATGATTTTTAACAAGAAAGTGATTCAGAAATGTAAACATTTACATATAAGTTTTATTAATTATCATGGCCAAATGGTGCTGACCTGTTAAGTTTAGTGCAATGATAACTATATTTTGAGCTCGAGCCTCAAATTTCAAGGTTTGGGCAATTGCCACAATAAGTTTAAGTAAAGAAGCATTCCTTCCATATTTAATATATATATATTTACACTTAAAATGTATTTCTAACAATGAAATCATTGAAAATGTAAACATTTTCATTTACATACAAATTTTATTAATTATGATGGTGTCTTGGTACCCTTGTGATGAAGTGCCTATATTGCCTGCACAACTTGCATATCCACATGCAGTGGCCCTGGTTAGAGAGTATTTTTAAAATAAGTATTGTACAGTGATAATAGTCTTAGTCTCATTTATTATATATATTAAAGCAATGGAAGTATTCTATTATATATATATATGCACAAACAGAAAATCAATAATAATCTCTACAATTTTTATTTTATAAAACTTTTATATACAAACGAAAATAAACTATATACTATTTTCTTTCCAGCAAAATGGGAATAGAAATCTTGTATGGCTGTAATTAGTAAATTAAACAAAATATTTTAATATTGAAATCATATTTATGTAGCAAATTCTCACCTTTCCTCGAGCATATTCTTACAATTTAAAATCTTGTTTATTTACTCTGCTGGATTGAGAGCTCAATAAATAAAAATTATTTTACCTGAACTTGCATCGAGCAAACAAGTTAATGGTTTTCATTTATATTTAAATAATATACCGCATCGTATTTCCCAATCAAATTAAACTGTATTTAGATAAAATTCAATTTTTTAATAATTTGTTTTGATTAATGTAATTTTTTTTTCAATTATTTTTCTTAAACTTTTCTAGAAAAAAACTTACAATACAATAATTTTCTTCTTTTATAAAAATAAAAAAAAGTAATTTTAAAACAAAATCAACAATAATCGAATGGGTTATTCTTCAGGAATTCATAAATAGTTTGAGCAATCCAAGTGACAGAGGCCTTGGACCCCAGAGTCTATCATTTTAGCACTATACTGCCAACGATATCAATTTATATACAGTGTTTATACCAACAAGTTCTTATAGTGGTGAAAAAATATAAAATTTTATATGGATGCACAAAAGGCTTTTGATCCAACCAAACATATTTTAAAATTGTTATGGAAAACTTTACAGCTAGAATTGATAAACAATTAAAATATGAAAGTGCTGTAGGTAAATGTGGTTATAGTGATAGAAATGGGTGAGGGCATAGACTTGTGAAGTTTGCAGAAAAATATTTTTTTTATGATGTGAATTTTTTTTTTTTTTTAAGAAAAATGTTAAGCAGAAAAGGACATGAAAGCATCCAAATAAAGGTATAGAAGAATTGGATTATATTTTAACTCACAGAACATACATATTTCAAGACTGTAATGTTCTTAATAAATTCAACACAATAAGTGATCATCCATTAATTAGATGTAAGACACATGTTTAATGCAAAAGACAAAAATTATTAAGAAAAACAATATTCACAATTGATATTCCTAATTTTCAAAAACATTCTATGGAGTTTAAATTAAAACTTGCAAATCGTTTTCAAATATTAACAGATTTTTAACATAATTCTGATTTAAATGAAATCAATGGGAAAATAACTGATACATTTTTAAAAATTGCAACAAATATGGCTGGTAAAAAAGCAGCAATTAACCAGTAAAATTTATATTGAAACTAGAGAATTTATGAAGAAAAAAAGGAATATTAAAATACATAACAATAATGCATTAAGAGGGAAGGAATATCTTGAATTTTGTGAAATGTTGGGAAAAAGAATTAATAATTATATAAGAAAATATTATTATGACTAGCAAGGAAAGCTCTGGAAGAGAAGAAAAATCTCAACTTAAAACAATCTTTTGGTATTGGTATGAAACTTATTTCAGCAATAAACAAAAAAGATAGAACTATTTCTAAAAATAGAGATGACATCATAAAATGTGTAAAACAGTTTTATCAATATGCTGTACTTATATAATAATAAAGAATGAGGAAAAAAACCTCCTATAACATCTTCTAAATTTCCCAGGATTTTAAATGAAAAAATGAGGCATGCAATTAAATTTATCAAGCAATAAAAAAAATTGAAAAAATTATATAACAAATGCCTAATTGATAAAAATGTACCTGATGATTGAAAGAATGCAATATTAATATTTAAAAAAGGAGATAAAGAAGATATTAGAAATTATACACCTATAAGTCTTTTATCAGTTTTATACAAAATTTTTACCAAGATAATTACAACTTCTCTACAGTAAATATTGGATTTCAACCAACCAAAAAGAACAAGCTGGATTTAAAAGTGGTTGTAATATAGTAGATCATATTCAAGTATTGAGAAAAGTTATAGAAAGGACTAATGAATATGAGTTGCTATTATCTTTCAAAGCAACCTTTATTGTCTTCTCGGTCTAATTACCTGATGTGATTGCAAAGCATTCAATGTACAAAAAACCAAACAATTATTAATCTTGTTTACAAAAGGACACACTCCAGACAACAATTACATCCACAAAAGGGTTTACAATAATCTTGCCCAATGTGTATCTGTACATGTGTCTACATGGCCCAACCACTGAGAAGTTATCCATAGCCCAATGATCCCACCCCTGGGGCCCCAAAGTGAAGACTCAAGCTTCAGCTGAATAGGTGGACAAGTCCAGTATTGCACCAACCACCACAACAGGCAATGAGGTCCAAGGCATGAGTTGCTATTATGCTTTGGATTTGTAGATTATGAAAAGGCCTTTGATTCTATAAGCATTTCTTCATTGATTAAAGCATTGGATCATCAAGATATAGTCCCAGGAATATGTCATATTCTGAAGAATATTTATAAAAATGCAACAGCAACAATTAGATTACATAATGATATTGGAAAAATTAACATTGATAAGAGTATACATCAGAGTGACTCCATTTCTCCAAAACTATTTACAGTGGTACTAAGAAGATAAAGGCATATAAATAAATGGAAATTATTTAAGTCATCTAAATTTTCCAATGATGTGTTGTTTTTGCAAATCATTCTTTAGAGATTCAGGAAATTTTGCAAAAGTTATCAGATAAAAGTCTAAACCCACAATATCAAATGCAATGAACAATAAGCATAAAGGAGCCACAGAAAAGAAACGCAAGATTAATCTTCCATCTGATTTGTTAACTGGTTATCCTACCAATGGTTTGCCTGTGGACCTCCCCACTTCAGATTTAAACATCCCTCAAAACATCCGCAAGGAAATTAATAAAAAAAAAGAGTCTGCTGATGCTTTATTGAAACCGCCTGCGGTGGAATCTAGCAGGCCACCTTGCAATGGATAACAATAAATGTTTAATCTCTGCTGTCAATGTCCGAGGTATTAATTCCCTCGGTCGTATTAATGCCATCAGGCATTTCTTTAGGCAAAACTCACCACATATGTTGTTCATAGGTGATACAAAATATCACCTAAACTCAAACTACTTCATAAAATCAGAACTTAGTAAAATAGGTTTCACCCATTTATCTACAGGTCATGTGGCTAGGGGAGGAGTTGGGGTAATAATAAATAATCTTCTGGCTCCAACCTCCTTCAGAACAATTTATCTAGATCAGAACCTAATTGCCTTGGAGTTTACCTTCTCCTTGAATACTTTCAATGTGATTTATGTATACAGCACCAATGTACATGCAACACTTCTGAAAATAGTCCACACAATTAACCTAATTACTAATAATAATAATGCACCTACCATTCTGCTTGGTGACTTTAACATCTCCTATGAATCCTTCACAAAGAAATATTTACCGCTACTCAACAAAGTATTTCTTAATGGGAGGGGATTCTTTCCACCTGATGCATTTTCATTCTATACAAAAAACAGTCGCACACTCATTGATCTAATGTTCTACTCGGCCGAATTGCACTATGGGATAGAGGCTAGACTGCAACCGACAGCCTTTTCGGATCATTTTGCGATTAAGGCATCCATAGAGCTGAACAACTTTCAACAAATTAAAGTCAACCGGAGTCTCAGAATGTTCACTAAAACCAATGCCACTGAGGCATTCTTCTCAGAGGCCTACATTCTTTTTCACAAGGTGAACCTCATATACCTACACCCGGTCGAGGCCTGGACTACATTTATAGGCATTATTCAGTCACTGATTACTCAATACACCTTCAAGCTTAAGGGAACACACTGATGCGTGAATTAGACAGCCTGAATTGGAAAATTAAAAACTTCAATGGTCAGAATCACAACATTGAATACTTACTTGAGTTAAAAGCTTCATACAGATCAAAACAATCAGCAGTAGCAGAGATAATAGCTACAAAAAATGCAAAGAATTACCTGCCAGCTTAACATTGCTGGACCCGGGGCTATCTCAGGTGGGCTCTGAGGGCCAGAAAGAAACAGGAGGTTCCTACTTCATTGCTCATCAATGGTGGTAGCCTTACTGGTGCGAATATGATTTTACACATAGAGAACCACTTTCAAAACCTTCTCTTAGGTCACCGCACAAACCCTGCCTTGAAGTGGGTGGGCACAACCGGAGAGGCAGATCATGGTATTACACTCCAAGACATCACCAGTAGGTTGCAGGGTTCCCTGACAGTGTTCATCCTGGGATTCATGCTATCCCGAAGTTTGTGTTCACTCACTTAATTTTTTTTACTGCGAGGATTATATTAAACATGTTAACCTACCTCGCCATTGAAAGGAGAGTAATTCCTAACCTATATCCAATCGCCATGGTTCCATTCATTAAAAAGAACCGGGATCCTACCTCTCTTAGCAGTATCAGACCAATATCGATGACACCAATTTTGTTCAAAGTCATGGAGGGTATAATAAAAGAAAAAATTCAGAATGCCATTCTACAGGATATATTGGCCTCTCAATATGCAAGGGGGGGATCATCGGCGCTGACTGCAATTGGCGAAGTGAAAATTCTGCTTGATCACATTAGATCTAACAGAAAATCCCGGCCTGTGGCAGTCCAGCTGGATGTGTCCAATGCTTTTGATACAGTAGATGTCAACATTCTTCTTGAATTACTATCTCAGTTGGACATATCAAAACAGATAATTCAGATATTGGACAATCTCCTGAATAATAGGCATATTCATATTTCCATAAATGGACATTACTCAGATGGATTTGGCCCTTCAAGATCCATACCACAAGGTTCACCGTTGAGTGGTCTTTTGTTCATAAAGTACATCGACCCTCTGATTAAAGAGCTAGATCAGCTTCCAGGTATATATGTGCCCCGGCTTATAACATCAAGGTTTTTGCATACATGGATGACATACTTGTGATTCTTCCATCTCGTAAATATCTGAAGACACTTCATTCCATAATTACCAATTATACTAAAGATTATAAATTATCCATCAATCCTCACAAGTCGTCATCCTGGTGCATCAACACTGGTAGGAAAATACTATCCAATTTTTTAGCGGAACCTCAGTGTTTTCTGGGGTTTCATATCTTCAAGTCACAGACTGCTATGGCTGTCTGCCTACAAAAATCCATCATAAGCAATGCTACTAAGGTGGTTCAGTCACTGTCAAGGACATACCTGTCCCTACAAGGGAAGATTGCTCTTATTAATATGAAGATTATGGCGAGCATAAATTACTACCTGCCAATAATGTCAGTTACCAAATCATTCACCTTACAGATTCAGAGGCTCTGTGGTCAGCTCTTACGGAGAGGTCGGACCACTGCAATTAGCATCCGCAGACTTCAGTTTCACAGGAAACAGAACGGTATGGGTCTCCATTCAATACAGACAATCAATTTCCAAAAAGGACATTCACTTTTAGTAAATCTGGGGAAAAAATACCCTCTATCAAATATTATAGAGACTGTAATACCTACTGACAGACCTCCCCCCAGTAAACACACATGGCTTGACACCATTATTAAACAACAATCCCTATACATCGGGCACTCAATAACAGGATTTAATAATAAAATCAACATCTGGCAGGCACATTGCCTGCTGAATCCTGTTAATACAGTTATTTATGCTCACCTAGGGTGCAGCAATTCATAAAATCACCTCAATATTTAAATATCTGCTACTGGAGCCCAAACTTTTGGATTATCTGATTAAGGTGAATATGGATTCCATGCCAACTAATACATTCTTATACTACAAGTGGTTTCTAAATAAAATAGACCCTATTTGTCATGCCTGTTCTAGAGGAGAGGAGTCCTTTAATCACCTGTTAAATGTATGTCCAGGCTATAACAGTATTCGAAGAATTATCTCCCAACACTGCATTATAGCAGTGGATAAAATCCTGGACATCAGGGGTTGTCTCTTCTCTGGAGACTTTACAGTAATCAGGTTATCAATCTTCCTGACATATGCTTTTTGGTACACAAGGTGCAGGACAAAGTTCACACAACCAACACCGGATCCCAATGCTATATTTTGTGATAAGCTCAAAGCTCTTCAAGACAAGGATAAGATACTATCCTCTAGATTTTTGTTTAATAATACATGGAGCCTACTAGTATGGCCCACAGACTCTACATGAATTTTGGACCTGATATATCCACATTATAGTGTATTGTAGAAGAAGTAGTCTGTGTTGCAACATGTCAGATTCTTCTAGAGGGGCATTGATTTCATACTACATCTATCCCAGCTGATAAGTTAGCATTATTGGGTCATTCTTTGCACTGGCAGGGGTGGGCAATGCCAACTAAATAGTACGTATTTGCTCATTTTATAACCTGCTAGTGCGGAGAATGGCTCTTGCAAACTTTTTCCAGACCAACACCAGCAATGGATGAGCCAACATTAACAAAGTGTTTTTATTATGCATCTGTACAATTTTATAATGTCAATAAATATATTTTTAAAAAAAAAAAAAAAAATAAAAGTAAAAAAGTAGGACTAAAGGTAAAACATTAAAATGGTTAAAATAATGTTCAATGGATTTTCTCAAAAGATGAAAATAAAAGATTGATAATGATGAATTATAAAAAGTTAATAACTACATATACTATGGTCAAGTTATTACTACAGATATAAACATAATGGATGAAATTTCTCATAGAATTAACCTTAGTATGAGTGCTTTTGGTATAAATAACTTAATATTAAAAGATAACAGAAGATTTTTAATAAATGTGTTTTATCAGTTCTTAGTTATGAATCTGAGAATTGGACACTTAACAAAAAGGAAGTAGAGAAAATTCAGACTATGGAGAGGTACATATTAGGAGTAACAAGAAGAAATCAAAAATAAAATACATGGGTAAAAAACAAATAGGTATTCTTCACATCTTCGAAACAATTAAGTGGAGATGGGCTGGACATATTGCTAAAAGAGATGATAATAGATGGATAGTTGAAATAATAAACTAAATTCCAAAAGATTTTAAAAGACCTAGAAAGAGACAACATGTGAGATAAATGGATGAAATAAGTGCGCGAGTGTGATGTGGAGAAGAGAGGCTACAGATTGGAGAAGATGAGTTGAACATGGAGAGACCATCCTGTAATAGATTATAATGGTTGAAAATAATGATGATAATTAAAAAAAAATTTCAAATTCTTTAAAAATGCATTAATATTTAAAAGTTTAAGTTACAATAACCAAAAAGAAATATACACATATTTTTTAAAATAATACAGCTGTGGGGCATTTAAAATATTTTATAAAAATTTCAGCAAATGTTTTGCATTGTTTCTCTTTAATATATATATCAATTAAAACACATATTAAAAATACATAAAAAGTAATACTATGTAATAGAAAATATGTATGTAATAGAATTAGCAATTTACAATAATGCACAATTCAAATTTCAAGACAAGCATATTATGCTTAACATTAATGAATGCATAACCATTTTGTTTTAAATCGATTTTTTAATATGTTTGTATAATATTGTTACTTTCTTGACCATAAAATAGCTATTATTAATAATAGCTATAATTAAGGGTCCAATAAAAACATAAAATACAATTACTTTTTTAATAAAAAAAACTCATTTAAAATGAAATCAATATTACATGTTTAATATGTATAAAGTAAAAAAAAAATTAAAAAATTTTCAAGAAAAGCAATAAATCATGAGCGATAAAAAATAACTAATAAAGAAAAATTAACAAGGAGTAAAAAAAATGATAATATGATTTAAAAAACAGAAAGATAGGCCAAAAACAAAAGAAAATAAATATTTCAATGTAATGAAACCCAATAATACATTCAGATATATTTTATTGGAAGTAATGAATCTTTTATTTCCAATGATATAAATCTAATTTATACAATTTTAAATAAAACATTTAACCTTTATTTATATTTAAAATATATATTTTGGGATAATAAAAAAATGTAAGAATTCCTAATGTATTAAAAAGTGATTCCGGATCATAATATTCAGTAGATAATATTCACTATATAAGGAAATGTAAAAATATAAATGACTACAGCCATGTGTTTAGTAAATGAAATTGTAAAGAATCATTTTTATATTTTGTTTTTAATGTCTACAGTTGTATTTTTCCTCTTTATGCTTCTGGAGCTCAAAGTTTACAGATTATGGTTCCAAAGTCTCTTCTGGGTTTCTATTTCTTATAAATTATTTAATCATACATCTAAAGCAAGCCTACAAATAAAAACGTAAGTTTATGCACATAAGTAGACAGATGTAATGAATTAAAAAAAAATAAGCCTCATATAAATTTACAATATTTATTGAACTATTTGATCTTTAGTCAAATTTAAAATTTCTATTTGGGATTGGGATGGAAAAAATATAAGAATTTCCATTTTCTAAAAAAAAAAAAAGATTTAAATTTGTTTATGTATTTATTCAATAGTGAATGTTTAAAATATTACACACTAAATAAAAAATGTGGCTTTTGAAAATTTAGTTGATCTAATTCGCACAAATAAATTAATAGCAGTGTTATATATATGATTAGTGAAAAAGATTGCAATAGTTTACTTTAACTGATATAATAAAATTCTGATTGAAATATATATCAGGAGCCATTTACATATTTTTTCAATGTCTATAGCTACATATTTGGAACTAAACATAGGAATAAAAATAATTTCTAGGAATATATGTTAGTAACAATCTCTTTCTTATATATATATATATATATGATCAACAGATGGCGTTTTACCAAAAACAAGGTCAAAGCGTGTTTGTTTACATAAATACAAGCGTTGGCAAGTTTAACTTGCTTTTTTTTTGTTTGTTTGTTTGTTTGTTTTTTGTTTATATATATATGTTAACAAAGACTATGCTTTTTTTTACTTTACAAATGAGGACATACCTGCATTGGGATAGGATATAAATTACCTGCATTAGTCCCATTTTCTCTTAGCCAAAATTGTTAAATAAATATTTAGTAATCTGAATTTGGTTATTTATTTTCATATTATATATATTAGATTTTCATCTTTTTTTTTTTGAACAAAATTTATATGACCCATACAATATTATTAAAGAGATCATTTTTAAGAGAGAAAATTTCTAATAATTCAAAGATGATTATTAAACTTGTAGAAATCAATTATCTTAAATCTATTTTTTTATGTGAACAAGTAAAACCAAGATAATTTGAATTTAAATATAATTATTTTCTCCTTTTTTCCCCTATGAATTATTTATCATTTGAAGCTTAAATATTAATTTTATTTTATTTTTAATTTTTATAAATAAATAAGTATGATTCAAGTAGTGTGTTGAAATTTTTAATTTTTTAAAAAGGAAATGTTTAATATTTCCAATGCTAATACTAGAGTTGAGCAAACAATAATCTTAGACCTGATGTTTCCTTAACTTCTTAAACTTTTATAAATTTTTACCAACTATTCTTAAGGTAATCTGAACTTACTTTTTTTTATTTCATCTTGCTATTTTATTAATAAAGAACACATGGTTCATTTACAACCTGAGTGTAAAATCATTTTTATCTTTATCATTTTCAAATATTCTCAATCTATTGCAGAACAAAGGTCTCTTGAGAAAAATTATTCTTATTTATAGCTTCTTTTTTTCATAACACTCTTATAAACTTCCTTATTTCATTCCTTCCATTCATATGTGGTCTTTCTCTAGGTCTTTTGTATAATTTTCTGAGATCCGATTTAAAATGCCATCTGTCATCTATTATCATATATTCTAGTAACATGTTCAGCAAAGTCGATTTCAATTTTTTAATTTGTTCAATGGTTTCTGCAATAGAGATTGTTCTCTTACCTACGTATTTCATTTTTATCATTGCTTGTTACTCTTAACATACAGCTTTCCATACCTCATTGAGTGCTTTAAGTCTCTACATTGTTCTTCCATTAAGTATAATATTCATAAGTAAAAATATGGTAAATATATTTAAAAACCTTTTTGTCAAAATATAAGATATTTTCGTTTAATATTAGATTGTTTATACTAAAAACACCTCATCAAAGATTAATTCTACAAACAAATTCATTCATTATGTTAATATATGTATTAGTAATCCAAATAAATTATTTGTAGATAATTAACTAACTTCTTCTAATTCATGATTATCAATCTTTATTTTCTATTTCTGAAAAAATCCATTATACATTATTTTAGACTTTTTAGCATTTATTTTTGTTCTTAATTCCTTTTGTTCATCTGATAACTAATACAATACTTTCAAAAGCCCTGAAACATTATTTGCAAAAACAAACACATCATTTGCAAAATCTAGATGACAAATAATTTCCAATTACTTTTAATACTCTTAGCTTTTCATTGTGATGCACAAAATTGCTGTAAAAAGTTTTAGAGATATAAAATTATCCTACTAAGACACTCATTTCAATTTTTTTTTTTTTTACTATCGTCATGCGCATTTTTGAAAAATATTCTTCAGAATATGATAATATCCCAGGAATATATCCTGATGATCCAAAATTTTAATCACTGTAAAAATGTTTATAGTATTAAATGACATTTCATAACAGACAAATCTGAAGCAAAATGGTGACTCACATTCATTGGATCTTTCTATAATTTCTGTCAATACTTCAAAGTGATTCACAGTGCTAAAACTATTTCCAATTCCAGCTTGTCTTTTTCATTGATTAAAATCCAAAGTTTGCGGTAAATGAGTTATAATTACCTTGTGAACTCACACTTATATTTTCTTTTACCATTATGAACTTTTTTCACACTATTTTACAAAATTCTAGATATTCTTATTAAGAGTTCATTTTTTAAAATTTTCATAATGCTTCTATTCTTCATACATTTTCTTGTCTCATTAAAATATTTATTTAAAAAAGTGCTGTTTTTCTGTAGCAGCTATCATTTTGCAGTTCTGAATATAATATTAATTATCTTCTTATTGATTTCTATGGAAAAGCCTGTTAATATTTTAAAATGATTTGCCAGTTCTAATTTAAATTCAGTAGTGTGTTTCAGAAAATTATGAATATCAAAAATAATACTGTCTTTCATAACACATTTTATTTCTGTATTTTTTCATTAATACATATCTTATACCTCACTGCATAATGATTACTTTGAACATTGAACTTTGAAGTATTGAACATTACTATCATGAAATACATATTTACTGTTAATGAAAATATAATCTAATTCTGCTGAATATTCATTTGGATGCATCCATGTCCATTTCTATTTAGCATTTTTTTCACAATAAGAATTCATAATACACATTTTTTATTTTTCTATGAACTGATATCTATATTTTCTCTTATTATTAATATCTTAACCAGATTTACTCACAACTTTCAATTGTTTATCAATCAATTATAGCATTAAAGTTTCATATGATAATTTTTAAATATTGTTTGGTCTGATCAAAGGCATTTTGTACATTCATTTAAAATTCTCTACTTCTTTATCATAATGAGAACTTGATCAGGCATAAATCTAAATTATCTGCATTTGATATCTTCCATTAATTTTTATAAACAATCTTGTCACTCCATCAATTTCCACAATGTAGTTTTTTCCATTTTCTACTTATATCCCATTCCACTTATGCTCCCAGTATTTGTGCCTTTATAATAAAGTACATATCTACATTTTAAATCAATTGCCTCTTCATCTTTTTTGTAATTTCACAAAGGCCAACAATGACACATTCAATATTAACAGTCCTTCCAATTCATGCAATCTTCCTGCACTTAAAAAAGATCTGCAATTGTGGGTCCTAAATAAAAGTTCTTTATCAAATGTTGGCCTGGATCTACAACGATATATAACTTTCAGGGAATAAGAGATATAATTTGATTGGATCTACTTTTAAAAAAAGGAATTGCTTACATACATTCACCTGACCTTCAAAACAACTAAGCTGGATAACATATCTTAGTGAGTAGTCCGGTTCATTTACTATGTAAATATAGTCATTACAATTTCAATGACAACATATAAAGTAAACATTAGAAATTTGCTCACTTCTTTTTGAGCCCTCAAACAAGATCTCCTTTTAGTTACTAGTAAACTCCTTTCTGCAGTCTTAAATACAAAATATATTGGCATGTTTAGACCCAAAACATGCATCCCAAAGGAATATTCTATATAAAATGTGAATAATAATATTTTTGCGCTATAATCCTGCAATAATAGATTAATTTCAATAGCTTTTCCCACACCAATATTCACAATTCTCAGAAAGATGTAGACTTTTTGTTTTTACTTGTACAGAACAATTAATTAGTCTTACGAGTAAAATGTGCATTTGAAAAGAATAGTAACATAAAAAATTATCTTTATGTATAAAATATTTGTTTCACATGATAATATAGCCTGAATGAAAGTGAATACATCATTTAGGATATATACAGTGTTTGTTTTTTGACATCTTAAAAATCAAGAAAAATTAATAATCACAATGAAAAGAATTTAAATTGGAATAACTTCTTTACAAGACACATTAGTTCATGATTTTCCTATGAAAAATTTATAAAGTGAGTTAATATAGATAGCACTGCTATTTTAAATCAATATATATATATATATATATGTGTGTGTGTGTGTATGTATATATATATATATATATATGTATGTATATATATATATATTTATTTATTTATTTTTTGCCAGTAGAAAAAGTGGTCTTTATATTAAAACAAGATAGTCTTCTACTGATTTTATCAGTAACCCCCCTAATGTAAGGCAAAATTACTCTATTAAAAGAGGAATTATCAATTCTATCCTCTGTTTTCTTTTTAGTATTAATGTTATATAAAGCCTTACATATGATGTTTTTATTATAATTATTAGAAAGCAGAATACTTTTTGTAAGTTCTATTTCTTGAGAAAGATGTTCTTTATCAGATAAATTATAAGCTCTAGTGAAAAGATTTTTAGCTACAGAAAAAAATTTGTGCAGGATGATGATGAGAATTAAAATCAAGATATCTGTTTGGATGAGTGGATTTTCTGTAAACTGATATTGACAATGTTT